>PVLA01001514.1:27829-349748 GCA_004027455.1 Hydrochoerus hydrochaeris | reverse complement strand
AGCTCAAGGCTGCTAGTGCTCTGGGGACTTCCCGGCCAGCATGCTGACCATCAGCAGCCCCCGCCTGCTGGTGAGGCTTGCTGTGCCCTGCCAACTGCCTCCTGCATGGGCCTCAGCTCCCTGTAGTCCAGCCCGAGACAGCACAGCCTACATCCACTTCTCATGCCCCACTCCCAGCAGCCAGGCTCGTCAGCACGTCAGCTGTGCTGGGCTCACACGGTGGCTGCATTTCTGCATCTTGGTGTCCTTGCTTCCTCACTTTTCATTCCTTAAGGTTAAAAATGACTGCTGCACTCACAGATGACACTGAATTTCTGCCCCTCAGGGTCATAGTTTTGTATATTTCTATAAGGAATAGGCTGCCTTTATGCCACCTTTACAGAATTCCAGTCTCTAGCATGTCTCATGTTTGGCAGTCTCTGTCAATACCCCTGAATTCCCCTGGCCAGACCAGTCTGGGCACAGTGCCCTCAGGGGTTCCTCTGCCATCTCCCGGTCTTCTCTCCATTTATTGTGTTGAGACAATAGAGATAGAAAAGAGACATGATAACCTTTCAACTACTGAATCAAAACTAGTAGAATCCTCCATAACTCACATGAGCCCATCAGCTTTGAAGGAGTCTTCTCCTTGCTGCATTGCCAGAGGCTTCGGGCTGCAGCTGCAACCCTCCTGAAACATCAACATCATATCTCAAGCCCATCTGTTTGGTGGGGAGGGGAGGTATGAGTCCAAACTCCTACCTGCTGGCCGTGAGCTCCTGCACTCCTCATACCCAGCATCATCCACTCACAGGGCTGAAGGCTCTGTCTTCATGGCATAGCTCTCCCTGGAGAGCCAGGTCACAGGTGGAAGAAGCTCCACCTGGCTGGGATCTGTGATGCTGAGGGTTCGTAGACAAGATCATTGCTGTTCTGCCCCTTGACACCACTGTGCACTACAGAAGACCCCTAATTGGTTCATTTAGAGTGTGGTCAGAGTGGTCCACAAGCCCATTCCGCTCCCACGTGTGAGACGTAGACCAGCTAACGATTTTAGACAAGAGATTAAGGTCTGAGCTCTGGAGGGCCGCAGTTTCATCAGGTCACATGTAGTCTGGCTTGAGATCAAATTGAAAAATCAATTTAAACTGAGCACAAAAGCATGTCCATATGCTGGGGGAAACATGGAAACAAATTCTCATGTCTCTGTTAAGCCATCTTGGACTGGCCAGCATCCTCTCCCTGCAGAGCACTTCTGGCAACTTGGTGGAGACGTTTGGCAGTCACAAGTCTTCTCTTTTCTACCATTATTAATTTTCCGTTGTGTAGCATTAGTGCACAATATGTCTAACCCCCTAACTGTGGTCTACAATTAGTCTCTGAGTGACCATGTTAATAACACTGACATTAGCCATGTTCCTCTGAGTATTATACTGCAGGCCCCACCTGATGGGATAATGTTTATAGTAAAGGACCTGGATCCCAATAAATGGAGTCAAATAGTACCTAAGGTAAAAATCAGTGATATGTTTCTTATTCCCAACACTCCTACTGCCTTTGAAACTCAGTTAAACAGAATATTTTACCATTTTAAAGACTATGGCATAAAATATTATATTTTTTCCTCTGTGAGAAATTCACAAACCTAGTTGAGTCTTTGATATACAGGATATGAGCCTAATAAATATTACCTGAAATTGATTATACTATGAATCCACTGGGAGGAACAAGAGAATAATTGTTAATGCATTATTAGCTGCTGGCAAAATACTATATTTTGCATTTTACTGCACAGATGATATATTCTAGCACACATAGTTATATCGTGTGGTTTTTGCTAGCTTGGTAACTATTTTCAAGGGTTTTACATTGGTATTTCCCACTGCAAAACAAAATGGATAGCATTTCTAAAGTGACGTTAGATAATTATGCTCTGTATACCAGCAAAGATGACCACTGTTAAGACACTGCCAATGACTTCCTGCTTCAAAGCATTTGGTCTTTAAATATTCTCCCTCTTAGGCAGTAGTGACTTTTAATATGGTTTATGATGTCCACATATATTCCTGAGCAGAGAATTTCCTTTTCCAAGTACAATTCACCAAGAATAGGAGCCACGTAAGGGACTGGAGGCTCTCACCAGGTGGCTGCCACACACAAGATGGAATGCATTCTTATTGCCAAGGCTCTGCAGACAAAATACAGTGCAGAGAAAGCGAGGAGTCCTTATCTGCCTGAGCCCCCAGCCCTGCTGCACTCTAGGCTTTCACAGCTGAAACTCTGAGCCTGCTGCAGGCCTGACTGGCCTTTAACCTCAGGTGGAAGGGCCCTGAGCTGCTCCCACCCCGCATTGACCTCAAGCACACCCTGATTCCTATGGAGCTCTGAGTGTCACTCCTTCAGCTATGTCCAGGTCCTTGATAGGCCACCTCTACCCCGCAAAGGTGATCTCACTCTTTTCAGCACAATACTCAGACTTTCATGCTAGAAAAGGTCCCTGGACCCAGCGATGTGCCAAGCTCCCCTGCCCTGCTTTCCTCCCTGTCCTTGTCTGCGTGTGTTGGTTCTCTTTGTAGGGTTTTCTCTACACTCCAGTCTTACTCTTGAGCCTGAATTTAATCTTCGCCACATAAGACATGCAGCTGTCCTGACCTGTGGTCTTCTTGACTGGCAGTGCCTGCCTACCAAGATAGACTTCTTAACACCTTGAAACCCAGTGTCTGTGTCTGTTCTGCCTCTGAACCCACACCAATGTCCTCCATAGCACTTTGGCTCCAGGAAGGTTTAGAGCACACAGCAAAGACTTTCCTGACTCTAAAGTCAGCACAGAGCCCCACCACAACCTGCCACTTTGGTTACTAAAACAAGTCATCATCTCAAGGTGTGGGTACTTTCTTTGGTCCCCACAGAACCTGGGGGTCTGCTCTGTGGGGATACCACTGGCCTCAATCTGCCCACCGCAGGCATTGTCAACTCCTGGTACCTGGTTGTAATCACCTGGTACCCAGCAATCACCCTATGATCTGGAGGTCATCATTGGATATCTGGAAGTGGTCACTTGCTGCCCACTGGCTACCAGTGTCCTCCAGGAACTGAAGGTCCTACAGCTATGGAAGCTTTTGCCCAGGAAATATTCTTCTAGATGGAGTTTTATTTGCATATAACAAAAATTTTAAAAACAAAAAGCCCAGCTTGCTGTGAGCACCTTTTGTGAGTGTTCTATTTGATCAGAATCCAAATATATTTTAAACCCAAATTCCATGCATTTTACAAATTGCTTTTTGTTGTTGTTGATGTGTGTGCTTTCTTAATTTCTGGTAATGCTCAAGCATGTGGTTCCCTCTATATGGTTTTTCTAAGTCTTGATCCCTTTCACTGCCAGAAATTAAAACAAAAAGGCTGTGTGACTCCCTTGTTCTGATTCCTGAGGTTTCAAAAAGAAAGCTATTGTTAACTGCAAATTACACTGAATAACTCACTTGGTGTGGGTATTTTCTCTCAATTCTAATTATTAATAATTACCCTAAAGTTTTGGAGCTGAGTGTAAAAAGAAATATTCTTGCTCCTACACACCAAAAGATTGTGGCCCCCTTCCCATTTCCCCCGGTGAAACTTCCTAAGAAGCAGAAGTAAGAAAGTAGCAGAGTCAGCCTTGTTTTATGAAATAAATATGCTCTGGGAATATGGTGTCCACTTTATCTTATTTTCAATGAATCTGGAGAATTAACTGATCCCAGCAATGAATTATTGGATTTAGCAGTCATTCTTGGTAAATAATCACCTCTACCACATGTGGGATCTTAATAGCCTGCCTCTACATTTGATTTTAATGAAGAACATCCCAGAGTCATGCAGGAATATTGTCAGGGATGCCATTTCATGGAAGAAACATGAGGGCTTCCATGCATAGAGCTTTGAGATGAAGGCTGAGGCACTAGAGTCTCACAGGCGAGCAAACTTCAACTCATCAGTGTCAGGCCTTGAGGCAGAAAAGGCCCAAGGAACCTGGCCACCTGGGAGTCTTGGCCTCGTAATGGTGCCAGGGTGTCTCCTGTGACAGTTGACCACCACACCACCACTGTGCACCTGAGAACTTCACACAAAACATGCAGACTGGCCCTCTCCAGCTCCACTGGGGTCCAAACACTGTTAGGAAACCCTACTCTTCCTGACTTCCAGCAGCTTAATATCCCCTTCAGAAGATTCACCTGATTTCAGGTTTTGATTCTATAAGCATGTAAAGCAATATTAAGCTGAATAGAAAATGTTCAAAATTGTCTTTCCAAATGAGAAAAAGAGATAGGTTTGTGCTGCTTAAGCACTGATATGTTTGATAGATAGTAGCTTTTGGCTTCAGTTCAGTTTCTTTCTCTCTCCCCTCCACCTCTTCCTACTCTCTTCCCCATCCTGCCCTCCTCCCTCTCCTTTTCTTCCTCCCTTTCCTCCTCACTCTCCCTCTCTCCCACTGATCTGAAACAGGTAACACAGGTAAAATCCACACTCTTAGCTCAGTCAGGGCGGACATCCCGAGAAGAATGGCTCCCGGCCACACAGCAGTGGTTAACACACCCCTGAGCACCCAGCCTGCCCACCTGTTGGGGTTCACCTGCGGAGGAGGCATCTCCGAAGGCCTGCCCCTCCAGGACAGCACTACTGAGCAAAGACTGCTACCTCTGGAGACCATTTCAGGGACACAAATGAGAACCATTCACTGCCTCGGACCAGCAGAACCAGAATTTATGAAACTAGCGGTGGAACCAAATTCACAGAGTGATTCTGCTACAAACCCAGTTAAAATGGAAAGGGAGGGAACTGAAATTTCCCTCATTTTCCCTCCCACTGCTACAGCACTGTATTTAATTGACTTACAATTTTTCCCTAATATAATTCTTTATGAAACCTGCCTTGAGCAAGGGATCCATGATTGTTCACCGAGGGTCGTGCCTCATTTGTTCCTGTAGATTGTGCCTAATTAACGTTAACTTGTCTGTACATAAAAAGTACAATAGGCTGTCCTTTCCAATTTAATTCCGACAGTTTAATCGAATCTGTATTCTTTCAAAAATAATTAGATCATTTACACTTCATTAACATGTAATGTAATGTTGGGACATCCATCATAATGATTTCTTATTTTTCTTGTGCAATATTATCCCCTCTAATGAAACTGCTAACACCATGCATGCCTTAATTAGCTGTATCATATCATTGCCGATTTCTGAATAGAGCCCTTTTTACATATGAAATTGAATTATTTCAGTAGGTACATTTCCAGCAAAATCTGTTCTTTTCTTATTAAAAACACCTTCGAGTGACCAAACTTCACAGTGCTGTGATGGGTGCCATTGTGGTGGCCCAGTCCTGGCCCAGTTGAGAGGCAGGTCCTGGAAGAACATGGCAGAGCTGCTTTTCCGTGTGAGGCTTAGCAGGCTTCCACGGGCGCCCAGGCCAGGAAGCATAGTCCACACACGCCGTCTCAGCCGTTTGGCAGCAGGGAAGTCCTTCTCTGAGATCAAAGAAGTGGTGTCCACCAAGCAAAAAGATGAAGCTTCAGACAAAGTTGGCTCAGATGAGCAGGTGAGGAGAAGCTGCAGGCACACCTGGCTCAGGTAACCCTAAAGGGAAGATACCTGCCACAGGCAGGCAGGAGTAAGGTACCTAGCAGATAATAGCCACTTGACCACAAATGATCATGAGCCAAGTAGAACAGCACCTGCAGGCATGGGACAACTCATCACAGAGAAAGTAGCACCTGATCCTCAGCTGGGACTTGTCTGATAGGACGAGTGAGTGGCTATGAGGGGGCCACGTGGGATTCCATTGCATCAGCTGGTCTGCTTAGGAGGGAGTGGGCTTCTGAGGGAGGGGAAAGGTCGGTGAGGATCTTTATGGGAGGAAGAGCTGCTACTGAGGGATGAGGTACATGTTCACAGCCCACGGGGTTCGGCCTTGGTCCCGTACCTGCCCTCTCCTGTTTCTAGCTGTCATTGCTCCTCCTGCATTGCACTTTCCTGTCCCTCAAACTTCCTTCTTTTAGATTACATTTACTGGCACATTTTAGATATACACAATGATCATGTGCACCACAGGGAAATTGTACTTGTACATGACATAACTTGATTCTTTTTGTTTCCCCATTCCCCTACATTCCCTTCCCCTCTTTATTTACAAAAGCTCTGTTTCCATTTTTTCTTACTTTTCTCATCATTTTTTATTTTCCTTTCCTTCCTTTCCCTTCCCCATCTCTAAGGAATAATTGACAAATGTTGGTTATAGTTAAGGAGTACCATGTGATATTTCATGTAAGTAAACACTGTGGAAAGATTGAATCAAGCTAATGAATATATCCATCACCTCACACCACTGTTTTGTGATGAGAAGATATAAAGTTGCTCTCTTATTAACTGACAGGTATAGAGTATATTGTTAATAAGTAGAGTCACCTTGCTGTACAATAGACCTCCTGACATTATTCTTTCCCTTTGACCAACATCTTCCCAAAACTCTCCCACACAGTTCCTGGCTGCTACCTTTCTATTCTGTTTCCTGAGAATTGGTGAGATCACACAGATTTGGAACCTTTAGTTCCTGGCCTGTTTCACTTGGCATAAGGACCTGCATGTTCACCCATATTGTTAAATGACAAGATTTCCTCCTTTTATAAAGTTGAATAGTTTACAGACTCTTCAAAAAAAAGCTTTTTCAATGAAATTATGGGACTCAAAATCAACATACAAATATCAGTGGCATTTCCATACACTATCCAAAAAAGAAGTCAAGAAAACAATCCAATTTATAATAGCATCAATAAAATTAAATATAAAATATTTAGGCATAAATTCAGTCAAGAAGATGAAAAACATGTGGAGTGAAAACTTTAAGACTGGATGAAAGTAACTGAAGAGAATATAAATGAACAGAATGGCACCCTGTGTTCATGGGTTGAAGGAATTAATATTGTTAAGTATCTATACAACCTAAAATGAGCTGCAGATCCAATGCATTCCCTGCCAAAATTCCAATGGATTCTCTTAGAACATCCTAAAATCTACATGCAACCACAGAGGATCCTGAATAACTAAAGCAATCTTAAGAAAAACAAACAAAGTTGGTGGCATCACATTGGCTGATTTCAAAATGGACTATGAAACAACAGATAAAATAGACAACCAATGGAACAGAATAAAGAGTCCAAAAATAGTTCTACACAGTAGTGTTCAGCGAATCTTGGACAAAGGTGTCAAAAACATACTATGGGGAAATGGGAGAGTCTTGAGTAAATGATGTCAGGAAAGCTGGATACACATATTAAGGAAAATTCATTTTTTAAAAATTAGTTCAAAATTAAGTAAAGACTTAAACATAAGATACAAAACTGCAAAACTACTAGAGAAAAATTCTCAAGACATTGGTCTGAGCAATGATTTTTTTATATGACCCTAAAAGCACAAGCAATCAAAGCAAAAATAGAAATGGGATTGTATCAAACAAAAAGCTTTTGCAGAGAAAAATAAACAATCAGCAGAATGAACAGGCACCCTACAGAAGGGGAGAAAATATTTACAAGCCAGATAGCTGATAAGGAGTTAATATCCAAAGGGTTCCAAAGAACACAAATGAATCAATAACAAGAAAATGAATAGCCCAATTTACAAAACTTAAAAAAGGCTTGAGTGAATAGTTCTCATAAGAAAGCATACAAATGACCAATATGTCTATGAAAAAGTTCTCAACATCACTAACCATCAGGGAACTACAAATTGAAACTATGATGAAATCCAACCTCACACCTGTTAGGATAGCTATTATCAAAAAAGAAGAGATAACAAATGTTAGTGAAGCTGTAGAAAAGAAGACAAATTCTGTGTACTGTTGGTGGAAATGTAAATTAATATAGCCATTATGGAAAAAAGTGTGAAATTTCCTTAAAAAGTTAAAACATGGAGCTACCACCATGACCCACCAGTTTCACTAGGGATATACAGCCAAAGGAAATAAAATCCGTGTGTTGAAGACTTCTGTCTCCACTGAGGCCCTGTGCACAGAAGCAGAGGTAGGGAATTGAGCTTGCGTCAGTGCATGAGTGATTGTTATGGTTTATAGCGAGATACTCCCCATAGCCTTCAGTGTGCATAGGCAGGGTCTTTGAAAGGTGACTGAATCACGGGGAAGCTATAGCTAAATGTGATGCTAGGAGGGAAGGCCTGGTCAGGAGAGGTGGGCTGTAGGAGTGTGAGCTACAAGGATGTATCTCCCTCTCCAGCTCCCCCATGGCTCCCTGCCTCCCAGCCACCATGACATGGGCAACTCTCCTTTGCCCAGACACTGCCATCCTTCTTCTTCCCTGGAGCCTGCCAACTCTGGGCTGAACCCTTTGAAAATGAAAATGAGCCCAAACAAATGTTCCTCCCTAAAGTTGTGGGTTTCAGGTATTGTGTCCCAAGGATGAGAAAGTGAGTAAAGAAACTTTGTTGGGAAAGAAGTCAAGATGGCCAATCAGTGAGCAACAAAATACAAAGCCTCCTGGGAGAAACTCATATGCCAGAATAAAACACCCTGGAGAGACCCAGACAGAGGGAAATGGATCCTCTTGACACAGGAAGAAATTAAAGCATAAAAAAGCTCATCAAATACGTCAGAACTACAACTGAAACAGCTAAAAATTATAGCACAAAGCATTTTCACGGTGACCCGCCAAGTTTGTGCTTACCTGAATTTCCACCAGCTTGAATCCATGCCAGCCAGCAGAGCCACCCAAACTCATTCATGCCGCCACTCACAGGAACCAATGCAGCACTGAAGTTGGGGGTTGGTGAGCCCAATGGAGAGCAGAGCCGGTGAAGGGACCTTCATTAATCCACAGTAAGTGCTGGGAATGAGGACACCCCCCACAGGAAGGGCGTGACCAAATGGTCGACATGTTGGAATCGGTCAGGAGGAGCCTGAACTGGGAGCAACAGTGACTTCAGTTGGTTTTTCCCTCCCCAGAGCAGATTCGTGGGATTTGTTTGAACTGGGCTGCGGCCCTGGCCAAGACCCAGTGAGCCATCCCAAATCGATTCCCTTCAGGGGAAGGACCCTGAAGTTTGGCTGGCCGGGTAGGGAGGGCCATGCATACACAGCCGCAGCTTACATCTTAGTGACAAGAGCAGGCAGGAGAGGGCAGAGGCCCTTTGCCAGCGTGCTTTGGAGGAAACATGGCCAACAGAGAAGGGGGCTGGGACCTGCACTGTAACCTGTGTGGAGGAAGCCAGGACCATGACAGGAGAGAGAGGCAAGAGGAGGCCCTCAGCCCAGAAACCTGAGAATCCTGATCCAGGAGAGGGAAAATCAAGGGAGACTGAGGGTAGCAAACACGCAACATCAGACATGGTTTCAATGAACATTAAGAGATATCTTCGGGACCTTGTAGATGAGCTCAAAACTGAAATATTAAATCAGGTAAAGCAATATATGAGTAGAGTAATAAAAGAAATGCTCTCAGGAAGCATCTTTCAGGAAGATACAGACAGAAAAAGGGAGGAACGCAAAAAAGGAGAGAAACATTTTATAAAGAATATAAAGAAAATATAGAATACATGAAGCAGATTCAAAGAGACTACCACGAAATTAAAAACTCCATTGAAAGCTGGCAAAACTCCTTAAAAGAAACTAAGGATAGTCTATCAAAACTTGAAGAAAAGTTGGCAGTGTGTGATGATGAAAGGAAAGATCTCTTAAAAATAACAAGGAAACAGGCAGTAACAATACAAAGGCTAGAAGATGACAAGAGAATCTACAATGTAAGAATAAGAAATGTAAACAAAGAAGGAGGAATACATACAGGCAAATTACAAAGCTATTCATGGAAATAATTAAGGAAAACTTCCCAAACATGGGAAAAGAAAATGACATTCAGTTGTGTGAGGCATACAGAACCCCAGCCACCTACAACCAAAACAGATCTACACTCACACATATAATAATCAAGATGCCAGAAATTCAATATAAAAACAGAATATTAAAAGCTATCAGAGAAAAGAAACAGATTACCTATAAAAGTAAGCCCGTCAGAATCACGGCTGACTTCTCAACACAGACCATCAGATCAAGAAGAGCTTGGAGCAAAGTATTCCAAGCCCTGAAAGAAAATAACCTCCAGCCCAGATTGATGTATCCTGCAAAACTGTCACTAGAAATTAATGGAGAAACAAGATGCTTCCATGACAAAGAGGAACTGGGGGAGTTTGTGACCACCAATCCAACCGTACAGAGAATACTGAAGGACATTCTAGAGAGAGAGAAAAAAAATACCAGGATTTTAGGAACAGTGGCAGAAAGCCCTCAATAAGCAGAGCAGGCAGTACAATGAAGGAGAAAAGTAGACAAACAAAGGCAGAAAAACAGCATAGCAGAAATGAGGCAGAAAAGGATGGCTAGAATCTCTAACATAGGTGACCTTGATACACTATATTGTTAATAGTGTACCAGGATTTAAAACCCACATTACTCACACTACTCTGCTTAGATGTATTATATTCTGTTCCAGTCATTCTACCTGTACTAGATTTGAGGGCACAGAGAGTAATCCTGAAAATTACAGGATATAGTACGGTAATCATCCTTAATTTCCTATTAACTTAATCTAAAGCTCTGTAAAACCTACACTGTTTTACCATGACTGATCGTAATCGAATCTGGTTTGTTAGACTGCTGTTTTGTATTGATAGATTTTATTCAAAGCTGTTATGATTGATAGTATCAAGTCTGAGAGTATAGGCTACTGCACTTAAGATGACAAGATTCACTAGAATATCCACTCTGGTTTGATTATTACCTGCCTTTGAGGTTTTATACTGTCTACAATGTTTTATTTTTACTAGTATTGTTATGTACTGATATGTGTGATTCAATTATACTGCTATCTTCAATTGTGCCTGATGATATAGACAATTCTATTGAAGATAATAAGAAACAACACAGTAATCATTGTAGATCATCTTGTACTGTGGTTTTATATGACTTTTTGGTTTCATGTTTTTATAGGAATTTGTTTTGTTTTATCTTGCTAAGCTTTGTTTTTCCCTCTAATACAGAAAGTATAGAAATACATGTAGAGACTTACGCATGTGTAGTTGTTTATGCTCTCAATGTTTGAATATCTACTTTGTATGCTTTAATTTTGTAACTTGAACAACTATTTCTAAGAGGACAATATGTAATTTATCAACTAGTGATTTCTTATTGTTTATCTTTTTTTTGAAATTCTGTATTATCTTTACCCTTTACATGCTTTTGTTTCTCTTTAAATAAAAAAAAGAAACTTTGTTATGTATACGCAATAGAATATATTCATCTCGAAACAAAGGAAGCCAGGAATTTTCACTTGTGTTCTGACTGGCTAACTGCACTGTTCTATCTGGTGTGACCCTGCCTTGGTCATGATCTAACTGAAATACAGATTACATCACTCACCTTCCAACAGTCCTTCAGTGAATCCTTCATCCTCTTTGTGTTATTCCACGAAGACTGCAGCTCATACAGCAGCTGACATCTCAGCTCACCTGCATGAACATTTTGCTTCAGTCACACTACACAACACCATGCTTTTGCAAAGCTGTTCCCTCTGCCTAAAATGCTCATCCCCAAATTATTCACCAAACTCCTACTTATCCTTCAGAACATAGCTCATATGCTGCCTCCTCCCGAAAGCTTTTTCAAGATTTCAAGTCTAAGTCTGCCACGGCTCAACTGTATTTTTCCAAAATGAGCTGTTGATAACACAACATACACACATACAACATACAGGATCACATTGCCATGTAGTTCCTACAACCCTAGGTTTCACTAAACTCTTGGTGTAAAATTCTGAACTCTGAACTCAAAGGATTGAAGCAATAAGAAGTGAGCATAAGTAGCCAGAAGACACAGATTGAACTCTCTATGTGTGTGTCAGTCAGTCCTTCAATACGGCCCCCCTCAACCCTTGGGAGTCTCGTGTCTCATGGGTAGCATGCAGGGTATGATCCCTACAGTGTGGGTTTCTGAGGTTCAAAGGAGAAAACTCTGAAGAGTTCTGAAGACTCCAAGGCCCTATAAATAGGAGTTGAAGCACATTAACAATATTACTCAAAAATATTTATTGGGTGCCAAAACATGAGAGTCTAAAAGACAGACATCCCATTTCAAACAACTCAGCAAGACCCCTTGTCATTTGCATGGTGTGAAACCCCAGATCTGGAGGCCCAAGACACACGCATCCTGAACTCAGTCTTCTACATGTGACTCATGTCTGGCTGCGCAGGAAAGCTCAGTTCCGGGGGCTGCCAACAAAAGAAAAGAGTGTGTTCAGGGTGCCGTGGGGCAGCTGCACACAAGGACCTGTGCACCCACCATCTACAATCCCAGAGTCGTGGCCTGGAGTCTCTGCAACCCGTTGTGCTCACACCAAGGCCAGAACAAAATAGTGACGGTGGAGCTAGTCAACATATTGCTAGCAACAGTACGAGGGCCAAAGCACAGACCAGCACCCATGCTTGGCACTTGGCTGTTCTGTTGTTCTTTTGTATCTGCTCTTCAGAACTTTTCTCCACCATTAAATAAACAGGAAGCATACATGGATTTTTATTTATGCAAAGAAAATGGAGGAGTGTGTAATGCAACAATTCCAGTGCCTTTTGATTCTTTTTTGCTTACCTTCTCCTCAGATGCGACGAGGAATAAGCTGGGCGGCCACAGGACCACAAAACAGAGGTAGCCAAATATTGCTCTCCAATGTTGAGTCTTTTGAGAGCAGCACAGCATAATTGTCCTGCAAAACATTTTGGGGAATCCAGGCTACTAATTAACTGCTAGTGCATCAATTAGTTATAATCGCTGTAATAATACACAAACAAGGGCAGGAAGCTTTGTGCTGCTGTGCCTCTCTGTACATTTGGTGAAAAATTTTTTAAGCCTTTCCCTTGAAAATTTAAGTTAATAATTTATTTCTAATGAATCAAGTCTTTCTGGTATACAGGGCATTTAAATGGCTGGAAGAAATGATGCCATTGACATAATTTTGTTTTAAAGAAAACTTCCAACATGAAGAGCAACATTCTCATATTAATGTTTCTTTTCTCAATTTCCAAAGGAGTCATGAGGAATTAGGCAGTGAAGACATTAGAAAGAGAGCAAATGGGTTGAAGTCACATAGGAAATGGGTTTTATTTCATTGGTGAGTGATTTGGCATTTCATGAAAATTTAGTTCCATCTTCTACAATATCTACAAGCATATGTAACACATACATAATCTATGAATAAAAGTAATTCACAATAAAGCAAAATTGTTTATGAGCCTAACTTCCTATTCTTGTTTGGTAGGAGGAAATGATTCATGGAAGTAAATCCATTTGCTGAAACAAATTTCAAGTAGTAAAAAACCTTCCGTGATGCACCAGCAGCTGTCCACACCCCAGACAGATGTTCTCATAAACGCAGAGCTGGGGGCCACACTCTTCCTTTCTTCTTTCTTCTTAGCTGCTGAATAAAGGGGTACATTTTCCTCTCCGGTTCTTTTGTGTCTTCGTCCAGCTCCCTTAGAGACCTGCTGACTTTCTCTTCTCTGCCTTCAGAGGGTGACCGTGGGAAGAGCCGCTTTCTGACTCCCCGGAGCCTGCGCACTCCCCAACCTGACAAGTGGGGGGCATGCGCTCCTCCTGCCACGCTCCGTGGACCCGGCTTGTTGCTGCTGAAGAAGGCAGTCTGTGAGCTAAGGGCATCCCAGCCCGCCAAAAGGCTTGACTTAGCTTTAGGATATTTACATTACTGAAATATTTCAGTCGAAAACCCATTTTTCGAAACATCAAAGTGTGTCAACAGACTTCAGTATTTTTGAAGCTGAGTGAAAGTGACATCCTTAAACCCTGGGTCTGATAGAGTCTCCCCAAACTTTGGGTGACCTCAGTCTATCCCTGCTTCAGGTGCTGCTGTGCTAGGTGGAGACCTGAGTGAGTGAATGCCCATACCCTTGCAGGAGACAGCTCCGCTGATGGAAATACTACAGAAAATTCTTGAATTCTGTTTCTTAATATGCTTACTCTTTTCACTGAAGACTTATTTAATAAGGTCAGACTTCATCTCTTGATACAGCTCTCAGCCTTAGGATGCAGAGGAAGAGGAAATAGGAAAAAGAGAAAGAGCCAGCCTCACTACCAAGCAGCTTAAACTTTAAGAAAGGGTGGGGAAAAATCGTTTAAATAGGAAGCCAAGGCCGGGACAGGGCTGCTGAGGAAAGGGTGTGCCTTGTGGCTGGAAAGGTAGAAGCTGAGCCCAAAAGTAGCATCCAAAAGGGCTCAGGACAGCAGAGGCATCAGGGCTTGACAACATCACACTGAAGCCAGGGGAGCAAACACAGCTAAGGGGCCAGCAAGGGAAAGGGGAGTCTAGAGACAGGTACCTTGGGCACCGTAGGCAGAAGTAATCCCAGGAGGAATGGCCAGCAGCCCTCCCCTCAGCATTACATCTGAATGTCCCTAAATAGTCCTAAACATCCAGGCAAGGCTCACCTGGCCATTGAATAGATAAGCACTTATCTGCAAATGGGCTTTCTCCAATAGGCATTTTGGCACACATCGTCTGTGAGTTGGAAATGCAGCTCTGGCTGCAGGACCAAGGCAGCCAGGTCCTCATTTCTAATCTTAAAGGAATGCTATGATTTCCCAGAAACAAT
The DNA here is from genome assembly GCA_004027455.1 of Hydrochoerus hydrochaeris. Lineage (NCBI taxonomy): Eukaryota > Metazoa > Chordata > Mammalia > Rodentia > Hydrochaeridae > Hydrochoerus > Hydrochoerus hydrochaeris. Next base: position 335,079 of record PVLA01001514.1, on the reverse strand, counting down.
AGACAGGGATTTCTATATCATGGCTTGAGGGAGCTAATTTTCTATTGATGTTGTACAGTTGTGAATACTTGCCATGTATCTCTGTGATTTTATGTACCTTTCAGACTTTCAGAATAGCATCAACTGCACATGCATGAGCAATTTAAATGGAAGGAGTAGCAACTTTAGGCAAGAGAGGAAAGAAAATGGAAGGCTGGTGGCTTGCACAGCACATGTGCAGTAGGTCCCTCTGGCACCAAGCACAGGTCCTTGGGAGAAGACATATTGGCCACTAGCCAGGGTCTGTTTGGCTGAGGCTGTTTGACCATGGACATAAAAAATAACAAAAGAGAATAAGGGCCTGAGAGCTGTGTCCTGGCCCAAGTTGTCCATATAGTTCTCCCCTGCATTTCCAGGAACAGAGGCACATGGTGGTCAGGAGCCCTCCAGCTGCAGGAATGCACATGGAACACAGTGTTCCAGTGGGCAATCAGTGGCTCCTCTCTTGTTTCCCTTTCTGTACCTCTCTGTGGCTTCCCTTCTGCTCACACACCATGTGGCTCCTAGGTCTGTGTTCTTCAGCCTACAGTTGTCCACATGGGCAGTGGCCTGTGCCCTCAAGGTCAAGAGGGGAGCAGGAAATACAAGCCTGGGAGAGAGGAGAACCCCTCTTGCCTGTTGCTTTGGGCAGAAGGCCTCTGGATTCTGCCCTCATTTCCACATGGCAGGAAGGGAAGTGGTTGATTGAATCCATGAAATAACACTTGCTGGAAGAGGCCAGCATTAAGCAGAGGAGCCAGCTGCTGGTGAGACTGAGAACCAAGCTTTCACAGAGCAAAGCTTATTCTACTTTCACACTCTTCGTTTCACCCCACTCAATAATAACTATACATCTCCACCCTAGAGAGAAGAATGAGCCTTAGTATCAAGATGTGTAATTATAGTTTGATAGGCTGTGAGCCTTGGGACCTATTGTCTGTGTGCCTCTGACTATGAACCTGAGAACCTCTGGCCTAAGAACCTGCAGTCTAGGGACCTTGACCCCGCTGCTGCCATATATTTTCTGTAGATGCCCCTGATACCTGAGGCCTCTTTTCTCCAGCTAGAGACATAACACAGTGATGCATTCATGAACGTCAAAAGTGACCTGCAGGGCCTTCCCAGTCCCCCCTCACCATGTACCTGACAGTAGGGAGATACGGGGAGCAGATACAGTCAGCACATGTGCAGCAGCGGAAGACGGGTGTGTGGCAGACACCTTCCATGTCGCTCTGCCCCTCCCAGCCTGCCTCTGAGGCTGAAAATCTCCATTCCTTTTTTTTTTTTTTGTACCAGGAATCTATCTCGTGTTTGCCAGGCAGGCACTGTGCCACTGAGCTATATCCCTGGCCCCAAATCTTCATTCCTATTTTAACACAGAGACTGTAAATGCCCAGAGATACCTGCATGGGCCAGTGTGTTCCTAGGCCCAAGGAAGGAAACAAGAAATATTTTTGCACCCACAGAGTGGGAAATAATTTTAGCCAGCAACCCCTCAGACAGAGGACTTATATCCAGAACATATAAAGAATTGAAAACCATCAAGCTCCCCAAATTCAAAGACCCTCTCCAAAAATGGGCATCTGAGATGAACACACAGTTCTCAGAGAAAGATGCACAAATGGCAAATAAATACATGAAGAAATGTTCACCAGCACTGGTCATTCGAGAAATTCAAATTAAAACAACACTGAGATTTCACCTCACTCCAGAAAGAGTAACTGCCATGAAGAAATTAACTGATAACAAATGTTGGTGAGACTGCGGGGAAAAAGGAACACTGCTCCACTGTTGGTGGGAATGTAGACTGGTACAACCACTATGGAAATCCATATGGAGAATTCTCAGAAGACTAGGATTGGAAGCCCCATTCAATCCAGCTATTCCCCTCCTGGGTATTTTCCCAGAAGAACTGACAAGTTCATATCACAGTGATATATGTGCACCCATGTTCATAGCAGCACAATTTGTGATAGCTAAATCTTGGAAACAACCAAGATGCCCATCAACTGCAGAGTGGATGAAAAAGATGTGGTATTTTTACACAATGGAATATTACTCAGCTATAAAATGGATGATCTTGAGGCCTTCATAGGTAAATGGAGACAACTTCAGACTATCCTCATTAGTGAAATAAATAAGAATCATATTTATAAATATCACATTGTGTCTCTAGTGTAAAAAGTGATAAGAACTATAAGAGTAATAAAACCCAAAATGTGTAATTGCTATTGTAAAAAAGAGAGGAAAAGAAAGTGCTCTAAGGGATATAACTGCATGTATGTTTGAGTGTGTAAAATAGATGACCATATTGCTGAATCTTTGTTGGATCTTTGAGCGGAATTGTTTGCAGTCTCACTGTTTGAATGTCTACTATGTATCGTTTAAATTTGTAACTTGAACAACTACATCCAAGATGACAATATGTAATTTATCAACAGTGATTTCTTATGTTTTTTCTCTTTTTTCTTTTAGAATTCTGTATTATTGCTAAACTTTTTTCTTTTGCTTTTTTTCTGTTTAAATAACATTTTTTTAAAAAATGCATAATTGCTATTGTAAAAAAGAGAGGAAATAGGAAGTGCTATAAAAGATATAACTGCATGAATATTTAAGTGTGTAGGATTGATAACCATACTTCTAAGTTCTTGTTGGATTGTTGAACAGATCTGATTACTGTCTCACTGCTTGAATGTCTACTTTGTATGCTCTTATTTTGTAACTTGAACAACTATCTCTTAAAGGACAGTATGTCATTTATCAATGAGTGATCTCTTACTGCTTATCCCTTTTTTTAAAATACTGTAATATTTCTACCTTTTTTCTGTTGTTTTTTTCTCTTTAAATAAAATTTTTTTAAAAAGAAATGCTTCTGCAGTTGGGTAGGTATCCCCGAGAATTCCACCTTCTCCCTCTCTGGGCACCATCAGACCCTCTGCTGAATTGGGAGCATAGATGTTGATGCCCTCCGTCAGACTTGGTGGCTTTTGCTTCCTGCTTTCCTTCTGGGGAAATGGTCCTCCAAAGAAACCTGTCGGCTAGGTCCCCAATAACTCCAGGCAATCTAAACTTTTTAATTAAGGTTATCCCTCAGCCCCCATCTGGAATTAACAGCTGTTCCAGGGTGGTTAACTTTTGAAGATTGTTAATGCAGTTTTCTTCCTGGAGTGGGGAGAGACTTTGACTCTCACCAGCTTCCTCACAAAACAAGACTGTGCTCCCATATCTCTGCCTGCCCCGTGGGCCTGGCCACCTCAGGCTTCTCTGCCAGGATTTGCAGGAGGCTAAGGGTCTGCAAAGCAGCTATCTGGGACTGCAGAGGGTTCTGGGGCAGCCTTCCAGGGTTGGCTCCATCAAGGATGCTGCTTTGTGGCCCACTCACAGATATTGTTGAATCTGGAGCATTGATCCTATGTTTGATGTGAAAAGAAATTAAAGCCCTGGTCTCATTAGATAAACGGGTTCTGGTGAGAGATCACAGAAAGAGGCTCTCTCCTTTTGTAGATGCTGAATGGCCACAGCAGGCAGCTTCTTGTGCACAATTGATTTCAAGCAGAGTTTTGTCTGAAAGATGCTTCTAGATTATGGCAAGAAAGCATTCTATAATCCTTCTGCCAATGCAGTTATGTTTAACAGACATGCAGCTCTTATCACTGATTGATAACACTTAACTCAAAACATATTTCAGCTTTGGGAATGTCAATATTTTGCCTCTGAGTGAAGGTGACCCCTGCTCTGCGTGTTTGCTAAGTGTGCACCACGGTTTGCTGGTAAATTTGTAAGGGTGGTCGTGTGGGCAGGCTCTTATGGATTTGCTATCTTAGCCTGAAGTGTTTGCTGCTGATTATGTGATTAAATCAATAATAATTTCTGTTTGGATCCTGGGCTTCTCGCCTCATCTTCTGGTTCACGCTGTGGAGCAGAACAGTGAGCTCTAGCGCAGGACTCTCGCGTGTTTGTTGTGGAGGAAATGCCAGAGGTACGGCAGGTGGCCCTAACAGCTCTTCAAAACGCAAAATATTATAACAATTCTGCAGGAAAATAAACAAGTGGTCCTTTGCTGCTGAGGAGGGAACATGACAGGTGGGAGATGGAGCTGTTGATCAATGTGGCTGTTTGCTTTGGCTTCACCTGAAGTCCTAGCCTGTCCACAGCTTGCATTCCATACAAAACAGATGTGCTTTTGTTCTGAGGAGGGGGTGTATGCATTTAAGCAGCACAGGGCTCACTCACACATCTGGGCATTAGGTCCTTGGCAGTTTTGCATCACAGGGCAGAGAGCTGCCTGGTGCCCTTTTCTCTCCCCCTGGGAGATCATAAGTGGCCAGCAAGAGAGGCCCAGGGCCCTCTGCTAACCCTTACCCAGGCCCCTGGAAACCGCACATCATTCTCCTTCTGTGAGTTCTTGGCTTGAGCTGTCCTCATGGCACAAGATGGCATCTCACTTCACAACAAAGGGCATCAGAAATCCGTATGCAAGAGTCATTCTTGCATCAGCCTGCACTGTGTTGGAGGACCTTTGGCTGGAGAATCTTCTCTCCTCCTCCTCCAGTGCCCAGGTTCCTGGAGACCATAATTGCTCCAGCCATTCAACCTCTGCAGGACAATCTGAGGCAGTTCAGCCTCCTGGTGGAATTACTGGAACATCATCAGAGCCAGGAGTGGTAATGCACACCTGAAGTCCCAACAACCTGGGTGGCTGTGGGAGGAACAGCTGATCAGTCACCCTCCCCCATATGGGAAAACAGAGCTTTGTTAATAAGGCCATGCTGGAAGACTGATGGAATGCAAAGGTAGTTTTCACAGTGACAGGATATTACTGGGCGAATGCTTCCACCCTAGGAGCAGTGCACACTGCAATAGACAACTGTGCTAATCAGTTCTTTTAAATAACAAATAGTTCCTAGTGATGTTAAATATTACTTAAAAAAAAAAAAGAAAAAAGAGCCCCAGGGATTGTGCTCATCAGTTTGTTGGTAAAAGGCAAGGCAAGTTTCCTGAGGTTCTTACTTTGAGAGCCAATTCAGTATTTATTACTTGTATGCAATTGTAATTGTAATTACTATTTATCTATCGGGAGTTGGGCTTTTAAAAAAAGGATTATTTTGTTGTAAGAGTTGGGCCAGGGAAGGGAAAAAACTTTTAGTTTCCAGAACAAAGCCAAATTACTGCTCGTGTGGCACAGAAGCCTCTGCCTAGGCAGCCCCAAGACAAGAAGTACACTTGGCCCCTGAGAAAGACCTCATTCTCTATGACAATGACCTCAGCTACATAAAGCTGCACAAGTCATCAGGCCCCTCCAGAGGCTGGGCTCCTTTGCTTCATACCGCAGGTGCACTGCCATGAAAATATGAGGCAAGTCCAGCTTCTGGGTCATTCTCCTGGACTGATGTGACACCTGATGTGAGACCTCACTGTACACCCTGTCCAGAGCTATGAAACCTGGGCCAGCTCTGAAAGAGAGAAATCTGAGCCAGAAGCGGTGGTGCACACCTGCAGTCCCAACAACCTGGATGGCTGAAAGAGGAAGATTGTGAGTTCAAGCCCAGACTCAGCAACTTAGTAACCTAAAATTAAAGAGCTAGGAATGTAACTCAATGTGAGGGCCTTGGACTCAAGCCCCAGGGTGAAGAGGGGGGATAGAACTAGAGGGAGACAGAGACAGAAAGAGAGACAGACAGAGAGAGAGAACTATATAAATATTAGTCCCCTGATCTAGCAGATTCCTGTAAGCTTCTGAGCACAATCAGGCTATGTGTGCTGGCCTTTCAGAAAGCTCCAGAATGACACCCAAACAAACAAAAATGAAGCCCTTCCTTTCTAGAGACAAACCCAGATGCACAGCAGTAGAGCAGTTGGCAGATTCCAAGACTGGAAGGGGGTCTCTCTGTCATCCTAAGGGTACTGGGAAGGTGACATTAGAGGTTCTTTGTTCTTGGCATCTGCAGAGTTCTGCAGGCTCAGTTGGAGTCTGTGGGCAAGTCTGGGAGGAAACCAGCACTGCAAGCTCCTCATACACATCTCAGGGACCTGGGCTGAACTTAGGGTGTTTGGGTGACCGGAGGCAAGGAACTGGCCACCTTTGTAATCAGGCCTTTTACCATCACACAAAGAGAATTTGGGGTTTATTTGCCACAGAATAAATTTTCCTTCACTACTTCCACAGGCTAATCTAGGACCTTTCTCTCTCTCTCCTCCTTTTTTTCTACTGTCCTTTGCATGAGGTTAAGGGCTGATTTCTGGAGACAGTTTAAAAATTCATTTCAGTAAGGTTGAGCTGCCTCCTCTCCATCCCATTGGGAATATTTCAAGGTGACTGTGTTAGCCAGAGTTTGCAAGAGAATAGATTTAACACAGGACACATAATTTATAGGATTATTTTATAATATTCACCTAAAAAGTCAAGGGCAGAAGAGTGCCAGAGAGCTGTCCCAAAGAATCCAGCTGAGGGCCTGAATCCCCGGCTATGTGCTGCATGAGTCCAGCTGAAGACCTAGAGCCCACAATAGTCTTACACAAATCTGTATCAAGGATCTGCAATGGAAAGGCCCAAAGGCCAGTGATGGAAGCCAGAAAGTCTGCACCAGAGAGGTGAAGGATCTGTGCCAGCAGGCTGAGGGATCCGAAACCAGGCACTGGAGTCAGGAAGCAACGCTCAAAGTGAGGAGCAGAGCTCTCTCCAAAAGAATCACAGTCATAGTCAACAACAACAAGAACCAGAGCTCCTTCGAGGATGACAGCAGCTAAGTTCATAACAGAAAAACCAGAGTGACAAGCTACTCCAGTAGAATCTACAACACACCATCTTCCCTTTAGTTCTGCTTTTATGTTGGTAACAACCTCAGGTGGGCCTGCCATACCCAGTGCTGATTTAGTTCAGCTGGGTGTTACAAGTTGCCCATTAGTTAATCCACCACAGTGACCCCAGGCCAATCCTCCCAACCAAGAGTATCCTAGGGCCACAACTTGCCATGGAAGTTCACACTGGTCAGTTCAGGCACCCTTTGCTTTTTCTTGTTCGTAAATGTATTGAATTTATAGACATTTTCAGAAAGGTAGCTTGGCAGCACTCACTCCATTGGAATTAGCATGCAATACATGTATATAAAATGCTTTGTTCTCTTTATATTCCCCCTAAAAATTTCCACTTTATTTTTATTTAAGAAAAAAAGGTTTTGCTTCCACAGCATGCTTACCAATTGCTAATGCTCACTGACTTGAGTTTAGAACCAGTAAAATCCACCAAATGAAAGATAAAACCATTTCCATGTGCATCTTATCATCAAAACAACTGTTTCAGTCTCTTAGCTCAGGTACATTGGAAGCTCACCTCTCTGCACAGGCTGTTTTAAAGTCCGCTGCCCTCCTGAGTCGCTCAGGGGAGGTGCGCCATGAACCCTTCACCAGGCTGCTCTGGGGACCTCAAGGCTATTCTGGCACAACTGCTCTATTTTTCTTTAGTCAGCAAAGAATTACCACACTTGACATGTCAAGCTACCATTAAACCTGAGTCAACTAAAGCAACTCGAGAGGAATTAACTTGAAGGGGAGATTTTGCAGCCAGCCAGGCATCACCCCTGCTCCCAGGCCAGCCTGGTGCTTCTGTGGTTGAGGCACAGCCCTACTGACAGAGCTCCAGAGGGACACAGGCCATGCCTGTTTAGGTGTGTGAAACAAGAGCGCTCTTGCAGCTGTGCTGGTAGCCATCATCTTTTAAAGAATTCTCACCTGTTAGAGTCCCATGGTCTTCCCGGGGAGAATATGAGTTTTCCTCTGCTTTCTCAGCCAACTCCTTGGTTTCTGTCAAGGTACCATGAGGCAGCGCCAGACATTGAGGGCAGTTAAGGAAGGAGGCATAGTTATTTTCAATAAAATTTCCTGGCCTTAATCCAAAATGAATAGTTGGATAGACTTAGCAGGTCAGAAGCAATAGCCTGTGCTGGCTGCTGCGCCCCAAGGGGGGTCCTCAGTACAAATGATCAGAAGGGTACCTCTGCTGCAAAGAGGAAAGTCCCTTTAGTCATGGGTGTTACCTGCTCAAATATTTACAATGGTGCCAGGATTTCCACATTTGCAAAATCCAAGACCTTAGGAGAAATGTGTCTGTCACCCAGGACCAGGCAGAAAAATGCCAACCACAGGACCTCATAGTGCATCAATGGCACATGCATGACACACCTGAAACACCTGTTCCTTTAGCTGTGCTAACCTGCATGTGGATGGAGTGGGCATGTCAAGTGACCCCCACCATACTCTGCACTGGAGGGTCTTCTATCTCATAACAGACAGAACCATCAGAGGGGAGAGGGCACATGCAGCCAGCCCAGGAAGAAGCAGGAGGTTTGGTGCTATCAGAGGTCCTGATTCACACTCAGGTAGGAAGGACCGCATTAACATTTTTCATCTGTCAATTCTTGTAACTGGGTATCTCCCTGCAACTGTAGTTCCAAACTCAAGCCACAGTTCTGGGCCATGTAGAAGAGGCCTGGCTGTGCTGTTTAAATGAACACTTTATATTGCAATCTTGGTCAGTGACTATTAGAGTCCATGAACTTCAGCCAGGCTGTGCACACCTGTGGCACACATGGAGTGAGCATGTGCAGGAAGGGCAAGGTCTCCAGGCAACAGCATTCTCTGCCTCTAAAAGCATCACTGTGGAAACTAAAGGGAGCACACCAGCAGCTTGGCTTCTTGAAGTGTTAATGCCTTGGCTCCTGAAGGCTGCCAGCCCACTGACCAGAGGGCAGAGAACTCTGATTCCAGGAGCAAGTGTTCCACATGAGCTGCAGGGAATGAGGAAGGTTTCATTCTCCAGGAGCCACTGCCTCATTTGGTGTCGTGGGGAGGTGGAAAAACTCACAAGATATGTTTGAGTGAAAAGAAGAGGAAAGCACAAGGTTTGTTTATTGCTATTTTCTAAAGGAAGCATCTGCAAAATTAAGAGACCTAGTTGCCTCTAGCAATGAAACTAGCAGGTCCTCCAATAAGTAGGGCCATCAGTGCTTGCTCTGCACTCCTGCTGAGGATGGAGAAGGACCTTCCAGTTGGCTGCCTTCAGTGGGGACTCCAAACACTATGGGTTGAGGGAAAATGTGAAATTACATTGTCCTGAATCATCCTCCCATCTTCTGTGACCCTGAACAGGGACCTGAAATCTTTGGACTAGGAATTTTAGCCTGAACAAGTAAGCCTGCTTAGACTGGAAAGTGTGGATGTGGAGGAGGCCTTCCCAGGATGAAAACTTCACCGGGGACACCAGGAGAAGGGAGGGAAGAGCAAGCGTGAGTCTTCCCGCTGTGAACAAGCTGTTTTATCTGGGAGTAAAATGGGGCACAGGCTTTCAGCCTTGGTGCAATGGTATGTACCTTTGCTGCTCCACCTGCTTAAACACTCAGGGGGTTTTATGTGCCCGAGAAAGTTCTAGCAAAAATGTTAAAAAAGGTAACCAAATATAATCCATGGTTTCCTCAGACAAGCACTAGAGACATTGATAACTGGGAAAAAGTTGAAAAGAATCTCAAAAAGGCACATAGCACAGGAAAAATCATTTCCCCTGAGACATCCTCAACTTAGAATCTGGTTCATTCATTTTTGAGTCTGTTACAGAGCACGCTATCCAACTACATCAAGGATCCAAACCCCTCTCAAGAAGCTGATGCTCAGTGCTATGACAGCAATGCCTCAGAGACCATGCCACAACCAAAAGGCAAGGATCAAGTTAGACCAGACCTGGGGCCCCAAAAATCATACCACTTGTCTCCTTTATTTAGGCTTTCACTGTGCACTCATTTGGGAGATTGAGAACTTTAGCCAGGTCCCCAGTAGCATGAGGCAGGGCTTTGGGGACTTTGAAATTGTATGGTGACAACTTAGCTTCATTTCGTGTGAGAAGAACAGCTGGGAAGGGCTGAACTTGCTCCTGTAGGCTGCATGGGATGCAGTGTGGACAAGGCAGTCCAACATACACAGAGATGTAGACACAACTGCGGCCCCTTCTGAGAGTGCCTGTGTGTGCTGACTGCAGCAGATGGGAGCTGGTATGTTCAAGAAGGTCAGTGCCAAAGGCCCAGGGCCAGCTCTTCTTCCCAGGCTTCACCTCAAGAAGGCCATCCATCCAGATTTGTGTTCAGAAAGCAGATACATGCTCAGAATCCCCAGAGAGGCTGAAAAATACCCCCAACCCACATATTCCTCCTGTAAGAGCCGCTCTTGGGGACACTGGTTGGCCTGCAACACTGAAGGAAAATGTCCCATTGAAAAAACGGTCACTCTTTCCCATAGTGCCCTTAGGAGGGCTGCTGTCCCATGTCCTCTTGGTTCCCACCTACCCCGTAGCCAGGTCCTCTCACCCTCTCAGCACTCAGAGCTCAGGGCCTCCTTCATGGATGGCGGGCCTTGGCCTCCTCCTGGCATTTCCTCTTGGTGCAAGACTCATGAGAGGGCCAAAGAAAGAAGGATCACCAGCTTCCTATGACCTGAGGGGCTCCCCACCAGCAGCCCCAGCTCTCACCTTGCTCCCTAAGTGCCAGGGCCACATGTTTGTACCTCCTGCCCCATACGTCAGCCTCTCTGAGTGATCCTCATTGCTTATCCCTAGGGCCAGCCTTTCTCAGGGCTCTCTCACCCCTCCAGTAGGTTGGAAAAACACCTATCAAGAATGGCTGGGTCTCTCTGATCTCTGGATGAAACAAAAGGAGCACTCTGAGCTGAGGTGCTGGAGGAAGGCAGTCAGACTCCCTGAGTTGGCCCCAACAGGCTTAGATCTCCTGGGACTGCTGAGCCAGTGGGGGCAGCTCTAGACCAGACTCTTTCTAGTGCTCACCACCAGCATTTGAGGAAAAGCACTGTGGATACACAACACATACACACGCTTCTCCAGATCAACCACCAATCATAGAGGCCACTGCATATGATCAAAAGGAAGGCCAGAGTGCACCTTTGCCAACCCCGGTGCACCAGGCAGTGCTCCCAAAACCTTGTCTTTCACCCTGCCCGAGGTATATAACTGTACCTACTGGAACCTGGTCAGAATGAGAAGAGACCACCCTCCCTGGTGTGGTCCCTGAATATGTACCTAGATATGTGCATGGAAGGACGGAAGTAAATGCCAGCTCCCCCAGCACACAACCTATGAAGCATCAGAACCACTTGTTTAGGGAATGCAAAACTACTCACAGTAATGTGATCAAAAATTGCAGCAGATATTTTTAAAAATTTGTATGATAGTAAAAGATATCTTACCATTAATTCTCCTCAAAATACTTGCCCTTGCATCTAACATACTTACCCCATTGTTCTTGCCACTTTCTGAAGCAGATCTGGAAGTCCTCTTTCATGAGTGTCTTTTTCTGGTTGCCTTGATCATTCTGAATCAGTTCAAAACATTTATGGCAAATTTTGTCAAGTGACATTATGATGTGCCCTTATCCATCTTATTCACCAGATCTGATACCGTGCAATTTCTGCCTCTTCTCCAAAGTCAAAATGCAAATATTTTGAATCCATTCAGGACTTTGAGGCAGCCACAACAACACAGCTAAAGATAACTCATGCAAGTGGCAAAAGCAATGTGATAAACACATTTGAAGTGAGGAGGAGTATTTTAGGAAAATTGATGGGAAATATCCTCCTATTGTAATACTCTTTAATTTAAACATTCATCCTATCTTTTGATCATGTCATACATGAGACTATCCATAGCCTCTTTATGAGCAGCTGTTTAAAACACAATTTGAACTATTCTCCAGAAAAAAACCTTCTAGAGTCAGAAAATTATTTATAAAAGAAGAGATATTCTCTCCTTGAAAAATCTCATGGATCATCTAGAAAACGCTCTTCACTGTAGAGGACATTTGGGCCCTTGCTTCCAACAGAAAAGGCACAGTGGTTCAGAAGCGCCAGCCTTGTGGCTCCTCCTACATTCTTTTCTCTTTTCAGAATTTTCTTTGTGGTAGTTTCATTGAGTGACATATTTTGGGGAAGCAGAATCAACTCCAGGGTATCTTGGCTTCCCAGGATGGACTCCACCCAGGATACCTGGGAACTAGGTAACCTGGAGGCAGCTCATCCCCAGATCCAGAGTGGACATCTGTGTGCACAGCCACCGTGGTCCCTCAGGACATTCCACATAGACCACGTCTTGAGACTGGCCAGGATGAAAACGACACTGACGGAGGAAAGATGAGCATAGACGTGATCATTCACTGATCCTTCTTACTGCACACCAGCAACTTCCTCTGCATTTGCCCACGGTGTTCAACATGATGCTTGGAAAACCCAGCATCTCTGAGTGCATGATGGACTCTCCAGACACACTGAGGACATCCTGAACCGTAAAGGAGGTTCAGAGGAAGTCAGGGTGCCCACGGGACATGTTCACACTGTCTCCTGCTCAGTTCAGTCCCCACAGAGTTGAGAGATACTCTTTCCCAGTGAGACTGAGGTCTGATAAGTTCCCGGGCAGCCAGGACTTACAGCCTACACCAATTCCATTTGTTCTTACATTTTAAGTATTGAAAATTCATCTGACTTGACTTTGAAAGCATCTTACAAAGTATTCCTTTCCTTAATTTCTTTCTTATAAAAATTCACACATATCAAATCCTGAGAACTGATTTAAATCAAGAGAAAAATTAACTTGACCCCTTGGGAGACATTTTTCTTATTTTTTTACTTATTTTTTAATATACATTTATGTAGAAATCATACCTACCCAAGTATCAGTACCATTTCAGTATTTAAATTCTAGCATTTAAAAAATAATAAATACATTAATAATACCAATATATATTCCTAATTACGCTTTATCAACCAAAATTTAACAAAGTCTTTATTAAGGGTTCATTCTTAATTTAAATTTCTAACTGATATATAAAGTATGCAAAAGTTGTCCATATGAATGGAATGTCATGTGATATTTCAATATTCACATATATTAGGCAACATTTAAATCAGGTTGAACACATCGCCTCAAACATTTAATATTTCTCATGCTAAAAGTATTCAGAACCATTTATTGCAGCTTTTTGGTGTGTATTAATACATAATCATTACCTGTAGTCAGTAATTGTGTATAATACACCGGAACTTGTTTGTCTTATGTAACTGTAACTTGATAATTTTTCCTTCTCCCTCCCTACACCCACATGCACTTTCTCCAGCCTTTAATAACCACCATTCTGCTCTTAATTCTGTAAGATCAACTCTTAAATTCCACATATGAGTGACATCCAGCAATGCTTTGCTTTTGCTGTGCCTGGCTTATTTCCTTAATGATCTCCAGTTCTGCCCACTTAGTCTCAAATGACAGGATTTCATTATTTTTTATGGCCGATTAGTATTCCACTGTGTACACATACCGTATTTTCTTCCTCCACTCACCCACCACTCAGGTTGCTGCCTCTTCTCTGCTCTTGCAAGTAGCTCTGCAGTGAGCACAGGAGTGTGGATGTCTCTCCCATGCGCTGATGTCACTTTCTCTGGATATCGGCCTAACAGTGACACGGATGGATCATATAGTAATTCTATTTATAGTTTTTTGAGGAGCATATGGACTGGTTTCCAGCCCCTGTGTACTAATTTACATTCCCACCATCAGTGCACAAGGGCTCCCTTTACACAGATCCTGGCCAGCACTCTTATCTTTAGTCTTTTTGACAATATTCTTATGGGGTGGAGTGATACCCAGCCTGGGTCTTGGTTTGCATTTTCTACATGATTAGTGAGGTTAAACATTTTTGCACATACCTGCGGGCTTCACGTGCCTTCTTTTAAGAAATCTTTACAGAATTTCGAAATGAAGCATAACGGCAGAAAAAATCAACTCCAGAGGATAACAAAATGAGAGACAGCACTGACCTTGAGCAGGTTCACAACCCATCTGCCTCCAGGAGGACTTGGTACCTTGTGCCAGGCTGGAGCCCCCCTTTCACACCGTCAGTTCTGAAGCAGTAGAGCTTCCACACTGTGCTCTCATGGGAGAAAACCGAAGGAGGGAGGCCTGTGTCACAGCCCTGCGGGCTCTGCTACCAACTGACAACCTCGCCTCACAGACACATGGCCAGCCCCGTGGGCCCTGGCTGCTGCCCCCTGAGGGGAGGAGTCCGTAGCAGGGACCTGGCCGGGACTGCATGCGTCTGAGGAAGCCCCTGAGAGGCTGGTGACTGAGTGACCCACACAACGAAGCACTGTTGTTTTGCTCCAGAAGTCCCATTTGCACCATGTCCTGCTCAACATTCCCGCACTTTAGATGCTCTCTCGCCTGTAATTCCTAGGGCAATTTATTTTAAAAGCCACACAGTACATCACTGGGCAATTTTGTCACTCTAGATATAATTTTTAAAAATCCATGATTATGCATCATTTGGTTAAGTCTCCACCAAACTCTTTCAAATTCTAAGCAGCTAGCTCCACAGTACATAACTGCAGCCCAGAATTAGTGATCATAGTTTTTCCTTAGAGTTTAATTGAAACTGATGTGTTTTGAAATCATGGTGGGGATTCTAAAGAAAAGCGCTATGTGTTATTCACTCAGCACAAACCAGGCCACAGTCAGCATGGAGCTCAGTTCACACCCCAGGAGTGCGCCTGCTGGCAGTGGTCATCCCAACCCTAGCGGATAAAGATTTTAAATTATATGTGCGCAATGTGCAGAGAACCTGAAAGGAACTGGTGTTTTTCCTTCCCTCCTCTGCTATGTGCCCTGAATGCAGCCCTGCACTCCAGGTGGGCCCCTCTGGCAGGTAGCAGAGCTGCCAGCCTCCCTCCTCCTGCTCCCAGGCTCACCGTGCCCCGCTGGTAAGGGTGTTTCCAATCAATAGCAATGGGTTTTGGATCACAGCTTTGAAAAGCATCAATACCATGGAGTAAACATTGAGGACTCCGGGGCAGTAATTTAGAAGCAAGGTGTATGCTCATCTTGTTGGGCTAGTTGGAGCTGGTTCCATTTTATAGAATCCATGCCAGAGACCACTCCATAAACTTTTCACAATGATCATAAAACTCCTTTTTATTTTATCTTCAATCCTTCACCCCCTCGTTTTCTTTCCAGAGTTTTTTCATAACAGCTGAGTCTTATCTGGGCTGAAAAATCCACTAATACATGCTTCAAGACCATCACGGCCCGTAATTTGAATTGAATGGAACAATACCCTGGGCCTATTAATGCAAGGACATTTGACTCTGTTAATCACCATGATACTGGGTCACATTTTTCAGCACTGCACAGGTAAACAGATTACCTGGCAGTCAGTGCCACCTTCATATGAAGGGCCCGTGACATTCACTGGGAAGGTGTCTTGAAACTGGCAGCAGCATGTTAGGGAATATGGGCCTGGGGAATGGAGATTTGTCCAAATAAAAGGACTGACTCAGTGTCACCATTTGGGGGCCTTTCTGGAGAGATATAAATGGCTCCACAGACATATTCAGGGTGTTTAATGAGGAGGGATCCAAAGTTGGCTGGAATCCCAGCTCTGGATGAGCAAGGTGTGACTGGCCAATGTGACTAGGAGGTGCTTCAGAGCTAGGACCCCACCTGCCACTCCTCAGCCAGCTTGCTCCACAGCCAACAAGGAAACAGAGTTCTTGGGAGCTTTGTCATCACTTGAAAGTCTTGGTCTCCAAAGCTTTCAGTGCATGTCTTCTATCTCCAAGGCCCAGCATGATAGAGCTAAGGAGGAAGGCAGCAGCCCATTACATGCCGTCACTAAGGGTTGTGACCCTGCCCCACCGGCACTCAGGAAAGATTACCCTGAGGCTTCACCTACCATCTGAAGAACCTTTCCCTTGCCCAGCCCCTGACATAGCGCAAGGGAGGAAAGATCACCACCTTGGTTTGAGATGAACACACACATGGGAGCTCCCAGTGCCTTTGGTGAGCTGGAGGGAGTGGACCCCAAGCAAGGTGTGGAAGGAAGTCCCTCTGCCTGTACCAGGCAGGGACAAAGGCGTAACCATAGCAAAAGCCAGCCACCCCATGAGGCTCAGCTCCACAGCACTGCAATGATCTTATGCCTAAAAACTCAGGTTTTATGATCACCAGAGAATCAACACTTTCCAGCACCAGTCATCCCTGAGAAAAATTATACTACTGATGGGTTTTTAAATACGAATAAACTTAATCTTACTTTAGTTCATTTCAGTATAAGTATCATCAATTTTGTTTAGCATTGAAGATGGAATCAAGGTCTCTCATATGGTGCTACATCCTCCAGCCCTTTGACAGGTTCTAAACTATCCCAGGCTTGAACTTGTGATCCTCCTACCTCAGTCTCCCAGAGTGCTGGGGTTAAAAGTTTGTGCCACCATATACCCCAATCCTTACCTTCCAACCAGTGTCCTATGCACACATTTAATCAAGGGATTCTCTAAAACTTTCCTGGTTGATAGAGATGGTAAGCCTAGCAGCACTCAGGAGAACTGGGAACATCATGAGACCGTCAGTTCCCCACAAAGAGCACCAACTCTGCTGAAAACTTTCGGGACACGGGCCTCATAGCAAGGTTCACAACACTCTGGATGACAAGAAGTCCTCATCCTCTGAAACTGTTTATAGATATCTCGGGCCCCCTGAGACTCTTTTATCTGCTGTCTGTTTCTGCGTGTCGAGGATGGAACCCAGGAAATCACCCATTCTAGGCGGGTGCTCTTCTGCTCAGCTATACCCTAGCCCAATGTGACTGGTGTTTTAAAAGCTGAGACTCTCAGCTGGATCCAAGAGAAGCTGTCAAATCTATGCCTTTGCAGCAACATTTCTTGACTTAGAGCAAAGATGATGTACACACACACACACGCACATGTACACACGCAAACACTCCCATCCAAGAGCAGAAATTAGCTGTTTCTTTGTGAAAGTAAACCAAACCAGATGTTAAGGAAAATAGGTGGTAAATTTGGAGGAGAACTTTCTAGAAGTGATCTGGAGATAGAGGGACAATGGGGTTGGAGATGTCATGTATGCACTTCTCCTGTCCAGCAGAAACTGATCACCTTGCCTGACACTTGTCCCTGCAAGTCACCCAGCATGGGGACCCTGAGGTGACATTCCATAGGCTTGCCCCTCATTAGCCCAGGACCTGAGCATGATATCCAGGCCCCTCCTTACCCACACACGGCCAAGATGATGGCAAAGAAAAGCCTTTAATATCCTAAAATCATGATTTACTCAATGATCTGAGTAGTTGAATAACATTTATCTTATAATCCCTGAAATCACAAATGTGTGTTACACTGAGCCCAACACAAATGGGAGATGCATGAGTTTCTGAAGAGAAGCTGTCTTTGCATTTTGTCTGATCAAGTGGGTTGTAAAGTCACCAAGCAACTGGAAATTTAAATGTGTCTCCTAGCAGGAGTGGTACTATTGACATTCATCAACTAGTATGAACCAGTGAGTTTCTGATTTATAATTCACACTCACTTGAGGAATATTCAGGTCAGTACTTCCAGGCATTTACAGTTATTTAAAAACCATTTTTTATAATTCTGATCTTTATCAAAGTCTAAATATTATTTATTTCTTCTCAAACTAAATATTTAGCAAACTAGAGAATTACTAAGAGGCACAAGTAATATTCTGTCCATGGGCATTGTCCATTCGCCTGGCAAATCTTATTTCCAAATTATCAACATGGTCTCTCAGCTTCCAATTCAATCTTTTGTTTGGTTCAGGTTTGGATTTTTCACTGTAACACTGGACAGTTTTGTATGGACAAATTGGGCCCATTCTCACCATTTTAATAAAATTGCTAAAGATAGAATGATACTTAATCAAGCCTATTCCTATTTTACCAGCATCCCATCCCCAAGCATTTTAGCAGTCAAATCAGGAAGAGCAGCCACAGAGCTAATGCTCTGAGGAGGGGGCTGCACACATGCCCCAGCTGTGGTGAAGGCTCCTAAAGGCCTCTGCTACCCACGGCAATTGCCTCCCACACACAGAGCCCACTGGATTTATTCATGAGGTGACTTTTCTGCGTGGGCCCTGCAGTGTGAATCTGCAGGTGACTTGTCATGGGCTTCAGGAGAAGCCTGCCTCAGGCAGCCACTGCTGCCCAGCTCCAGACCTGAGACAGGTTCCTCTCCAAACGCACCTCTTACAGATGGGTCAGATGCAGCCGCAACCCCGCCAGGCAGATATACATCTTAGAAAATACCCACGTTTCCCAAAGCTGCTCAGGCGTCCCAGGCTTGGTGTCAGATGATGAAGTCATGGGTCCAGTGGAGCAGAGTTCATGCACCACACACAATCCCCAAGTGCTGGAGAGGCCACAAACCAGGCCAGCCAGTGCGCCCACAGTAATCGGATAGAAGGAGCTGGCTGCACAGCCAGGCAGTGCTGGGTGGCTCTGTTTGTGCCTCATCTTCCTAGGTGACAAGTGTTAGTGGAGGACAGACCATGAATGCCACTGCCCCACAACCTCCTCAGCAGCTCCCTGAGGCCTCCAACAGTCAGCAGGTGTTAATGTCCTGCTTCCCCAGTTCCTGAAGCTCCCACTCTCCCCTTCTCCACTTCACTCAGATGACCTGAGGCAGAGGCTGCAGCAGCCAGGTGGCAGGTGGGATCTATTCATCCCATTAGGTCCTGAGCAGAGAGTCCCTTGAGAGAATCCCCCTGACTTCTCCATGCAGCCTCAGGGCTCAGAACTTAGCTTCCTATACCCTTAAGACAAAAGGAATACCAAGTCCTCCCAGAAATTACAAATTCAAATCCAAAGAACTCTGTAAGTGCTTAAGTCCTAACAAATTAGTGGCCATCTGAAAACATACACAAAATTGTAAAGAAAATGTTACTTTCATCTTAACCATAATCTCTTACTGATGGCATGTATGCACCTACAACTTACCAATTTTACATTCCATCCACAACTTTTCAGACTTTGAAACCCCATAGAACCATACCTGAAAGGGATGCTTTCCAGAGTTTCTGCTTTTCCTTAACCTTTATCACTGCCACCACCAAATCTCTGCCTCAAAAAAGGGTATGGGATCTATCATGAGAGCCATGAGAGCCTCCAACCTGTGTTTCAAGCAATGTCAACATATTACACCTATGCTAATGGATGCACATGCATTTACATTCGCTCACAAATGTGCACACTCACAAACGCAACCTCAGGAGCTGCTGCCTGGGTTCTGGGAAAATCATCTCACCCTCTGCTGTCCTATACACCCGGTCCCTACTTTTCTGCTTCTGCTCTGAGATCCTGATAGCGTATTTTACTGTTTCTGGCATTGGCACATGGTCTTAGTGATTCTTCATATGACAGAGAAGTTCTAGAACACAGCTGGATGCCACCTCTGATGACAAGGTTTCTGAACAGGACATGTGTTGTAAACATGGACGTTAATCAGTGATACAGGTGTTCCACACATGCATTGCAATTTTCAGTCTTCAGTGAATGGAAGAGCCACCAAATGGCTATCTACTGAGAGGGGCACAGCTCACATTACACCAAATACATCCTACACGAAGTGACCAAGCCACAGAATACAGGGAGGAGGCCTCTTATCAATTGAGTCATGGAGCTCCAGATGTGTTTTTACTGCAGGCCACACATCCCACTGTGCACACGTGGTGGCTGGTAGGGCTCACTGATGTAAAACACAAAAAGATTGTGATAACCTCATACCCAACCAATAGAGCCCAAGCAGAACCTCTGCCCAAACACTAAAAAGCATTATTAAGTGATCCCTTATCATCAGCATCTCATAGTACTTGAGCAAAGAATTCACAAGCAAGGGAATATGGGTGGCCAGGGTGCTTTTTAAAAAACTCACTTTGGTTAAAAACAAAAATCAAAGCAACAGCAAAACAGCATTTTTTCCTTCCTCATTGGAAGAGATTGTCTGAATTGGTAATAATTGATGTTGACTAGAATTCACTAGTACAGATGCTCAAGCTTGCTCGTGGAGAAAAGAATGGATTCAAGCTTTTTAGGAAGTGATTTAAAAATGTGTATCAAGGATATATATCAAGGTCCTTGCAAATGTCCAAACCCTCCAAGCCTGCAATCCCACTTCCAGTATTTTAAGTAAGCAATAGAAATACAAAAATTCATGTATAAGATCTGCATGATTATAACAAAAACACATCATTGGAAACCCTTTAGATTTCAGAAGAGCTATGTTTACATGAACTATACTGCCTTTACTAAATGTTTGTTAGCTAGGTCTTTGAAAAAATTTAAAACCCAAGTGTGTAGGGACTTCAAATTTCTGAGGAGTAAATTTTCTCACTGTGGCCAATATCAAGTGACCAACAGATCTTCAGTAAACACAGAGCTATGAAGACATACACGTATGCATCTCCAAGCTGGTACAAATAGCTCAAGCTCTCACCACTAGAAGAAATAGTATGCAACCATTACAAATGTAATTGTAAAGAAATTTTAGTGACATGAAAACTGTTCACTGTAGTATTATAAGAGCAAGACATAGTACAGCCTTCCCTGTGATTCAAGTTTTATGCATAAATTATTGATTTACACTTGGCATTGTACTGTAATCCTCAGTGGAAACATGTATGTAGATGTAGACACATGTTCTGTAGTGAGATAGTATAAGAGTTTACCAATGGTTGTCTGGATTGTGTAGCAATGGAAAGTTTCTCTTTCAGACTTTATACATTTCCTTGATGTCCAGTTTTTATGAAGCATGCACTCTATTATTCCTTGTTCATTTGTTTGTTTTTGTAGTACTTCAGATTGAGCACAGGGTATGCTGACCTCCTTCCCCAGCCCTTTTTACTTTTTAAAATTTTGAAACAAGACCTTGCTAAGTTGTCAAGGTTGGTTTAAACGTAACAGTTTCCCTGAGTATATTAAATTGGTTTAGGTTAAATTGGTATATTAAAGTATATTAAATTGGTTTTAATCAGAAAAGAAAATTACTAGCAAAAAATTTGTTCCCATCCTATAAGGTGACTCTTCACTCTGTTGATTGTATCCTTTGCTGCGCAGATTTTTAATTTTATGTGATCCCATTTGCTGATTCTTAGTACTATTTACTGTGTCACCGGGGTTCTGTTCTAACATTCTTGCCTATGCTATGTCTTCAAGAATTTGGCCTATTTCAACCTCCAGCACACCAAGTGTTTCTGTTTTAACATTTAGCTGTTTGATCCATCTTGATTCTCTTTTAGTACGTGGTGAGACATATGAGTCTAGACTCAATCATCTGCATGTATGTAGACAATTCTCCCATTTGTTAAAGAGGCTATCTTTTCTCTAGTGTATTATTTTGGCCCATTTGTCAAAAATCAAATAGCTAAATGTCCCTGGGGCTATTTCTGCATCCTGTATTGTGTTTCATTCTTTAAAGGACTAATATCTAAACCATAATTTTTTAAAAAATTTAGACCCATCAAAATTAAAGGCCCAATTTTAAAAAATGGGCAAGTGAAATGAATAGAGACTTGCAGAATAAGTACAAATAGCCAATAAATACATTTAAAATTTTTAACATCTCTGGGCACTAGAACAATGCAAATCAAAACAACACTGATTCTCTCTCACTCCATAAAGAACAGCTGTCATCAAGAAATCAAAAAATAAAAAATGCTGGTGAGGCTGTGGAGGAAAAGGAGCACTTCTCCACTGTTGGTGGGGATGTAAAGTATTAGAACCACTATGGAAATCGTGGAAATTTCAAAAAAAAGCTAAAACTAGAAATTCCATTTGACCCACTTATCCCCCTTCTAGGTATCTTCCTAAAAGATTTAACAACATCATATTACAGAGATACATGCATACCCATGAATATGGCAGCACAATTTATAATACTCACATCATGGAAGCAGCCTATAGGGCCATTAACAGATAAGAAAATGTGGTAAATATACACACTGGAGTAATAGTCTGCCATAAGCAGAACAAACTTGAATCAACTGTAGGAAAATGGTTGCAATTTGAGGCAATAGTGCTAAGTAAAGTAGCTCAGACACACAAACTTAAATATTGCATGGTTTCTCTTATATGCAAAACCTAAAATATAAATAAAGAGCAAAATGAAAGATAGATAATAGGAAATGGGGAGAAGATGTTTTTCAAGGGCAAAGGGGATCAAGAGATAGAGGGAAAGGGAAGGTAGCAGAAGGAAACAGGATAAAAAAAAGGAAGTGAACGTGTCTCGTATGTGTACCCACTGCTCACAAGCAATGTAAATATTGTGTATTGTGAACATGTACTGATTAAAAAAATTAAAAGGAGTGGGGGACAAAGAATGTTACTTTGGAACAGAAAATGACAAAGTGCTGGCGTTTTTGTGTGTCTGTGTTCCGAGGAGTTCTCTGACGGGCTCACAGAGGCAGTGTGAGTATCCTCAGTCACATGTGTGAGTGTGCCCCCGAAACCACCCCAAGCACCTCCATGGTGAACGCCTGCAAGGACATTATTCTTGGCATCATAAGGGCATTTAATATGTTGAATGAAAAATATTTTCAACTCTCCAAAAGCAAGTAAAAATAAGGCTGAAACCCATGCACTCTGCATTTCTTCTGAATAACCCAGACTAAAAAATATTCTATACCTAATTGAGTCCCACACAGTAGATGAGGCCACATTTTATTCAGAAGCAAATATGAGTATTTCAACACTAAAAAAGAAACATCATTCAAAGACAAAATTTGAACTGCCTTCTTCAGAAAATACCAAAGCAAGAATAACTATACACCTCATGTGACGGACAAAGACTCACAAACCTTTGTGAGGCCATTCTCTATCTCTGCCCACAGGTGACACATTATTCCTGTCTCCTGTTCTCCACTTCCATTAAACACTACTTTTATGCTTATGTAAATAGGAGACCAAGCAATGACTTGGAATTTTGTTAAACGAATGGCTCACCGTGATCCTATCCATGTTAATACCACTTTTTCAGTTGTTCCTGTTGCCTAATAGAAAAAAATTTTCTCCTTAAACCATTTCTTCCCTAGTTTTTTACCTGCATGTGCATGTACATGAAGGTATAGATGTACATATGTATGTACACTGTGCACACACACAGGGGTTAGGGAGAAAAGAAGCCACCACTAAAGTCCCTTTTCTTCTCCTGCATCTTCTGATATGTCCTACACACTCACATAAGCAGTGTGATAAAAAAAAAACACAGTCAATGTTTAAATTTTTAACAAATTTATTATAGTAAAAGACACATGACAATTAATCTCCCTCCAAATTCTCTCCCCAGCTTCAAATACACTAAGGCCATTGTTTTTGTCACTTTCTGAAGCAATTCTGAAAGTCTGCTTTCATGAGCATCTTTAGCTGTTCTGCCTTGCAGTCACATGCATTTTACAAAACATAGGTGGACAAACGAGATGTAATCAAAATATAGTTATGTTTAAATGTTTAAAATGTATTATAGCAAAAGACACATTGCCCACATGGCCATTAGTAATTGCCCTCAAAATATTCCCCTTGCTCTGAACATACTTCTCCATCATTCTCGCTTCGTTGATGTAGAAGTTGTTCCTAAATCTCCTCAAACCTGTGCTCAGGTACTTCCAGCAAGCAAGAAAGAGATAAATATTCCCCTAGGTACACCAACCACCTCCACAGCTTCCCACACCAGTCTCTCCAAAATAGTGATGCTTTGTATTGTTCTGGAAAACAAAAGGCTCAAAATTATTGCAATTGCTATCTCACAGTGCACGGCCCCCCAACATGAAATATAGCAGTAGAACACAAATTTGATATTTTGGATTCTAATGAGGAAAAATCAATGCTATACAAGAAAGAAAAATGAGTAGGTCATATAACAGGGCTACATAGGAATCATTTTCCAACAAAGACAATATTTAATTTGTAATTTGGTGATAAAATGCAAATTATAATGTGCAATGAGTGTTGAGAATAGATCCATATAACATCATTTGGTTTGCCCAAAGTAAAATTAATAGCAAAATGGAATACAGAAGGTCTTCAAAAAGAACTCATCCTGAAAAATATGTTTTTGTTTTTGAAGTTATAATTTTTCTCTTAGGAAATCAAATAGTTCATAAAATTCTAGCTTTGTGAGAGAAAACTCTTACATTCTGCTCTACAAAGCAAACTTTATATATTTTTTCTCACTAATGTGATGACTAGAATCGACTCACTTACTAAGGAGGCCTGAGGCTCAGGAGACGCCATCAGTTACCCACATGTTGCTCACCTGAGAAATGGCTTCGAGCTATTTTAACCACTGTCCTTAACTCACAGCTGCTTTGGGTTCCCCACACATTACATTTCCTATTGTTCTTCAGAAATTTTTGCAGTAAATTGAAAATAAGCCAGGAGGCTTAGAACACCTATAAGATCTGCCTAGATGAGTGATTGATAATTTGGCTGATAAAATCAAAATGCTAGGTTGTTGCGGGAAAGGGATCACCAGGAACAGTTATTCAATCACTAAGCCTCGCATAAAAAGCTCTGTTCACACAAGCAGGCTCAAGTTTCTCACTAAAGTAAGAATGAAAGAGATGGGATCTGGAAGTTTTAGACAGATTGAACATTTAACATGTTCCCTGATATTCCATAACTTGATTTACATAGAAAGTAAAACGGAAATTAATTTGTCACCAAACTTCTCACAGGTGCCCCATGTCCCTACGCCTCTGGCTGAGCTGACAGTTCCCAGGACACTGCATCCACAAGCTGTGAACATCCCGCGGTGCCCAAGGCTGGTTACAACTCATCGAGGCAGTTAGCTCCCTGCAAAGCAGTTAATGCGTTTTAGCTTACTGACACCTTCTTCCTGCTGACCATCAAACCCAGCTTCTCTTTGCATTTGGGCCACCCTGTCCCCTCTCCCTGAGTAATCCCTGGAAGTGGGCACATACCGGTCCTGCTGAGTCCCACATTTAGCAGGACCTGCGTGAGGGTCCCATAAGGATGGAGCATGTGTGCTGGTGATGCTGAGTGCCCCACCACATCAGAAGAGCCTTGCAGGTCCTCAGCAAACCTCCTGCCCCTGCTCAAGTCCTTCTCAAAGCCCACATTAGCAACCCTCCAGCCCACATTATCAATCTCTTATGCATCCTGAGACAGACTGCTGAAACGTGTCATGGCCTTGGTATTTATCACTCCTGCACCCCTCTCTCAGATTTCAGTGGATTAATCAATTGAGAGCATATTCCCCAATCACTGAGCAATTGCTCACAGCAACTGCCATTAGCCACCAGACTGGTTCCATTGTGTGGCTTGCCCTCCTCTGGATCTTCAGAATTCTCCACATTTGGCTGTGGTTTGGTGATGATCCACCCCTTCTTAACTATTCTGGCCCCTAAGTGACATATATAACTCCATTCTCCTGCCATTGATGAGAACTGGTCAGATGGTTCTGAAGCACAAGAGGGACTCTGAAATGTGCCTTGAGTAACCAATTCCAGCCGTAACATCATGTAATGCAGAGGGAAACCCAGATTCTTTAATCCATCCCTGCAGAGTATGGAAAAGATTCTAGAGAGCTTAGACATGCTTATCTCAAATGTCCCTGTGCATAAGAAGCAACCTAAGGAGCCAAATGAAGACACAGACTCCTGGCTTCTGACTAGGGGTCTGAATTCAAAGGTCAAGGCATGGGATCCCAGGCCTTTGCATTTTGACAAGTATCCCAAGAGATTCTTTTGAGGGCACTTAGGAAAATGTAGCAAAAGATCTCAAAGAGATTAATAAAAGGATTAACAAATACCACTGGTTGGTGGAGATGACTCACTTTGACTTAGATTTCACTAACTTCCAGGGGGCCACTCACCTTGAGGGCCTGCATGGCTCTGCATTGTGTGACCCTGGGAGAGAAGGCCTTTCAAAGTCATCTAATTTGCAAACTTGGGGACTTCCTGGCGACATTCGCCCTGGTAAAAACAAAACAGCACACATGGTAAGTTGAGTATTCAAATATCCTGCTCAAACTTGGGTCAACATTCTTTAAATAAATATATCTTAATAAAAACAGAGCACTTTGCCTGCAAATTTCAAGGTTCAGCCAATTTTTTAACAAGTACTTCAGGAACACCTTCCAAGTGCCCAACCCTACCCTGAACAGGAGAGCCAGAAAAAAAGAAGACAGAATAGGTCCTGCCTGGAGAAGACTAAGTGTGCCTGGCAAGATGGCAAATGATGTCCAATTGCTATGAAAGGTGCCGAGAAGCAGGATCAGTAGAGTCTGGGGACCAGTGAGGAAGGAGTCACAGGACAGAAGTGTCATGGTAGTGCTGCTGTGACCTCATGGCCAGTGTAGGAAGAGCTCCTTTGTTTATATGGTGACGCTTGGTACCCAAGATTGCAGTGAAGCATCGTCCTACATACAAGGATACACAAGTGCATAGTGTCAACCATTTACCATAGCTGGCAACTGAGGAAACCTGATGTTTATTCATTCATTATTTCTAGACAGTGTGGCATAGCATGGGGACATGGCACCTAAAACTGAAAAGTAAACAAGAGATTGGTTCCAGCACTCTCACCGGCCACTTCTATTTTTACCCAACTTCAGACAAGTCATCACATGACCCTCACCACTCTGTGGGTTCATCTGCTCTATTGCTCTTCCTCTTTCTCTCTTTTTAAATATTGATTTATTTAATATTAGTACACTTTGGCAGTATGTAATGCTTACATTCATCATATGGAGTAGGATACCGATTTAACACCTATTAGTTCTTTTTATTCCCCTTCCGCTCCCCAGCTCACTCCAACTTTAGATTCCCTTCCATTTGCAAAACTCTATCTCTCTGTTTCCTGTCACATATCTTCATTTGATTTTAAATAATGCACGTATCACATCTAAGTGAGAGCACACAGTGTTTATCTTTCTATGATTGGCATATCACTTAGCATGATGAAGATCCACAAAGTTCATTCATGTAGCATGCATCAATATTTCCTGCTCTTTAAGGACTGAATAACACTTCACTGTATTCATAATGCCATGTTTTGTTTATTCATTCATCCATCAGTGTTCACCTGGGTTGTCCCCACCTTTTGGCTATTGCAAATCATGCTGTTAAGCTCATAGGTGAAACCAGAGGAGAAATTGTTCAATCATGTGGTAATTCCATTTTTAACTTGTAAAAGAATCACCATACTGTTTCCACAACAACACCACCACTTTATATCCTTAAATGAAAATGCTGGCAGAGTGGCAGAGCTATGTCCCTTGAGGTAACTGCTGTAAAGGGGTTAGACTTCCTTCCTGCTCCATTCCCCTCCTCTCAGCTCATCTTTCTGGCCCCAGAGCTGTCTGAGGTCCTCAGCATTGCCTGGACACACCCTCAGAAGTAGTGGCTTGATATTTCAGCTGAAATTTTTTTTGGTAAAATATTATTACCAATTCCCCTAATACAGGGAGTATCAAAAAACACCAGTGGGGATTCCATGCAGGTAGAATTGCAGCAGAGGTAACTGCTGGTGGAGTTTGAAAAATGGTCTGTCAGAAAGTTTATTTGCTATTTATCATCAAGCAACAGAAAATAGGATAGGAAGTTTTAATTATCCTGACAGCTAAGTTTTCAAAGGCACATAGACATTTGAGGCTGTTTGTCAAGAGTATCAGATGAGTTAAAATCACCAAGAGCAAGTATATCTGTTTAAGTCAGAAAATTCTCATTTTAAAAAAAAATGGTCCTTTCTTCTTCACCTATGATTTTAGTCAATGCATGTCATTTTAGCCTGTAACAATACACTGAGACTATAAGTGAGTGGTGACTTGTTCCTTTTATAGGGTGCTTGGGGATATTAACAAAATTAAATCCTCTTTGTTCCTGTCATAAGTTGACCTCCAGGAGGTTATCAGGTTATCAGAAGGCATCCCGAGGACAGCCTTGCGAGTGGGGAGGGGCCAGGAAGGGGCACAGATAGTCACCAGCTCTCCAATAAAACAGCTGGGGAGCCCTCGAAAGTTAAGAGAGCTCTCCTGTATTACCCCACAGAGACAAGTAGGTTGGGGACCTATAACTGGTTGGTCTGCCACACAAACAAGGCTGTCCCAGGGACAAGGCATCAAATTGGAAGGGATACAGCAACCAGAAACCCCAGGGGCAGGGGTGGCCTTAGGTAGGGTATGAGCACATTGAACATGACCTCTCAGGTAAGCTTCACTAGGCTGATGCTCCTAGAGTTGCTGGCTGTCATTTGTTTTGTCCACAGTGAAAATGACCTTTCCAGTGTAGTTACTGAAGCATCGGACAGTGTTCCTGGGGTCCAGTCATGGAGGACTTGCCAATGATCCCCACTATTTGAATTTCAAGTTTAACTGGCTTCACAGCAATGAATTCTGATTGGTTAGATCTTTTTGCAAATTGTTTTCGGTCAAATTAATGGAGAATGAAAGTACAAAACTTTATCTTCTTCCTTTAATGTGATATTTTATGTACAGAATTATGTTATAATAAAAATTCTCTGTGCTCTATAAAACAACTGATTTAAAGCTTAGAAAGAAATGTCTTCTTGTGTTGGCTAACACCAGCTGCTAAAGGGCAGTAAAACATTTATATGCACAAGAACACAAATCTGAATCACCCAATCTTGCAAAAATATTTTTAATATCTATTTGTCATTTTGTTAGAAATATTAAAGAATAAAGACATAAGAGATTTTTTCCAAGACCTCTTACTCTTCCTTGTTTCTAAATTAGCAGCTTCCTTTGATAATATTCTAGCTTTCTCCACATTTTTACCACTCTCTACTTAAATATATACATTTACACTGGTGTTCTATGTGATTATTCCATAGAATTTAGGAAGAGGAAGCAGAGCCCTCCCACGTGCCAGCAGCGGCCAAGCTAGCCAGGAAGGACCCAGGAAGCAGCGGCATTCCCTGTGCCTCAGCAGCAGCGGGGCCAGCTGAGAGAGAACCAGGAAGTTGCATCCTCCCCGTAGGTCAGCCAGTGCATGGGCAGGGAGAGAAGATTCCCCATTGCACACTTGCCAAGCAACCAGCTGATTCAGAGGAACACAGGCTGAGATGATAGCAACTGATGAAGAAAGAACTTAAAAGCTTGTATTGTCTGATCAACATTGCAGACCTAAAACATATGTTTAGAGAATAACATTATGCAACATAGTAACTATTGCGGATTTCCTACTGTCTTGTTTTTGAAATTCAATATCATTCTCATTGTTCTGTTTTGTTTCATTTTATTGTTTTGTTTTAATGCCTTTAAAATAAAAAAAAATTAAAGGTTAAAAAAAAGAATTCAGAAGAATATTTGCCTTTGAGTCATAAGAAAGTGTTTTAAGTGAACAACAATTTTAAAATAGTCCAATGAGTGCACATTCACCTGTCACATGACTAAGTACCAAAGGTACAGAGATGTGGGTAAACAAAATGGCATGAATCCTAAAGGGAAAAAAAGGGACATCAGACAGATGAGTATTTTGTGAATAAGTACCAATATAAATATCTAATTCTACTGGACATGTTCAACTGTGCTCTTTATACAGAATGACTTTAATGCATGGTAGGACCAGTCTAAAGGTTAACTCCCAACATAGAATGAAATAAAATAATGGGAGGAGGCAATAGAGCTTCCATATGCAAAAGTTCCAATTACCCAATGTGGAAAAAATGAAGGAAACAGGACAGCATCATCGAAACATGGAATGAATTGTTGCAGGCAATCACCATGAGATGCTAAAACCAGTAAGCAAACACCTGAGGAAAAACAGAGTATCTATACAACTTCAAAGTATCACCTTTTAGTCAGGTATGGTGGTGCACTCCTTTAATCCCAGCACTCAGGAAGCTGAGGCAGGATGAGTATTTGGAGTTTGAGACCAACCTGGCCAGCCCAAACAGCATAGTGAGACCTTGTCCAAAAAAGAAAAAAAAAAGTATCACCCCCTCCCCAAGACATTTCTAAATCAATGATGGAAAGATTACTCAGGAGAAAGCTACAGCACCACTTTGGCTGAGCTGCCAGGGTCAGCATCAGCAGTGACAAGCCATCTAGACATGATACCTTCCCCTAAGTTGACTGAAAATCAGGCATCCCTCCTTCTTTGGCATTCTTGCCAAACATGCATACCTTCAATCTACTCAGAAGAAAGCATTAGAAAAGCACAAACTGAGGAACATTTGACAAGCACCCACTAGCACCCTTCAACAATGTCAAGGTCATGAAAAACAAAGGAGATATCACAGACTGGACACTAAAGAAACATGATGCACAGACAGGTCAATGCAAGGCCTTGCTGTTTCTGTTGGATTCTAAAAGAAAAAAGACATTATTGGAAACCTGTGAGAGCTAAACGCAGTCTCCAGGCTCTTCAATATCACTATGCTGATGTTAATTCCGTCTCACCACTGTTCCATGGCCATGCAAGGTGCTAATGTCAGAACAAACAGCATGAAAGGAAGAGAATTCTCTGTACAATTTTGTAACTTTTCTGTAAACCTAAACTTATTTCAAAATTTAAAGAACTAGCCCCAAACTTGATGCTATAGTTACACTACTTTCCTTACAGTCTCTCCAGTGTGACCCCAGAAAACTCTACCACATCCTTTGTCCAAGGAAAGCAGGTGACAACTATGACATGATGACATGGTAGAAGCTGCTGCACAGCTTCTCATTTGTAAGAATAGGATGTGAACAGAAACTGCTCAGCTAACTGATGTGTGATGTGTGATGCCTCACACCTGCCAAAATGCCAGCTGCGCTTCAGGGACCCTGCCTTTGTGCAGACAGCAGGCTGATGCTACCACCAACAAGCATGGGCCCTTTTGAGTGCAGGACGGTAGTGAAGGGAAACAAGATAAAAAATGGTGGACACAGGACAGCTCAGGAAGGAAACAGGTTCCCAGGAGATGTGTAACTCTCACCTCCTGCTCGAAGCTGTGGCTCCCATCACAATCCCTTCATGCTTAACCAGAAGTCACATCATTTAAAAGGCAAAGGAGAAAGCTCATAATGCCAGGCATACAAGAGCATCTCTCTCCTCTGCAGAGGAAACAATGGGAAAATGCAGAGAAACTTTTTTACACTACTCAGAAGGCCCCAAACATGGGACAGTTTTTACCAAAGGTAGGATAGAAGGAAGAGAGGGGATGTGGAGGTGAAAAGAGGCAGTATCTCTTCACCTTTTCCTAATCCTCCTAAAACTGGAGTAGAAGTGAAAAAATTAGGAGATGAATAGCAAATCCTCAAATTCTTACAAGGGAGCAATGTGGAGGAACCTAGAACAGATTATCCAAGAGGTTCACACAGCTCCCAGACCTGAGAAGGCACTTCAGGAAACTGTGTCCACAGATGACTGCACTCAGCAGGGTCACAGTCAGGCCTCTGCAGTCCAGGCAAAGGACCATGATGGCAGCCTTGTCATGCTTTGCTGGGTCTTGTTCCTATGCAGAAGTACCAAGCCCTTTCCTTTGTGACTCTGGAGACAGTGACTCAGCTCAACACCGAGACAGCATTTCCCCCATAAGAAGGGTCATGGAACTCACAGCCCAGCTCTGCCCCTCTCCAGGAGCCTGTCACTAGCAGATGGGACACTTGGTGGACCCTGGCTGATGATGCCATAGAGGGACCTGCCCTGGGCACAAGTGACAGGCTATGGTACATTTACTGTGTGAGTTAGGACAAAATAAGAAATAATATTTTTAAAGTCAAATGCCTCTGAGTCCATCCACTAAAAGGAAAAAAAAATTGCTCCAGTGTGGTTCACTGAGTATCATAAACGATGCTATTACTTTCCAGACCCATAGCATCATATTATGGCAAAGGAGAGGGCCCTGAAATATTTGTAAGAATAAGATGTGAAACTTAGTCAACAATACCAGCTTTGATCACATGCTTCCTCATATTGTCTCTAAACTGAAGGCTATCTCAATATTTTATAGACTGCCAATCCCCGCCTGGCCACGGGAGCCTCTGGGTTCTTTTATGAATGCCACCTATCGTGTATTATGTGATAGATGTGCAAGTCATAAGGTATATGAAATGGTTAAAAAAAGAAAAAAGCACTTGTGCATTTTACACAGGAATTTTATATTTGCAGCGTATTAGATATGTGAACGCCACACTAGGTGTGTTTCAAAGATTGGGAAAATCCAAAAGAATTTCAAAATTATAAATAAGCAAAGCACAGTAGCTGAGCTGTGCTAATTATTAAATTCCATACAAATCATTTCAGGGTTGTTTGCCACAACATGTCATCTCAATGGTTTTTTGTTTTGTTTTGTTTATTTTAAAATGGAAAAAGAATAAAAATGATACAGAACTTCAAAACAAAATAATAGGAGATGAACACTGGTTAATATAGTGTTCTTCAAAAGTAGTTGTTCAGATTACAAGATTTAGGCATGAAAAAACAATCAATCAAACAGTGAAAGCACAAACTTTTTGATGAACTTACAGATATTAGTAGTATAGTTATCTATCTTGTATATATATATATATATATACACACACACGTATGTATCTATGTGTATAGATAATCTTTTCCCTCTCTTCTCGTTTCCCCATCCCAGTTCGATTTCAGTATTAATACAGACCCTCAGACCTTTTCAAACCCCAAGTTACAGCCTCATCAGAGGACGGGCCTGGAAACCCACCCAAGAGCAGGTCGGTCCTGGTGCTGTAGGACGAAGGCAGAAGGACAACTGGGAGAGGCCCATGTGAATCTCTAATTAGTGCTAATGAGAATCACACATGTGTATCCAAAAAACAGACCCCACAATGTTGGAGTTAATGTGGGGTAAATTATATTACAGGAGACATCAACACTTCTTAAAATGAACTACACAAACTGTGAGATTCTTTCAGCCAGAGAAGTATTGTGAGCACAGCTGAAGTCCGCAGGCCATTGAAAAGCCCGGGGGATTCTGCTGGTGGAGCGTCCTCTGAGTAGAAGGCCTTGGAGTTCCACCCAGTGCTGTAGCATGGCCCACAGCATGCAGCAGGGAGAAGAGAAGGATACAGTCTGTGCTCAGCTGAAAGCCCCATAGGAGCCCCAAGCCTGCGCTCTACTCTTAAGGCTTCCCTACTGGTATCAGCCAGGGCCCATGTATATCAGACACTGCTATCATTAGGACATTTGTCCCTACCATCCTAGGTTAAAGGCACCTAATACCTACCCACAAGCCCAAAGTCCAGCCCAGGCAGTGTGGCAGCAGACATCTGTCTCTTCAAGGACACAAACCCAAACCTGCCTACATTACCCAAACCTGCCATTGTCACCCACCCAGTTCTAGACATTGTAAACCCTGGGTCTAGAAGGTAACTTAGGCACCCTTGACCACCTTTGTTCATTTAGTGACCAGGAAGCATTCCCTGGCTGTGCTCAGAGATGACCTGACCCAACAGTTACAGAGTAGACATAGACCCAAGGAGTCCTGCGCCAGCAGTGATATGTGCCTGCTGCAAGAGGCAAACAGGCAAGAGCCATCTTTGTTTGCTTCACAAAAACCTCATGGACCCATCAGATGTTATGACACAACCTAAATAACCTGCAGACTTAAACAGGTTTCCAAGGGCAAAACTAGAAGTTTGTGTTCAGTGGCTGGCAGAGGAGAGAGACTAAGGTACGGAAGACATAGCTGCCAAAATACAAAGGATGTGATGGTCAGGATAGGATACACTGCACTGGGGGAACAGCTCTACCCCCACACCTCTGCATTCTAGCCAACAAGTGCGACTTTCCAGTGGTGGGAAGTCTTGGGTCAGGGTGTCCACTCTCAGGAGCTCCTGCACCCGTCACCATGGGACAGTAGAGTGGGAGGAGGCCCTGCCCTTCCCACACGTCACCTTCTGAGTCTGCTGGCTAGAAATAGCTTCAGCCCCAGGCCAACTCCAAGGCAGACTGAAATATGAGGCATACATGGGGTGTTTGGTGAACAAGACCCATCTCCCACCCAGTTTCCTACTGAAGTCTTAGATTCTGGCTGAAGGAAAACCCGTGAGAAAATATCTGATCTCTCAGTTCTTATCAGTGGTTCCTCCAGTGGCAGATTTTCTTTTATTTGCAAAGTCTCCCTTACACAGAAATGGTGCCTTGTTGATTTTTTTGAGTGTGTCCAAAGCAGCAGACCAGAGGAATCTCCCTGATGATGGTAGATAAAACCAGAAGACAACACACAGGTCCTGCAACCAAGACTTTCCACATCCATAACCTCTCCAAAAAGCAAAATTCCCTGAAGCTGTCCACAGAGCAGTGGGGAGGACCTTCTTCATCCAGTGGGAATAGACCAGGATGATCATTCTTTATGTGTTTCTGAAACATGGGCAGTTTTTCCCAAAGGCAGGATGGAGGGAGGCTGGGGACATGAAGGTACAGAGAGGTGACTCTACAGACAGTGTATAAATACAGTAGTGCATCTCTTCCCCTTTTCCTCAGTTAGTAACCATGCTACTCAGTGAGCCCAGCAATAGTCAAAGGTCTGGATAAATAATCTTTGAGACCACGCATACCAGTTCTTTCAGATTGCTAGCAGCTAAAAAGTTTTACTGACATTTCTGTCTAATGACCTCAAGATCCTATGCAAAGCAACAATCAGCAGGCTGAAGCCCGACCTTCAGGGCGATTCCCCTCAAGGGAGGACACAAAGTCTGGACTGCTGGCTCCCTTCTGACTGATCCCATCCTCCGAGGAAAACCCCATGAGACTCGCAAAGCACAGAAAATATGGGCAAGCACACGTTTATGTGATAGCTAACTGTGGTGTCACCTTGAATGGATAAGAAATGCCTAGAGAACGCATGGAGCACAATTCTGGATAGCTAACCTGTAAGCTTCAAATGGAAGAGGGAAGATGCATCCTGAGTGTTGGTGGCACTAAGAGCCTTGTAGTCTAGATGGAATAAATGGGGAAAAGAAGGCAGACTTCCCTTGTTGCTTCTTTGCCATTGCCTCCTTTGTCTGTGCCATCACCTTTGGACATTTGTGTTCACTTCCATCAGGTTTCCCAGGCAGACTCCAGCCTTCCAGTGCAGACCCTCCAGCTTCCCAGTACAGACTTGCACCAGACTCTGTCATGAGCACCAAACCTGCAACTTCCGATTGCACCCTCCACCGCTCCGGCATGCAGGTGGCATGCTGTATTCTTCCATCCCTGTGCAGCCATCATGAGCCTACTTGATAAATCCCTCGTATATATTAAATCTCTTCCTCTGTGGATCCTATCTGATACAGCTCAGTAACTGAGCACATGCATGTTATCCTGGTGTTAACAGATTTTTTTTTTTGGACTGGTTCAGAATAACTGAGAATGCAAACCTTGAAAGGGTCCCCTAGAGCTGCACACAAGACAGACTGGCAGTGCAAGCGAGGAGAAGATGGTTTTAAATTCTCCAGATTCTGTCCCTGATCTCATAAGACTCTCCAGAAATTTCTGTGAAAACCATGACCCCACCTTTCCCTAGACCTGGGGTGCAGCCTCAGGAGCCTAAGGCAGACCTGTGGCAGCCTGCCTGCCACAATAGTACCTCCCAGACCCTAAGAGGGGCTCACTGCATCACTGGCAGTGCCTGCAGGACTCAGAGCTGCCAAGAGTGAATGCCATGGTCACCAAGCAGCACTCAGAGGGCCGGAAGGGCTCCCATAACTGCCCGAGGCAGGGTCCACACCTTCACCTCCCTTGGGTCCACCAGTGAGATTCTAGTCCCCAGGACTCTGGCTCAGGAGCTCCTTTACCAGTCCACATCCAGCCACCACGAGGCCTCACCAGCGGGGAATCAGCCACTCAAAGCCAGGACCCGCCGTGCTGCTGCCTCACAGGGGCAGAGGCCCCTGCCTCATCAGGCAGCCCTCCTTCCTAGTTCTCCCTCATCACAGGCAGATCCCGGGGCTGCCAGATAAACCTGTCAAGAGGATGCTCTGGCCGATGGGATGAAGTAGATCCCAGCATGAAATCCACATGGAGCAAGAGCTAAATAAGGACAGTAAAAGCACAGAAAACAG
The DNA here is from genome assembly GCA_004027455.1 of Hydrochoerus hydrochaeris. Lineage (NCBI taxonomy): Eukaryota > Metazoa > Chordata > Mammalia > Rodentia > Hydrochaeridae > Hydrochoerus > Hydrochoerus hydrochaeris. The sequence continues at coordinate 299,187 of PVLA01001514.1, read as the reverse complement.
CATGCAGGGAGGCAGTGTGCAGCCACAGAGGGTGAGCCCGGGGGCCTGTGGGGCCAGTCCCAGCTGGTGCCACCCACATGAGGTCTGCTTAGGTATGGACTGAGCAGAACTGTTGGCCAGGGAGGCAGTAGTGAGCAGGGGCCCATAGCAGGCCACATTGGGCATGACACAGAGCTGGATGCTGGTATGAAGCCAACATCCAAAGAACGTCCCTCAAGCACCTCACCTCCGAGGCACCTGCTGCTCAGCGCTGCCAAGCATGACTATGGTTGAAGTGCCAGCTACAGCTCCCATGAAAGTCTTCCAGAGAGGTTCCGTTTTCTGCAAAGCAGAGCCATGTAGAGACCTGCCAGGTCCCAGACTCTCCCGGGCCACCTGGGACTCAGATGCCTGGGAGACTGTCTCCTCAGACCCTTTCTGAGAAGGCAGAGCAGGTGGTCTTCTCCTTGTAGGGACTTCAGATGTCACAGAGGAGACCTGCTCAGAATAGACACACACACCAACATGCCCCTGCCCACAGTGTCACCCTGTGCCCAATGAGAACACAAATCTAACTACCTTGCACAATCACGCAGCTGATGTGGGCACTGGAAAGAGCAGAGAGCAGAGCCACACAGAGCACAGGGAAGCCTGCACAGGACCACGCCTCCGGAGAGGCGCCCACCTGAGTTGTCAGAGCATCCACAGTAAAACAGGCCCTAGGGGAGATGAAGAGGGACCGAACAGGCCATGCCCCTGAACTCCCAAGCGTCATGATGTCCATGTTTCCCAGCATCCCCTGCTTCCAGACAAGTCAGAGCAAATGCCTGCTTCCCATATTCAGAGTGCCACGTTCAGACATCGAAGCACGGGCCTTTGTGCAATAATAAACAGACACATTCACTGTGACATCAAAGTTAAAGCCACTCACCCCTTGAGAAGAGGAAACAAGTTAGGTCAGAAGAAAAATCAATTTAATCCATTTTTTTGTTCTTTCAAGAAAGATCTGGGGTTAGAAAAGATATAATAAGTCTGCTCCTCCCCACTCCATTTTCCCCTTAGAGTTTCCCCCTCAGGGGGAATTTGTAGGACTACAAATTTGTAGGGCCACAACCTGCAATGTGGAGGTGGTGTCTGAGGCTGGCCCCACCCAGGGGCCCAGGAGCAGGAGACAGACAAAGGGATTCCAGTGAGGGTGCCCATCCAGGATGCCACAGGCTTCCACGGGGCTCAGGGAGAAACCGGAGACCAGGCCGAGCAGCACAGGAGACTGAGCACTGCAGATAGAGAGGAATGTGTCTCCCCAGCTGATGGGAAGAAAGAGGATGAAGTGGCCAGCAATCAGGATTATTGCTTTATGAGCAGACAGAGCACAAACACCACAAAGACAAGAAACTTTCTCCCACCAGGAAAAGCTGGCTGGCTGACTCGTTGTTTAATGTTATTGATCCTTTTCCCCGAAGGTCATAAATTACAGGAGGAATTATTCTTAAGATATTTGTTGAGCCCGAGCTGTTCTAATGATTTTCCTGCTGCCATCAGGTTCAGGGGATGTTTGCTCATAGGCTGTTTAAAGTCCCTGTTCCTCCAGCCACCCCAACCTCTGGAGAGAGGGAGAAGGAGGCAGGAGCCGAGGTGCTCTTGCAGGAGACACAGCAGGCAAAGGGGAGGTGAGCCACTCCTGGAGGAAGCGACAGCGAAGCACACCTCGTGCAAAAGAAACACAAGTGTCAAGGTGCTTAGGGAGCCTCATCTACTACTGGTCCACAGCAAAACATGGGACAGAGCTTCAAAGGTCCCTCAAAGGTGGATTTAAAGCAAGCCTATTGAAAAGCCACACTGCATCAAAGAAGGCCACTTTGAGGCAGGTCACAATAAAGGACAGATGGCCACTAAGAAGGGATGCTGAGTCATCGCTGGCACCTGAAACTGTTTTGTTCCTTTGAACTATTTAAAACCAACAAACAGGCCAGGAGGCAACACATAAGGTAAGGATTGCTTTACACACTGGCACCTACCTTCACTCACAAAGACTCTCTCCTAGGGTGCCCCATTCCCAAACAGTGAATTTATTACCTTTATTTTAAGAGACTTACTGCATTGCTTTCTGTGATCACTTGAAGTTTGGTAAGTGATACGCCACAATTTATTATTTATACAGTATCCTTTATGCTGAGCAGCACAAAATGTTTCGCCACAGGAATGAGAAGGAAGAGCAGAAAACCTGCCATATCCTCCAGATCTTTCCAGAGGACAAGGCCTGGGCATCCCTACCCAACGTCCCCACCCTCTCTAAGCACACACATCCTTGAATCAGCTAAGGATGCACCTGTCAGAGCTGAGCACTGATGTGAAAATCCCATGGCAGATCTGGAGGGTCTGGAACCGGGCCATGGTCTGCTGCCCTCCCCTGTACCCCACTAGAATGACATGTGGGGGTCACCCGAACACAGCGACACAGCTTCAGAACAGCAAGGACATCCCTCAACTCTGGGGATCTTTGATTTTGTTGTTGTTGTGCTGTTTATTCTGAGAAACAGACCAGACTAATTTTACTGCAGTTGAAAATCATGCAAATATAGTTTAGAAAAAGGCATTTAATTCTTTATTGCTCTTGCACACAACACAAATAGCACCTCCAGAACCAGAGCTGCTAAGTGTTTTTAGTGTTATTCCACTATACAGTACATCACAATGTTAATTTTCCACATTACTTTATTCCTTCTCCAGACCATATTTTACAACAGAGAAAACAAACTGCTTGTAATTACACTGCATGCCAGGACAAATTAAGTAAACACGCATTTTTAATGCTTCAGGCTGTTAGGGTACAAAACAAAGGACTTCAGTTAAGGTCAATATTAGAGTTATGCAATTGCCCAGGGATACAAAAGACAAACCCTTGATTGAATGTGGGTAAAATGGAAATGGTTCCACTCAATGCCACAGAGCTAGATTCTTGAAAATAATGCATTGCCGAGGAGGCCAGGACATGCTTCCTGTTTTATATTCATTTTCTTGGAGATTAATGCTAATGCCAATAATAAAAAATAATAACAAACTAACAGGAAAATCCATTGTGTCATTAGCAGGGACATAAGTCAACTACAAGCAAGTCTGCTGTTTCCCACACCTGCCTCTTACACTTACATCCGAACAAGAGCATGAGTTCGATAGGCCCACAGATATCAATAGTGCTATATTTTCTTTCTTATTTCTTCGTTGTATAGCATTAGGTGACAACCATATCAAATGTCCAAATAGTGGAAATGCAGGACTTAGAAAGGATACAGGGAGGCTGCATTTTTAACTAAGTCAACACAAGCAAAGAGAACATCTGTAAGCAACCAATAAGACTCAGGTAGACCAGGTCCCCAACTACCAGCAGCACAAAAGGCAGAGAGGGAAGCCAGGGCAGAGATGGGAAGGTGTTATCCCTGAGGCTGCCAGCACTCTGACAAGACCCACTTGGACTGATGCACATCACTCACCTCTGCCAAGACAGGCAGTTTAGCAGAAGCAATATTGAATCTCATCTACTTTTTACGAACTTCCAGAATATACTGTTAGTCCATCCTCATTATCCTTGGATTCTGTATTTGCAAATCTACCCACTTGCAATTTATTTTTAGGGTTCCAGATGTAACTCAGTAGTGGAACGCTGGCCTTGCATGCTCAAGGCCATGTATTCAATTCCCAGCACTGCTAGAAACACGTAAATAAATAAAATAGAATTTATAACCCCAAAATCAGCACTTACTGCCCTTTTGTGGTCATTTGTGGGTATGCACAGAGTACGAAACAGTGAAGCTGCCTCACACACTCTCTCCCAGGTCTTTGCCTGCCAGTCTGTTTCATCCTTCAGATTATGATGTGTCTTTTCAGTCTATTTATACAGTGCCATGTTTGTGCTTCATGTGAGTGGTATCACTGCTTAACCTGACCCCAAGCGGAGGGCTGAAGTGTGATCTAGAGCTTTCAGTGCAGGAAGCTGTGATGTTTTCAGGGAAGATGTGTGTGGCAGACACTTTGCTCAGGTTTGTTGGATATGGGTTCAATGTGACTCAACAATGTACATTAAAAGGGTGTCTTTAAGCTGAAACATTCAGCAAGCAAGGTTATGTAGTGAAGGTGTATGAGCAGAGGCTACAGGAACCTGATCCTGTGTTTCTTCTGGTTCAGTGGAAATAGTGCAGTTCCCTGATTCAATGTTCACTGTGACCTTAGATCACAGAATACCCTGACTATAGCATGCATTTTACATAGAGGTATAAAAACATGTGTTGGTGTGTATTCATTCTCATAATCTGTACTAGTTTGGCTTATGCAAAGGAACAGAATCAATATAAAATGGGTATATAATTTTACAAAGGAATTTATAAGATAGGCTTGTAGGGTCAGAAGCAGAAGAGCTGTAGTGGCCCCCAGCAGATCTGGTAGAAAAATCCAACATGGATTTGTCTGCACACTCAAGAGTGGGAGGATCTAGTGTCAGTGGAAGGTTGAAAGCCAGGAAGGTAACTGTACAGTTCACCATGCAAGTCTGTGTCAAAAATCTGAAGGGTCTGCACTGGAGGGTTAAAGAATGAGGGAGCCGTGTGCAGGGCAATGGCAGAGGCCCAAGTTCCTCCCACGAAAGTAGAGGAATGCTGCTCCTCTTCTTCCCTTCTTCTTCCCTTTGGATCCCTCCAGGACACAAGCCCACTAGCTGGTGCCATCCACATCCAGGGAAGATCTGCCTCCTCAGTTTTCTGGCAGATATATAATTCATCACAAACACACCCTAGGCTTTACTACTAAACTGCTAGCTGGCCCTTACTCAAATCAAGATGACAGATCACAATTAACAGTCACGTACCGTTTATTGTATAGAATGACTCTCAGCATGAATGAACACTCCTGAAGAGATAAAGCCACATGCAGTGGTTGGGGCCCTTGTTACCCAGTCCTGGATTTGTCCCCCAGAACCCATTCTAATTTGCCACAATAGGAAAAAAGGATAGTGGGGGGCCTGTCTTCATAACCATCATTAGGCAGTACACACCCACCCACACCCACACACACACACACAGCATGCAAAGTTTACACCTAATGTCGTACACCAAACAGAAAGATTGGAAACTCCAAAGAATATTCCCACTTCATCTTTATTGTAATTCATAAATTTCCAAAACACCCCATGTTTCTCAGCTAACTTTCTAATGCCAGGATTTTCAGGTGTTTTGTAATCCCATAATTGGCAATAAAAATCTTTTCTGGAACCCAGTATTCAACTCCATGGTTCTGGTCCCAACAGCCATCAGGAGGATGGATGGCCTCCTCCATGTTCAACACCCACTTGGTTCTTTCCTTCTACAGCAAAAATTAAGGTGCCTCATTTGAAGTAATGAGAACAAAGTGGGGCTGCACAGTGATGAAGTGGTGTTAATGCAGTGTTTATTTTCTACTGCTTAAATACGATTTTTTCTCATGCTTGAACACAGACCTAGATTTTAATCCCCTCTTCCACAGAGAGATCTCTAATAACTATTTGGAGCAAAGAAATCACTCCACTGGCTTCCTCTCAAATCTCAAATGCCAATGGAGGGGCTGTTTAAGAACAAAGTTTAGGAATCGTCCACCCAGAAGAGCTGGATTCCATGCCAGGATGTGAGGTAGTTTGTCTTACTTAGCCCCAAATTCCCTGTGCCATTCCCAGCATTTTCATCAGGAGGGTGCAGGCATGAGAGTGGCATTTTCATTATGGAAAGAATTGCCTCCATCTAACTCATCAGTATTCCTGAGAACCATGACCCTGTCAACAGAAAGCTCCCTTCCAGGCTTTCACTCTGGGACCACTAGGCACTGAAGAGGCTCCCAGAAGCCCCCAGAAGCCACCAAACTGTGCATCTGGGCATCTTGAGTCCTACCAATCTCCCAGGACCTGAAATATCATGCAAGCCCCAAGGATCTGTAGCACAGATGCCTTCTTCTAGGGCGGTGTGGTTACTTACAATCACTACATGTTTATCAGCTTGTTGACATGACTTTCTCCAATTAAAACTCCTTACTTCTATAGTGTTTATGTATCATTATACTGTAATATGATGCTTTAACCCTTTGAGAAACATATCTAGAAAGGGAATATCTTAAGTCAAATGGAATTTCTATTTTCAGTTCACTGAGAAAACTACCTACTCATTTTCATATTGATGGTCCCAGTTCATACTCCCACCCACAACGTAGAAGTTTCCTTTTTTCTTCACAGCACTGTAGCAGCACAATTCATCATAACTAAATCTTGGAAAAGGACTCTATGCCCATCACTAGATGGAGAGATAAAGAAAATGTTGTATTTATACACAGTGCAGTACTGCTCTGCCATAAAGAAAGATAAATCTGAATCATTTGCAGGAAAATAGATGTACCTTGAAACCATAATGCTAAGTGAAATAAATCAGACTCACAAGCTTAAATATCACTTAAATATATAAATAAGCAAAATTAAAAATATAGACTGGGAAGCAGGGAGACAGCTGTCTCTCGGAGTGGAAGGGATCCAGAGATGACGGGGGAAGTTGGGGGGAAAGGGCACTTAGGAAAGGGGATTAAGATGAGGTACGCATGCGTTTCAATCCCACACAAGGAGTGCAATCATTGCGTGCTGCAGACGCAAACAAAACATTTTGTTTTTTTAAAAAAAACTCTTACATCTAAAATAAAATTTCAACTAGCGAAAGAGTTTGCCAAGGGTTCTCTTTTGAAGAAAGGCACAGACAGGCCCTTGTCACCTCTGAGAGCACAGCACCTCATTCACAAGGAAGGAGGTGGAGTGTGACATGAGGCAGCCTGTCCTCTTCTTTGCTGGGGGCCTCTTCTGAGACATGGGCCATACAGCCAGTTTCCCAGACACAGCAGTAACAGCCTCCTAAAGGCATTTAAGAAGGAGAACAGAATTCCAGACTGGACTCAGGGGACATCACCGGTCAGACTCTACCACTCACAGAAAGAAGTTCTCAGGTGCTTCCAGCATTTTTTCCTCACCAGCACCCATCCAAGCAAGCAGAAATCTAGTTGATTCAAAGGAGCAAGCTATTATTTCAGATGGTATTTGGTCATGAAGGTAGTGATCTGCTCAGAACACTAGTCAAATCTCAGAACAGGAACAGAAACTACACACAGAGATAATCTAACATCCTACAGAACACAATGTCTTCCTGACTAGGACACAGAGGCCTGGGGGTCTTAGTGTGCTTGCTTAGCCCATTCCCCACACTGGTACCCCATCCATGCCCTCTAACTGCCCCTCCTCAGGGTATGCACTAGCAACTCTGACTGCATCTCTTGCTTGTGGCTGTGGAACCCCTGCCAAGGTGCACCCTATAGATCAGTGTGGCAATCCAGCCCCTGTCCCCCCAAGACCTCAGAAAGGAGAGGCTTAGCCCTTTCACACCAAAGCACGCACTCCATCACAATGTTTCCCGCCCCCCCTCTTTAGATTATCAACCCCTGAGAACAGCTCCCCACCAGATGTACCCTACTTCCAAGGACAAGCATAGGCCTGACTCACGGTGAGCACTCAACAGACAAGTACAAAGAAAGAGGACACAGACTGACCAGATGCCTAGGCACTTCCTGGGGCCTGTGGCCACAGCCAGAAACGGGCCTCTGTACATGACTCGCATTACTAATTCAACCATATGAATTTCTCTGTGAAATACTGCTTTGCTAGATATTTAAGGGGTTTGTTCAGGATAATCAGGATAAGGGTTTTTTTTTAAAAGAAAAAATAAAAGTTAAGACAGAAGAAAGGGAAGAAGAGTGGAGGGAGGCCAATCATAATACTCATAGCCTTAAAAATCTAGCAGCAATAAGTGCTATATACATGTGAGAGAGAATTTAGCAGCAATGAATTATATATATGAAGAGAGAGCAAGACAAGAGAAAAACTCTATTACATACAGACCCTGAGCAAGAAACAGATAAACATTACAGTAACAATTTATCTGGCAAACAGAATCTATTTTTTAAAAATAGTATTTATCTACAAGTTATTTAAAAGATAAAATAAAAAGAGAGCTTCTTAGAGGATGGGAAATGCAAACAGAGTTTGTTTGCTGTGGTTTGTCTATACCAGCTGCCCTGAGAAGGTCAAATCTCCACACCAGCATCCAGTTCCTGAACGGGTCTGACCCACTCATGCCGTTTGGGGTGCAGAGAACCCAGGAGAAATAAGAGCCATACCCTGGCCTCAAAGCCACCAGAAGGGCTACCCAGGTGCCAGGCCCCCTGCCCCGGCACCCCACTTGCAGCTCCTGCAAACTTCCATAATGGCTACATCCCCTCCCTCGCCAGTCTTCTCAAAAGCTGATGTGCTATCATTCATGTGAACAATCGTGGATGAGGGTTTACTGTGTCACAGGCTGCTCATTAAGCATTGTAGAATACAGCAAGACTTGAACCCAAAGGAAGGGTGAATGGTTAAGCAAGTGCAGACTTAGTGAACCATTCACACAATAAAAAATCATGCCAGAGATACTGAAAATCTCAAGGTCTGTGAGAGAAAGCCTAAGCCATGGTGATGGTGAACCTTGCAGAGGCTGAGTGCCCTGGCTTTCTGTGACATCATTGCCTGGTGCTGCTTCTCCTTTCCAAGCCTGTGCATGGCTCTGGCGTAGTACGGTTATATGTTGCTCGGCTGCCAGAGCAATGCTGGGGTGACTTGGCTCACGTGTCAGTGGAGACCCTGCAGCATCCTACAGCAAAGAGCATTCTGCTATTATATGTTCACCACCAATGGACTAAAGGAACTAAAGTTCTGGCCAGCATTGACTAATGGAAGATCCATCTCATATCCATATTTATGGAGTTCCAACTAGTCCCATCTTACTCCACCATGTTTACTTCATTTGTGTCTAAATACTGATCACATTCCCCCTCTATGAAGTAGACTCAAGGCTTGGGCATCACTGTTGGACTGGTGAAAGGCAGGCACACTTCTCCCTGTGGATTCCAGATTCAGGATGAGACCTGAGAGAAGCAGAGAAAGAGAAAGAGGTCATCAGAAGAGAGAGCTCAGAAAGGTACTCCAACACCTCATTCCCCTCTGGGCCCAGACTCTTAGAAAACACCTATCCCCTTCTGAGGAGCTGAGTGGGCTGAGTGAAACTTGTAGGTGCCTGGGAGGATGTGTGCAGCTTTCTAGGACCTGCCCTGAACAAAACATAATGCCCAGGCCTTCCACTCACTGACCATGCAGCTTCCAGACCACTATAAACACACAAGACCAGATCGCCGGTGACCTACCTGGAGCAGTTGGTGCAGCCCCGCACACTTCGGCTTCCTCATCTGCAAGATCGGGGCTGATATGCTACCAAAATACCTGCCACGTAGGATGCCTGAAGATCAAAACAGATACTGGCACAGAACCTAGATGTCAATGGCCCTTGGTCAGCATGGGCAGCTACTAACACTGAGGCAGTTGGTACCATGGTTGCTATTATCATTACTGATTCTCACCATGTGAAGTTATTTTGAACCCTGGGCCAGTGTGCCAACCACTGTGCTACCTTGCCTCCCTTCTTTGGCACTTTCCTCTCTCTAGAACAAAACATCTCTGACTGTTCTCCACTTATGAATTGAGAGCTTGTCATGATTTCAGCTGCTTATAGAATGTGTCTCTACACGAATCTTGCTCCTGTGCTGCAAATGCAGAAAAACACCAAATGTCAGGGTATGACTTCAAACTCAAAATTTCATTTCATTAAAAGCTAGTGATAAGTTCTGAAGTCAAAAGCATGATATAGCTCAAATATTAGCTACTGAATATATCTGTAGAAAATAGTCACATAGCCCATAACCAAATTGCTGAAATTCTCTGCTTTCTTGTTAATTCTCACAGCCTGCTGTTGATTTTTGTCATGCATTGTGTCTCCAAGACACATCTGCTCATCTTTAAGAGCAAAAAAACACTAAAATTTAAAATCTACAGCTATTTGGTCTTTAGATGATAAATGACATAAAAAATTTAAAACATAGTACTTTATAATAAAGTTAAGTGTCAAATGGGCATGTATCATTAAAAAAAAAAGGAAGGCCTTTAAAACTCGAGAGAAAAGGACCGTCAGGGGTCTCCTACCCCAGGTTGTGCTGGCATCTTGAGGATGCCCCCCTTCCTTCCATGGCACAATGGATTTCTCCCATCTGCAAAGGGGTCTCTGAGGCCCAAAGGATATTTACACCAACTCACCCACCCGAGACGCCTAGTTCCTCTGTATGTGTGTGCTCCTGGTGCCACCAGTGCCCAAAGATCCCTGAGATAAAGAGCTCTATTTTAAAAAATCTAGTTAACATGTCAAAGAGCAGTAAATGTGCAAATTGCTGTCATAAGGGCTCTTTTATTGCTTTTCCTTTTCATCACATCCCCCAAGTCTCTCCAGCCTCTCAGCGGAGGTTGCTCATCAGAAAGAAGAGCTCACTATTTACAGTCTTCAGATGTTTACCTTCAGTGAAAGACACTTCAAAGGGCACTTGTGGGACTCTCCCCTTGCCCAGAAAACACTTAAAACCTATTGCTGTGATTGATGGAGCCTCTCCCAAGATTTAATAAATATGAGCAGCAGCCAGGTTCTCTTTTAGGGCAGCTGCCTTCCTAATGGGCTTGCAGCTCACGGGTGGCCTGGCTGGGTACAGCCTGAGAACTAGGAGGGCTTCAGTGACAATTCAGGGCCTTCTTTTTGTTCCTTCTTGAATCTCCCTCCTCAGAACATCAGACGGTTTGTTAATGTTTCCGCCTCGGATTCCACAATCCTGACTTAATCTTTCTGTAGAGGATGATTCCCATAAAGATTACTCTGTTCTTCTTTTAATATCAAGTTGCCAAATGGGTTTGACGAGCATCCGTAATGAAGTATAGAATGTAAATACATTTGAATGTTACCTCACAGAGCACACCAAGGAGCAAGGAGGCTGGATGCAGACAGCCCTGCTGGGAGACCCGCCACGGGGCAGTTCCCTCGCCTGCCAGCCGCCAGCATCCAGGACAGAGCAGTAACTAAGATGGAGCCTCCCCATCTCCCAGCTGCTTGGGGCGCAGCCCATGGGGACCCTCATGCAGGCACACGTGGCATTACTGCTCAGTGCTCGTGGCAGCAAGTATGCTAGTCCTCCCGCTCCCTCCCGTTCCTGGCACCTTTCAGACAGTGCTTAATATTCATCATCGGTACGTTATTCGCCCCCGTTTCAGAGGCTCAGTGGGTTGCAGACATTGGCCATGATCATTCAGCAGACTGATGTGTCTACCTGTTTCCAAACTCCAAAATATATGCCCTTTCCAGATGAGGCACTCTTATCTTATCTTATTTTATTTTTATTTTTACTTTTACTGGTGCTTATTTACAGTACATAATGATCATATTCCTCCAGGGGAGTTGGTGACTGTGCAGAGCACATCTCAGGTCTTTTTCCCATCCCCTTACCCCTCATCCTCCCTCCATCCGCCTAAAAGACATGCTGCCCCTGGTCAGCGCAAGGCTTAGAAACATTACGTTCACTATCAAGTCCAGTGTGTCTGGATCCAACTTTTTTATCTGAGTCATTTGTAAGAAAATAGATGCATTGACACACACGTTTAAACCTCTCATGGTTTCTCTTATATGAGAAACCCCAAATAGAAATAAAGAGCAAACTAAAAGACAGATAATAGTACATAGAGATATAAAAGTTTTTCACATGGGGAAGGGATAGAGTCAGGGAGGGGAAAGGCGGGGAGAACAAACACCAAGTCCACACAAGGAAAGTAATTATTATGTAACACAAACCTATGCTAATGAAAACTAAAAGCGGAAAGAAAAAAAAGAAGGAAACAGCCAGGCTGAACATTGCCACAGTGCATATAATAATGTTTCTAATAGTCTATCACCTTTAAAATTGTATCAAAGCTGGCCTTGGTGGTGCGTACTTGTACTCCCAGCTCTCTGAGAGGCTGAGACCAGAGGGTCAAAAATTCAAGCCCAGTTTAGGCAATTTAGCAACTTACTGAGACCCTGTCTCAAAATATAAAAATTTTAAAAGGGCTGGGGATGTGACCAGCATGAGGGCCCTGAGTGTGATGCCCAGTGCCCCTGAAAAAAAAAAAAAAGAAGCTGCCTCAGTTCCTCAGACAATAGCGAAGGCATAGCCCTGGCTATGCAGTAGCTTGTGGGGGGCAGCTCTCATATTCAGTGACCATTTTGAACTGCTAAATATGCTTCTGTCCCTGCAGGAGAGGGAGGACCCAGGAAGTGGTCAAGTGCCCCCCTGAAGTCAGAGACTGGAGACCAAGGATGGCAGGGGGTGAGGACCACAGCAGCCCACAGGGAATGCTGCCAGCTAAACTCACAGACACATCTTCACCGACAGACAACAGAAAGTTTCCTCAGAAAAGGAAGGTTGCACAGTAGCCTCTTCCGTGTCCTAGTTCCACGATACCCAGAAATAGATCTCAAAGGAGAAGCTCAGCCCACCGCAGGCTCATGGTTTCCTCAAACACAGTCGAGTCCTGGCCCTCCCTGAAGAGCCAGGTTCAGAGCCCAGGCTTCTCCCTGGACCTCCAGTCACTTTAAGCATTGGCAACACTGAGTTTGAGGCAGATTTGGAAACCAAAACCATGTAGGCTCATGGTCTCACAGCCCCTGGAAATTGATGGCACCTCCAAAGCAGCCAGAGGCAGTGGTGCCCACACAGCACCTGACACCATTCCACATATCTCTGGTGTTGGGTCACTTGGTTTTCTCAGTGACATTAGGCAGAGTGAAATTCCATTGTCCCCATCCCACACATGAGGAAGCTCAGGCGTAAGCAGGAAACCAAAGTCCTGTCTCATGGCAAAGCCAAGATTAGAACCCAGAGATCTGGTTCCCAAATTGGTTCCACACTAGCTCTTCATGTCCAGGCCATCCTGAGGCAGTCCAGGGCTTCTGCGTTCAGAGGAGAGAACACCGTTAGCAAGAAGGGCAGCCCTGTCCCCGGGCTTCCTCAGCTGCCTGTGTCACCAGAACCACACCTTCAGTTAGCTCAGGAAAGACAACACAGGGCAAAATCTGCAGATGTCCAAGAGAGCCTTGCTTCACTTTGTTCTGACTTTGGCTCTGTCTTTCATGTGTCCATACTGTTCATGCTTGATACAACTTTGTGCTGAGACCTTACGATTCGGGCTGCTGGTTGGAGACATCTGTCCTCACAGACTGTGTGCCTGAAGTGACTGCTCACCTGTGTACCCCAGCCCCTGCCCCAAGGCCCAAAATTATAGGCATAAGCTGCCACTTCCAACTTCAGATAACAGTTTTAAGAGTTATAATAACCAATGGGGCACAATGGCACTTGCACATAATCCAACACCCTGGAAGGAAGGAAGATCATGAGCTCAAGCCCAACTTAGCAATTTTGCAAGACCTGTCTCAAACATGGAAAATAAAAACGGGCTAGTGATGCACTTCAGCATGAGGGCCTACGTTCAATCTCCAGTACATCAAAAATAAAAATTAAAAATGCTGTAATGACTAACTACACAGTTGATCCCACGATCATTCAACAATAAGTGGTTGTTTCCTTTAAAAGGATGTTTTCAGAAGACAATCATGATAAAGTCCATGCTAGTAGAAATGAGAACCATAGCATAAATCAAATTCTGAAGATTTGTCACAAGGGCTGCACACTGAGGCCTGCATAACAGTTGCTGAATTCAGTAATGATTTATACAGGTGCTGACACTTCAGAGAGATGTATTTATACCCCCATGGCAAACTTACTTTGCAAACCTAAAATGTAAGCAGCAAGGTTAATAAACAAACCAAAACTTATCACAATTTAAGTTCACTGGGAAGAGATGGAACTTTCAATGGGCCAAAGACAGTCAATGAACAAAAAGCGCCCGGCATGAAGTAGGGGTATCCATCTTTATGCATCCTGCATTGTTTTCTTACTTATTTAAAGCAAAAATCATTGCATAATAGTTGAATGGCAAAGCGAATGGAAAAGAAAGAAGATGCAGTCTGAGAGGAACCTCCAGCCTTTGTTCCTCAGGGTAACACTCCATGCAGTCCTGGGTTTACTCCACAGGAAGGACTCTTTACTCTGATGGTGACCAGGTCACCCTGATTGCTTGTGCTCCTTTTGTTGAAGGCCCAGTGAGGTGGGGCTAGGGGGGTCAGGAGTGTCCAGCCACTCAGGAGCAAGTGGAGGCGCACCCACCCCAGCCAGCCTGCTGTGGACTTCCTCCCCAACTGCAAACATACAATGTGCCTTTGTTTTCAAACCATTGCCTAAGAAGTTGCCCCCAAGGAACTCCCAAAGCCATCATGAGGACATCTATACAAATCTGAGGGGTTTCTTGGTGCTATTTGCACCACATTCTGTGCTTAGTAATTTACTGTTTTCCCTACTGACACTGAATGGAATACAGAGGTGAGATGAACAGAGTAGCTTGAGGGAGCCTCAAGAAGCTTCTATCACTGTCCTTGGTTGGAGGACCAGGGTTAGTCTCTTCCTCTTTTCAAAATCTAAAGCCAGACCCTTCTATCACAAGTAACCCAACTGCCACTCAGTGTTGAGGGGAAGAAGGGGATCATCGGGACCCAAAGGAGCTGTGATCTCTTCCAGAGACTCAGGAAACAGAAGATGGGGACCCGCTGGGGAGAAGAGCTAGAAGACACTCAGCAGAAGGTGGAGGGATCCTTCGGTTGGCCTCAGAATGTGCTCCACCACCCTGCTCCCTGTGACCCAATCTGTCTAGACAGAATTATCTCCCCTGTGCTCCACAAAGTCGTGTCCTGGTGGGCCGCTGCCCAGTCCGGGAGATGTGGAAGGCAAAGAGAACAAGAGCTTGCTGGTAATCACAAGGCAGCAGCACCCACCAGCTTAGCAGCTCTCACCTGGTGCATGTCCACCACTTGGCCTGCAGGCTATCCATCGCCAGCATGGACCAGCGAAGAGGCCCCAGCACCTCTACAGGAGGCAGGACTCGGCGGCTTTCTGCTCCAAATGCTCTGTGGAACACACCTACACCTTGCATGTCAGGAGAATTCAGTAAGATATTTCTAAAACAAACTCCTCAAATGCCTAAAGCATGAAGGTGCTCAGTAAATGGTGAGATACAGTGGGAGAGGTATTCCTGGGTGATGAGCCTTCTATCTGGTTCAGGGCCTAAAAGGTAACAATGACAACTAAGTTCCATTCCTGAAGCTTTGGGATTCTGCTCCCTGCTAGCTCAGTATTAGCTGTTTCCCATCCAGTGGTTACTCAGGACACTGGGTCATTTATGTTTGTGTCTTTCAATAAAAGAAACCACAAGTGCCCACAACCCGCACAGGTTGAGATTTGTGCAGGGAAATGGGACCATATGGTTTTACCTGAGTTCACCAGTTGGCAGCATGTCACACTGGTTAACATCTGAGCTGTGCAGTGCTGGGGTTCTGACTCCTCAATCAGCCAGTGCTCTCACCTGTGACAGATCTGTGCCAGGTGCCCCTCCTGTCCTGTGCCTGTCCCCACATCCCAGCCTGGAACCCATAGGCCAAATGCTGGTTGTAACCTGTTCTACCTTCACAAGCATCTTTTCCAGGCAATATTTAACCCAACTCTGATCTGGACACGCGTACCATTGCTCTCTGTCCCATTCCACAGCCTTTGCGTGCAGGCAGTCTGACAGCCTAGGTCCTCATCTGAGGACTTGCTTCCTATTTCAGTCCCCAGCCTTCTTAATCTTCACTGAAACCTGATACAACACTGTTCTGAAAAAGGCACTTATAATCTTACCCCGTGTCTTTTGTGGCTTTTTCCATAGGAATATAGTAGCCTTCCATGACTGAGATACTGGGCACAAATACCAGGCCCAGTACTACGGAATCTTTGTGGGATTTTTTTATTTCTAGGAACAGGAAAAACATTACACTTGGTTTGGTAACAGAGACCCTTTCCAGCACTCCAAATGCACACACACACACACACACACACACACACCTTTCTGCAGCTGGGAGAAGGGGCCAAACATGGTGTTCATCTGACTCGCAGCCAAGTGCAGCCCAGCCTGCAAGTCCTCAATGCAGGAGACCTCGCCTTTGTTCCTGAATAGTGAAATTAAAAGGGAAGACCTTGCATCCTGGGAAGTCCACATAAAAATTGTTGCTGTAGGAACCTGTGGAGCGCAACAGGGACTCTGAAAAATTCAAGTGGAATTGTAGAATTTAGAACCAGCAGGCCAGTGAACCTCAAGTAGGAGCATTACATTAGAAAAGCAACTCTGGGGAGCAAACTACACTTATGGTATGGGCAGTCTTTTTACTTAAGGAAAGATGCTACCTGGGGTGCTCACCACGAGACATCAGGCTGAATCTCCCTTGCCTCACTGGATAGAGGTGTGGAACCTAAACTTCTCTTCTGACCGGGCCATTCACCTGGACTCTGCATCCCTGGAGTGAGCCAGTGGCCATGTGGGCTGTCACCCCTCAGACCCATGAATCTTACTGTGCATGACCGACCTGAGATGTCTTTCATATCCACAAGAAGACAAGTCAGATGGCAGACACCTGAACTCACTCTCTGACACTCTCCATTTCAATCTGCCCCCACAAAAGCATCGTACTGAGGGGCAGGCTCTGCTGAAAACCATTCTAGATTTAGGGAAGTAGACTCAGTGTTTGATAGGAGAGACCGGGAAAGCTGAGCTGGGTCCTTGACATCCACACCCTACAGCCAGCTGGTATGCTGTGCAAGCTGTGGGTTGATTCCCTGCTTTTTCATGCAAGAAAGGATGACCCCACTGCCCACAAAAACAGCACTAGCAAGCTCCTTATACACACGCGTGACAAAATTCCATCTCCTTCCCTCACAATGAACTCCGTCTACTTTTGAAAGGTACCTCCCATTAATAAAACTATTATAATTAAGAAGTGAAAATGCAAGAAATGTAAATTTCAAAAGCCCGATTGTGGCTACAAGGTAATTATCAGCTTCCTGATTATAACTGTTTCTTACCTATAATCCTAGTTCCCACAGTCATTAGTGTCGCTATTAGCATCATCGCTGGAGTCTCCCATTAGGCAGCAGCGAATTTCCATCCTGTGAAGGAGCAATTAGCCGGGCTGCCTCCCTTCTACGTCCACTCAACCACAAACAAGCCCGAGAAAGAGCTGATGCGTGTCTTAACGCTATTTGGAAAAAAAAGAAAGAAAGAAAAGGAAGAAAAGAGTCTTGAAACTATATATGAAAATGCAGTTAGAGAGGTTGGGGTGGGGCAACAGGTTGTCCTGACTCACTGCGTGTTTGTGCCTCTGGGAATAAGTAGCACGGGCAGATGATTGACAGATCATACAGTCTTTGAAAGATTGCGTTTGTTTCGGACAATTTTGTTATGACTTATTTTGTTTAAAAACTTCTCCACATTTCCTATTCATCTCTGATGTCCTGTTTCTGTCTAGCATTGTGTGGACAAGTATCCTGCATGTTCTGGGTTGGAAATTATCCTCTTTCCAGAAATCCTAGCAGGCTTCAATCGGAGACGCAAGGATGAGCTCATCAGAAGACCCTGAAAAGACCCTGCACAGACCCTGCTTCCTCCATCCCTGGCCGCCCCTCCCCACCATGCACACTGTCCTCAGCAGCTGATGACAATTAAATCTATGGGTGGACAGAATCTGACTTGCTCCACTCTTCCGTAATTATAACTTTGCTGCTGACTTCCAGCTCTGACAGGCTCCATCTTGTCTGCCCCTTGACGCTGTGGCATTTATTTACAATCTCAGTGGCATCACAAAGGCGGTGGATTGCACCCATGCCAGGAACCAGTGATAGATATATGATGGGATGTTAGTGAAGGGCAAAGATTGAAAGGTAGGGACTGAAATAGCAGACGATTATGTAAATATCTCAGAAAACTTTCCTTCCAGCAAGCATGACACCTAAGGCCAGGATGGAGGCAGACACAGATGAGGACATGGGTAGGAGTCGCCACAGCTGCCATGGGGCCCAAGACCCAAGGGAGCCTAGGGTTGGGGGTTTAGCTCAGTGGCACAAGAGCCTGCCTGGCAGGCATGAGGTTGTGGGTTCAATCCCTGGTAGAAAAAAAAAATCATGGGAGCCTCACCAGGGCATCCTCATTACCATCACCAAATGATCACCAGCTCACACAAGTCAACGTCCCTGCAACCTGTACACCAGAGACCAGGACTACCACAACCTGCAGAAATGGAAGCGCATCCTGACTGTGGGCTTCGAGTCCCTCACTCTCCCATCCTCATCCAATTCTTTCCTCATCTTCTCCGAAGTTCTCTTCAAAGGTTTCCCTGCACACGGGCTGCAGCTCTGGCCTGTGATAGTTACTTGTGCCTCCCAAAGCAACTCACTAGGGCTCCAGTACAGGGTAAGATGTTAAAAGACACCATCAAATTATGAAGAAAGGGCCAGAATAAAAGTCCTTAGCACACAGTAGACCAAAACGATATGAGAATAGAAGCAAGAACATGCGACTCCTGCCTTTTCCACCCTGCAACTATGACCTGGGTTCCAGAGTGTGAGAAAGTGTTATCCTACACTGAGGTCCTCAGCATGTGATGCTCCAGAGAGAGCCCATGGGGTCCACTTGGGGCCAAATGCCAGGTTTTTGAAAGATGAATGCTCCAATCAGATTATGACTAGACATGCATTTTACTTCTCACATTCCATTGACAAGAATTTGGTATTTCCAATGCTACATGTTGGGTCCATGTGATTATATATATATATATATATATATATATATATATACATATATATATATACTAAATATACTAGCTATATTAATATATGTATACTAAATAGGTATCCTAACATTTAATGCATAAATTGCTGTATTTGCAGCAATTACATATGTACATTTAGAGAGTGAGCAGGGAACGTAGTCATGTGGGGAAATTTGTTTCTATCCACAAGAATCTGAGGGTTGGCTTTTCTATCTGTGGGATGGGCAAGGGGACCTCAACCTAGGTGGCATGGCATGGGTGCACACTGCTCAGGGAAAACTGTCCACACCTGCGCAGGAACGTGCTCACTTCTGAAGTGCCACCGTGCATTTTTATTGACTTAGGTACAGCCTGAGCTTCGTGGAGGGAGGCAGGCAGGGTTACACAGAAAAAAGTCAGGGGCGTCTGGAAGGTATAAGAAGCTACTTCCCATTTACTGGAGCCACCACACAACCACTAAAAAAGTGTAGCAGGAGAAACTGTCACAGCACGGGAAACACTAAACTAGCAACATTGCTCCCACTGGGATAAAAGCGTGAAGAATTTAAATAGAAACAGGAAAGCACTTCCAGGAAATACACTCTTTTGTCCAAGGTCGGAGCTCCCAGGCGTTCCCTTTCTCCTTTGTGCTTTTCTGCATTCTCACACTGTTTTCCAACATGTGTGTGCTACACTTACAGTTAGAAGAAAGCAAAGCCAAGGTCACTGTCAGGTTCATTTAAGGCGCTCCTCCACCCTTCACAGTCTACTACCTTGTTCTCTCTTCCTCTCTAGTGAGTAAAATGCTTAGGATTTCTGAATCCCTGATTCCTTATTAGGACTCTGTTGCTTGTCCTCGTCTATAAAGTTCAGAAAGCACGGTGCAAACCCTAACAGAGAAAGCCTTGTGGATGCCCCTTGCTGTGGTCCAGGGCTCAGAGGACAGTCAGGGAGGACCATAAGAGGTTGGGGAAAGAAGCAGTGATGCAGTCTGAGTCATGGATTGGGAAAGACAGAGCAGAAGGGACAGGCCCACCCTCTGTTGAGCTCTCAGTCATCTAAAAAACCACTTGCCAGCAGTCCCAGCCCCTACTTCCACTTCTTAGCACAGAAGAATCAGCAGTTAAACAGACAGGAGACCAAGAATTCAGAGGTTTAGCATCTTCCCCAAGCATGCACTACTCCCAAACACACTGCTAGCCAGCCTTGCTAGACAATACCTGGTCAAGGGGCTCAGGACCCTGGAAACGGGGTGAAGCAGGAGGCTTCGAGAGGGCAGGTCTTGTGCTAAGACTGCAATCTGTGAAATCCAGATCAGATGGGCAAATTGATTAATGATGAAATCTACCTGATTGGCTTCTGCAAAGCGGTACAGATTTCCAATGGCACAGTTATATTCTTAGGGGAAATGAATGCTAATTGCTGTCTAGACACTTTATTACAGCAGTGGGTGCTGAGTGGTGGGCATCTCACGGGGTGGTTTAACTTACCTGCTTCAGAGGAGGACAGCAAGGTGGCTGTGAGCTGCACCAGTTCAAACTTTCCTGTCCTGCAAAGTGCAAAGTCACTGACGAGGACCTTGATCAGGTTCTGCTAGGTGTGTGACTTCTTTCCAGCTCATGAACTTTTTTCTCCTTATCATTCTTATGGAATTTTTAATTTTTTCTAAAAAAGTCCTAAAACTATGTAAACAATAATTGTTTTTGAAATTACTTCTTTGGGGTTTGAGATGAAGGATGGTTCAAATTCACAGAAAGGGGCATCAATCCCTTCACATGGGCCTGGTGAGCCAAGGGCTCATGGGTGCCCCTTAGCTGTCCTCATGTGCTGTCATTTTAAGGGCTCCATTGTTCATCTGGTCATAGGACAGATCAGTCAAGCACACAAGAACCACGTTACCAGCCTGTTACTTGGAGTTGAGAAATCAAACTCTTCCAAGCAATTCCTCCTTCCAAGGAGTGGAAGGGGCCAGAGGGAAAACCAGAAGCAGTGGGAAAGGCTGACGGAGAACTTCTACCAAAGAGACAGGTGACACACAGTGCCAGAGACACAGCTGCACTTTCCTCGACAGTCTCCCTCTTAGTCTTCCAGCTACCATCCCAGATCAGCCAGGAGACACAAGTACCAGATCGTACACACAAGGAGTGTCCTCCCCAGGCCAAATGTGGCACTGAAGCTTACTGTCCTGTCCTGATAGCGGTAGCCCAGAACACTGCAGAAAGGGTCTGCAACCGAAGCACATCACTCCTCCCCACCTCCTCTCCCACACCCCAAGCCCCACCCCAATAGTAGCCTGCAGCCCTAGTGTGTGGACTGTCTGCATCACAAAGAGGGGGAGAGGCCCTGGCTGGGCATCTGCTCAGGTCATGTAGAGAGCTGTTACATTCATGTTGTTTTTACACCCAAGGTCTCCAAGGAGCCTGAATTCCAGGTCTGCTACTGCAAGAATCAGCAAAGTAGCTATTCACCAAAGTCCCTGTCGGGATTGGCTGCAAAGATAGCACCAGAAACCATGCTCTTCTGGTGCCTTCTCAGAATGGCCACAGCTGAGCAGAGCAGAGTTGTTTTGTAAACCATCTCAGTGCCAAAGATTTCTAAAGCCCACCATGTCCCCAGAAGCAGGTAAAGAGCACAGAAAACCTCAGGCCCTCTTTGGGGACATCCAAAAGATACCTGTGTGTTTCTCCCCAACTCTGCTCCCAGCACTTCCCCAGGAGTCAAGGAATGAACTCCCTGCAACTTTAACCAAATTTATTCTTGCTTCACACTTCAAAAATGTTTTTAAAAAAATTTAAGTTGTCTCAAGTACAAAAGTTTCAATTCTCATTCTGTCTTGCTGATTAAATGAGGACATAACCGTCTCACCTGCACCAGTGCTTCATGTGACCAACCTGAAGAACAAGGGCTGGGGTCACCCTGAGGATGTTGGGGGCTCTCTCTGATTGACCAATGAACCTATTAGAAAGGTTGGGGTCACTTCATTAATGAAAGTGTCACATGTGGGGGACACAGTATCCCTCTCATTGCCAATAAAACAGGGTACTCTCCTCACTGTGGGGAAGGCCCCTTCCTAGAATTTTGCAAGTGGGATGAGTCCTCCTGCACAGCTGCACCAGTGTCCACCCTGTGGACATGGGGACCACCCCAAACTTGTGTTTCCTGTCAGAAATCACCACAGCAGATGGAGATTTTTCGTAATCAAACAAAGGTGACCTTGGCTTCCTTGTGTCGAACCTTGTCTTGTCTTTTATAGCTTTGTTGATTTTATAGATCATGAGTTTAAGTTCACATGCAAAATTTAATGGTTTTAGTATCTTCTTGGAGATTCTCAGAGCTATGAAATTGTCATAGTTACTTTTTTGGTTGCTAAGACAAAACACCCAAAACCCAGAGTTAAAAGGAAAAGGTTTATATGGCTCACAGTTTGTAGAGGTTTCAATCCATAGTTGACTGGCTTCAAGAGAGGGTGGCCTGGCAGAGGGCATCATGAGGAGAAACTGTCCACAGCAAGCAGGCAGGTGAGGACACATTAGTCATCTTTCTGTCTCTTATGTTTTGTACAGGCTACCTGCCCTAGGGCTCACACCCTTAATACAAGCCAGAACTAGAGCAAATCAATTAATTAGTAATCACACACCTTTGAAAACACCACCACACTCTCTGGACCCAGACACTTCTGAGAAATCCATTCTGTGACTGCATGAGGCTTTGGAGGACATCTAGACACAAGCTGTAACAGCAATGGTCACCACATCCTAAGTTTAGAATGCTTGGCTCTCTCCAAAAAGCAACCTGAACTCATTAGCTGTCATTCACCTTCCTGGGAAACTGCTAGCTACACTCGGTCTCTATGCACCTAAGTTGTGAACATCCCACGTATATGGCATCATACAGCTTATGTAGTCCATACTGGCTAATCTCCCCCAACACCGTGTGCTTATGGCTCTTCCACGTTGAGTGTGCGCACACTTGTACCCCCTCACATTGGCACATACGTGTAGTCTCAGCTACTTGGAAAGCTGAGGCAAGAGGTCAGCCTGAGGAATCTAGCAAGATCCTGTCTCAAAATAAAAATTTTAAAACAAACTAGGGATGTAGCTCAGTGTTCCCTAGGTTCAATGCCCAGTGCCTTGCACACATGCAGCGCACACACTCACACACACAGCTCCTCCATGTGGCAGCACATGTCAATGTTCCACTGTGGATAGGCCACTCTTTGTTTCTCATTCATCAGCCTTTGTCTCCACTTTCAGACTATGATGAATAACCAAGCTAGGAACATTCATATAATTTCTGTGGGGACTTTTCTTTCCTCTTGGCATGTTCTAGGAGTAAAATCACAAGGTCGCAGGGTAACTCCATTTAGAGAAACATGCACTGACTTTTATACCTGCTAAACTTTAGTACTTCTAGAAAATCTTCCTTCCTTTTCTGTTTACTTCTCCCCCTTCATTCACAATCTCTCTCTCTCTCTCTCTCTCTCTCTCTCTCTCTCTCAGTATCTGGGAGAGCAAAGCAACCACCTGCAACATTTATCTACTTTGCACATTAAAAAGCTACAGCAACACAAATTATTCCCTGTACAAAGTTTCCAAATGGAAAGTCTCAATTAACCCGCGTTAACACTAGTGCGGTTACAATGGCCAGGACAACTGGTGTTGTGTTACTTCCTAATCCACGAGGGTCCCAAGAATGGGCCCCCATCTGAAATGACCTAAGAAGCACTTGTCCCAGAGGCTAACTTGAAGCGTCTCAATGACATGAAGGGCTTTTTATCTTGGTGCTTTGTTCATTCCTTTTGTGTGTAATCTGTTCATAACAAGGTACCTGCTTTGGCTAATTCTTTTCTTCTGAAACAAGTAAAGGAAGGAATTGATGTTGTACAATTCTTGTTTGCAGGCCAAGAAGAAAAATTATTTTTCAACAAGCAAAAGAAGAAAAGAAAAGTGGTAGCTCCATCTCCCTCCCCCATTACCATTTATAAAAACTAATGGCTTAAATCTGAGAGCACAGTGATTTTTAAATACGTCTTTTCACGCAACAGCTTTGCAAAAGCAGCTCCCCAACTTTAAAGCACAGACCAAGCTTCAGAGTCTGCCAAATCCTCTCAGCACTGTAGCCGGGTGGCGAGTGCTGGCGTCCTGTGCTGTTGCTGCCACATAGGTGAGAAGCTGCTTGGCCTCCAAGTTAAGGACTTTTTAACAAAGCCGGGGAAGTGCCTGAATGAAATTATTATACAACAAGGGCCACTGTGATGTTTTGTGTCAGAGACAAGGAGGAGCAACGGGCTCACCCTGAATCTGCCGGACACGCCCACCTGTGCCCTGCGTGGGTTTCTGGAAGCAGCTCATGCTCCCAGAAGTGGTGCCTGAAAGGCAGGTCCCAGCTCCGGGGTAGCCTGAGTGCTTCACGGTCCTCATCCTCACTGCTCTTGTACCTCAGAGGCCTGGAAGCTGTTCCTTGAGAAAGAACAGAGACCCAACGGGGGCTATAATAACAGCGTCTCCCCAAGTTCCCGCTGGCAAGAAGACAACAGCCTTCGTGCTGCCTTTTCCATTCAGCAGCCCCTTGTGGAGCCCACCCTGTACGGGCCAGGTGCTGTGCTCAGCTCTGGATCCCTTAAGGACAGACAGGCTCGGACCTGCGGAGCTTTCCTTTCAGTGGGTGTCATCTGAACCCTCTTCCGACTAACTCAGCGTATCCACGAACAGTAGCACAAACCTCAGTCCACATGTGTGGAGCAGCTACTCCATGCCAGACTCTCCGTGCTTAACCTCACTTTACTCTGCTGAAAGACTGGCCTGAGAAGCTCCCGGAAGCCTGCTGTGCCCCTGGCATCAGGATGTGGAAGTAGACAGAGGGCCAGCTGCATGCCGGCTCAGCAGTCACGAGGGTAACGTTAGCTCCCTACTGCATGACCGGGGTAAACATCCAACTGAGCAGCTTGTGATAAAGCACACGGTGTGAACTGAGCAGGAGTTGCCTCCCTGCCCTCCTGCCCTCGACAGTCGTCTCCTCTGGGTCAACCCCTGGTACCTCCCTCCACCCCTAATTGAAGATCTGACCCACCAGTTCTGCCCTTAGTTATGTTGGTTTCTGTGTTTTATCTCATGTGTGTGTTTGGATGTGTGCCAAGTCCATGTATGTTTGAGTGTGTATAATTGTGTGCATATGTGTGTAGAAATGTGAATTTATGCTGTGTCACATATGTGAGGGCATATGGTATGTGTGATATCGATAAGGTATGTAAGCATGTGTGTCGTGTAGGTACATATATGTGATATGTATGCACATTACTGTGAGTGTGTGGAATTTTGTTATGTGTACATATGTATATTTTACATACATGTGTGCCCATGTGCATGGGTGTGTGCATGGAAATGTCTCATGAGAGTGGTGCATTGCAAGTGTACATATGTGAGACTGTTGTGTATACATGTTCATGGGTGTGATATGTAAGAGCACAATGTTATCTGAGTGCACATGAGCATGAGTGTGCAGATCGTAAAGGTCCAGGTCTCTGCTTAAATGCCATAATCTTCTTGCATGTGGTTGGTCACCCAGTAAACACCTAGTTAATCACATTTTTACAAAGAATGAAAAAGAAACACTGTGGGAATTGCACAGTAACAGAGTTGTACCATGGAAGAAGCCTGCAGGTGTGACTTTCCAAAGGGTCAGAGTGGGCACACAGCATGCGTCCAGCCCTCTTAGCTGAGAGGCAGAGCTGTAGCCACCCAGTTTCACCTCCCAGATCAGAAGAGTAAAACATCCAAGAAATTCATGGCTGTAAGTATAGCACATGCCATTCATTCCTCATTCACACAAGAAATTCTTTTCCCTCTTGAGTTTTAGCATGGGTTATCTTTAAGATGTTGTCCATTTGGAAATGTCACTGACTAACCACTTAGAGGACCAGAAGAAGGGACACTTGACAGAGCAGGGCTGACTCCTCACCAGCTCCCAGGCCCCTGCCTCTGGCACATCAGCCCACAAAGAGACCTGGTCAAGGGGGACAGCACTGCTGCCCTGGCTGAAGCCAACAGCAATGTTAAATAAACTGTAAATAAGGTAGTTTTAAAAATCAGCCAGACTTGGCTACTGCAAATCTCGTGGGTTTTGTTTGCATATCATTTTTCCAAGAAAAAAATATTTAAGGCAACTAGCAAAGAGATATACTATACCAATACAAATAAGATCCAAAAATAAAAAACAAAAAAAATGAGCTGAAGAAAAAGATCACAGAGTGAGGAGTGAAATTGATGACAATCAGATGTGACCAGGACTCCACACCTCACACCAGAGGTGAGCACACGGGGAGGACGGGGACTGACGAGCGGCCCTGGAAGGAAAGACACACTGTGAAAAGCGCGTCACATTGCCCTGTGTGTGTGGCCCACAGCTCTGAGCTTATGGTGACACAGGACTTCATCTCCTTAAAAGTTCATCATGGATTAGGGACCCTGATACAGACTGAAGGCTTGTGTCCCCCCAGAGTTTGTGTGGTGGTGTACTAACTCTAAGGTGGGGGTGTTGAGACGGGGCATTTGGAAGGAGGCAAGGTCTGGAGGCTGCAGTTCTCATAAGTGGAATGTGTGTCCTTATAAATAGGCCTCAGAAAGTTCCTGCCCCTTCCACCACGCAAGAGTACGGAGGGAAGGCACCGTATCTGAGCAAGGAAACCATTTTCCAGACACTGCAGCATGACTTGTCCATGACCTTGAGCTTCCAGCCTCCAGAAATGTCAGAGGTAAATGTCTATTGCCTGCAGCAACCTCACTCACAGCCTTTGTGCTATGGAACCCTGAATGGTCCCTCTTATTTTAGAAAAACCCAAAGGTTAACCAATAACCTGTGCAAAGAGCCAACCTCCTCAGGTCCCTTGGTGAGTGGCT
The DNA here is from genome assembly GCA_004027455.1 of Hydrochoerus hydrochaeris. Taxonomy (NCBI): domain Eukaryota; kingdom Metazoa; phylum Chordata; class Mammalia; order Rodentia; family Hydrochaeridae; genus Hydrochoerus; species Hydrochoerus hydrochaeris. Next base: position 272,603 of record PVLA01001514.1, on the reverse strand, counting down.
TGAGCTTACCAGTGCCAAGGTACAAGGCAGTGCCCTGAAGGATCTGGGAGCCCCAAGGATGGGGATAGAGAGGGCAGGCACTGTCACAGGGTCAGAGTCGGTGCACATGTCACAGACAGTGTATAGAGAGTAGGGGAAGGCACCCTGCTCCCAGACAATGTGAAGTCATTGGGAACCTCCCTGTTCCTTGTGGCTCCTCACTGCTGTCACCTTCTGCAGGTGGCTTGTGTGGCCTGGACACAGCTAAGGCAGGATTTCACATCACATGGGTCAATGATGTGTCACCGTGACAGCAATTCCTATCTGATAACTATAACTATACACTGCTTGTATAGTCAGAAACAGCAAGAGTGTTTCTAAAAGCTGAAGAGCAGGTGCAATGCTTCACCCATATAGCTAAAATACACACAGTCCCAAACCTGAAACCGAACTCAAACCAATGTGTTGGGAGCTACAGGGTGGAAGTGGGGTGTGCTGCCTTAGGGTAGCAGCAGGGGAGAAAATCCATTCACGAAGCCTGACACAGAAGCAAGGGAACTGGAATCATGGTCGGGGCAGCCAGAGCAGAGCAGAGCAGAGCCACATGCAGGTAGGGTAGGCCTCCACTGCAGGGCCAGGGTAGGCCTCCACTGCAGGGCCAGGGTAGGCCTCCACGGCGGGGCCAGGCTAGGCCTCCACGGCGGGGCCAGGGTAGGCTGGCAGCTCTGCATGGGGGATACAGGCAAGCTGAGCCACAGCCTGGCCAGGAAAGGCCCTCAGGACACCCAAGCAGGGAAGCAGGCCCCCAGCTCTAGCAGGCAGCTCAGTTCTCTCTAATAAGGTCCTTCAAGTATAAAGCACATTTTTTTTCTGATAATAAAAATGCCATGTTTGTCACCAAAGACTTTCAAACAAGAATGAAGTGGAGCCCCAGCCAGGCATGGTGCTATACCACCTTCAATCCCAGCACCCTGGGAGGCTGAGGCAGGAAGATCACAAGTTGAACCCCATTCTGGGCAACTTAGCAACTTAGAAAAACCCTGTCTCAAAATACAATTGTTTTAAAAACAGAATAAAAACATTTCAATCAATGAATGAAAATTGTTTGACCTTATTATGTGTGATGGTATGAACAGCTACTTTGAAGAAAACCAGACATTATGGCAGCCATTGCTGATTTAATCATCTTGCTTTGAAGTCCTAACATGCTTTTGTTTTTCTATTTCCATTGGTTCTATCATGTTGTGTCTTATTGGATTTTAATATGTGTAATAATATAAACAAAATTTTTATGGAAAATGAAATAATATAGTAGCCATTGTTCATTTTCTGTTACTTGGTTCAGAATTCTTGTAATAGTTTCATTCTCTTGAATGCTTTTATTCTATTTTGTTATGGTTGATATTACTGTATGAGAAGCTATGCTCAACTATTTCAAAGAAAGAGACATTATGGTAGCTACTGTTGATATCCAATTGTCTTGTTGTGAAGTGCTGTGCTGCTTGTATTGTTCTGTTCTGATCTGTGTTGTTCTGTCCTCCTTTGTTTTATTCTCTGTAAAATAAAATTTAAAAAAGAAAAAAAAAACAATTGTTTTCCAAATGCTGGGGATGTGGGTCATCATGAAGGCACTGGACTCAATCCATAGTATTGCAAAGAAATAAAAAAAAGATAGAAGTCCTCAGGACTTTCCAATTTCCACTTCTTTTCCCAATCTATTCCCCACCACAAGCTCAGAACAGAGCCATTTGGTTCTCCTCAGGACCTTCCAATTTCCACTTCTGTTCCCAATCTATTCCCCACCACAAGCTCAGAACAGAGCCATTTGGTTCAACTCCAACCAAAATGTTCCAAGGATGGATGTGCCAATACAGTATCAGTGCACTAAGGATACTGCTCAAATTTTAAGTAATGTTTTAAGTAATGTTTTACTTAAATTTTACTTCTAAGAGAGAAACTTTCCACCATGTAGTGGATTGGTAAATGGTGGTCAGCTTAAACACCAGATGAATTGAATTAGCATTGAGCGTGGATAGCCCACCTAAGGACTATTGCCAGCATAAGGAGACCTGGAGAGGGAGAGTAGCATTGTGGGTTCTTCTAAGTGTTGATGTTTGGAGCCGTTGGTTCTCCTGGAGGAGCTTGTCATGTAGGTTCCTCTGATATGAACTCGGCTATTATCAGCAGAGCTCGGGACCTTGTTGTGGCTGAGAATGGCTGCAGTTCACTCTGGGGCAGCCCTGGTCATTACTTTGAGCATCACTTCTTAGCTCCAGTGAAGAACCCTCTACCTACTGGCACAGACTTCACCCTGCTGGCATAGACTTTCTGGTCTCCACTGCTGACCTCTGGACCTTCCCAGCACAGATCCGTGGGATAGACTTGCATGGGTCATTGTTGTGGGTTCTAGGTTTTCAGCTGAACTCAGACAAGTTTATTGCCATCAGATCCAAGCCCTCAGTTGGATTTCTAGGTCTTTCATGTTGTGGCTGGATTTCTTGCACTTTCTTTGTATTTGACTCCTTGGGTGAACATTATAACCAATCCTATAAATTATGTGTCGTGTATGTGATTGTACTCCTTGCAACCCCTGACTACTACACCATAGCACCTATGCATCTGGGATTCCATGCTCAGGGTGTGTTAATTACCTTGTCACTGCTATGCAAAATCCTTGGGGAAAACAATTAAAAGGAGCAAAGGTCCTTGGGGTCAGAGTGTTGGCCCAACTGGTTCCACTGCTGTGGGCCTGAGTAGAACAGAACATCTCAGCAGGAGAGTGTGGCCAAGCAGAGCTGCTCACCTCATGGAAGTCAGGAGCAGAAAGAGAGCCAGCTACTGTCCCCCAGGTCATACTGCATGATCAGTCTTTTCAACTACGCCACATGTTCAGCTCCCATTACCTGCCGATGACACCAAGAATCAACTTAGAACGCTCGTGTCCCATCACCTCTGAAAGCCCAACTCTGAACATATGAGGCTTTCAAGAACATTTAGATCTAAACCATATCAGTGAGGAACCATAGGTGGAAGGATTCCAAAGTCATCGTTTGGAGGGCTTGGTCGCCGAGATCTGCTCTCGCTCTTGGAGAGCTAGTGCATTGTCAACTGACTGTGAACTCTTGAAAATGAGGTTCCTAGAGGTCACATCGCCAGTGCCAGAACTGCGTGTGCCACGTGGCTTCCTTTCTCCAGCAGAGCTGTCAGTCAGCCGGGCATTTCTAGGAGCTATGTGCTTAACAATGATTATGTCACACTGACATGTGACAGCATCAGGACAGTGACAGAAGTTTCAGTGATAGTTGTCAACATCTGGGAGTCTTCTCCAGATGTTTCACATTTGCCTTGAAAAGCTGTTTTTTAAAAAAAAAAAATTTCTCTTTTAAAAATTCAAGGTCACCTCAATGCCAGAAATCCTGGCCTTGACCTCTAACTGCCCATGGAACTTGGATTTCATGTTCTGAGTTTCTCAGTTTCTTCCCCTATAAAATGGGAATGTCTGGAAAGAATATAAGGGCTTAGGCGTTGCATCTATAATGCATATACATGGCTGCTGTTAACATTTTGTGTTTACTATGTGCAAATTACAATGAGCAACACTGCAAACCCACACAAGCCCACTGCATGGGTCTGAGATGTGGCACCCAGTGAGTAATTTTATAGCCGGCTGTATTCACACATTCACACTTACGTAAAGGGGAAGGAAACACTGTTGCACGATTAAAAGTTAACAAGAAGAGGGTTAAAAATGTCATGTATTCCTAAGTATTTTACAAATCATGTACTTGTAGACATGCAAAAGCAGGTGCAAAACATATTTCAAAGTTCCGTGCCAAAGAAAGTTTTCTTCAATGTACAGAAAATGTTCCAGTGTTCAACTAAAATGTTTTTGCCATATGTGGTGTCTAGGGTTGGTGCTTCTCAGCCTGTGGCCTATCTAGAAAGGTCTTAGAGCAGAATCCTTGGCATTTGAGTTTATGATGGACTGCACTCCAAATAAACAGTGCAATACAGATTAGCTCATAAGGACCCACTCACGATCTCACATGCTTATTAACATTTGGAATCATGATAGCAGAGCCTTTGATAACACAAATCATGTATTCATCTCCAGAAAGAACCAACAGACTTTATGAATGGTCAGAACAGAAATAGGTTTAGTACTGTGGGCGAGACCTCCTGGTTGTAACCACAAATCAGTGTATCAAGATGTAGCCATAGATGCTATGTACGTGAATGAGTGTGTCTGTGTGCAATAAAACTGTATTTATGAATGCCAAAATTTGAACTTCGTGTAATTTTTACATGTCAAGAAATACCATTGTTCTTTTGATTTTTCCATCCATTATGAAAAGGAAAACCAGCAAGTGGTATGTGCCTGCAGTCCTAGCAGTCTGCGAGGCTGAGGCAGGATGATCACAAGTTCAAGCAGTCTAGTCAACAACTGAGCGACTTAGTGAGACTCTTACTCAGAGTTTTAAAAAAAATGTGTTCACTATTTAGCTCAGTCATTGCTAAAGACCTGAGTTCTTTATCTCAAAATAATAAATAAATTAAAATGAAATCTCTTCTGGCTTGCAGATTAGATAAAAACAGAACCAGCTGCATAGGAATTCTACCTACTCTCTTCGAAAGGATGATATATGTCTTAGTTACTTTTCTCACTGCTGAGACAAAGTACTTGACTCCCAAAATAGAAGAAGGAAAGGCTTATTTGGCTTGCAGTTTGAGAGGTTTCAGTCCATAGTCGGCTGCCTCTGTCAGGTGGCACATGGCAGAGGGTATCACAGAGGAGCAACCACTCTCGGCAGACAGGAGGCAGCAAGCAGCAAAGCTGCACAGCAGCAGCAGTAGCAGCAGCAGCAGCAGCCAGGCCCGCCTTGCGTCTCATCCAGGCTGCCTGCCCTTTGAGCAGCGCCACCCTCTAGGCTGGGGCACCCTCTAGTATCACACACTAAACCCCAGCATCACACACCCAACCCCAGCATCACACACCCGAGGTCCTGCCACCTCCAAAAGCACCACCTATGACCACACGAGGCTTTGGTGGGGGGAACATCTACGTATAAGGCATAACAATAAGTCATGTGCTTCATTTACATAATATTCCTCTTTCATGTTTGCACAAGAAGAAAATTTGTTTTATTTATTTATTTTTTTTAAGAAGAGAAAGGATTTATTTTGAAAGTAGTAAAATATAGCAGAACAAAACAGAACAAAGCCAATTGAGACAGTGTAGTGAAATTGGTACAGCACTTCACAGCAGGTTACCGGGAAAGCAGTAATAAGTACAATAGTATATCTCGTTTTCTTCACAACAGTTGTTCTTTCAATCAGGTACAGCAAAATGGAGGGAAATACTGAACTTATAAAAACAAAATATTGAATAGAGCAGTACCATTAATCAGAATAGAGCAAAACAGTGATAAAAATATTTGCCTTCTAAGAGATGGTAGAAGGAAATCCCCCTTATTTGCCATATTGCATATGTTCATCCTCCCAAGAGATGCTCAGATCTCTGGCTCCCACTTGCTAACAGGGGGTGGGTTGTGGATGTTTGATTCTTAGTCCGCTCAGGTAGACTCACAGCTGCTTACCAGAGTAGTGAGCTGGCTGAGTTTTTTCCCAGCACCCCAAGTTCCAACACGGCACGGACCTCAGGAAACACCAATGGTCCTCACCCTGGAGCAACCGCAGCTTGTGAGGCCACAGCCACTTACCAGAGCGGCGAGCTGCGGCCTGTTTTCCCAGTGCCCAAAGTTCCAACACGGTGCAGAGCTCAGGAAATGCTGATGATTCCAGACCTGGAGCCGAAAATTTCATTTTATAAGTGAATTTCTTTAAATTGAATATTTGGAATGTCTTCCTTCCAACCTGAGTTATCATTTTACCACCAAAATAAGCAAGTCCTTGTTTTGGCAAACTGAGTTCTGATTTGGACCAGCAGATCTCCAGAAGTAGTAAGGCAAACATCACGTTGTCGGCTGCTCCAGTGGCCCCGAGTTTGGCAGGGAGGAGTGGGACAGGGTGCGAGGCCTAGGGCAGACACACAACCTTCATGGGTGGCAGAAGGCGAGGAGCCCCTCCTCATGTCTCCTAGAGCCACAGACACACTCAAACTGCCCCCGCACCCTGCACCTAAGACTCAGCGTCTTAGCCCCTCTGCCTGGCAGCAGCCACCATTCTATCTCCCTAGAGCTGCTACACTGTGCTCATCACTCACTTCACCTCCAAGCCTCATAGGCCCACTGTGCCCAGGGCTGCTACTGACTCATCTGACCTGCCCAGTGTCCCTGGTCACAGATGCTGGCCTGGAAGCCGTATGCTGGACAGTGTTGCTGAACCACATTGAGGCCCATCTCCATGTTAACTGGCAGGTCCTCCCTCTTGCTTAAATTCCTGTCTCCAGCCCGAAGTCTTGGGTGGAATCAGCTACAGCTGGGAGCTACTGAGAAAGCCTTACTGAATGTGCTACTTTCCCAGAATGTTTTGATAACTGGAGTGTTAACAAGAAGCACTAAAATCAAACAATCAAAAATTGGAAAAAGAATCAAATAGAAATGTAATTATATAGAGCAAAGTTCAGTCTTACGAATAAGTGTTTAAAATAAGCACTTTGTGTCTGTGTATGTGTATTCATGCTTCAATGTGAGTATGAATTCATATCTTTTTGTGAGTTAGTGTCTCTCTGAGTGTGTGTTTGTGACAGTTCTCATCTATCTGAATGTGAATTCATGTTTGTGACTGTGCATTTACCTGTGATCTGCATGGTTTTGTATCTATATGTGCTCACTTCTGTCTGTGCACTTGCAACTATCTGTAAGTGTGTGTTCATTGGTGAGCATGTATTCATATCTATTGAGTGTGAATTCACATCTATCTGTTGAGTATGATGTGAACACACTCATGTCTGTGTATTCTTGTTTATGAGTGTGTGCTGATACCTGTGAAAGTTTTCATCTGTAAATGTGCTTACACATTTATCATGTGAGTTTATATCTGTACATGTGTGTATTCACATTTACCTGAGTCTTTCTGCATCCAGCAGTATGACTCACACCTATCTGAGTGTGTTTGTGATTCATATTAGAGCACTTGTCTACAGGTGTGAACTCAAATCTACCCATATGTCCTCCATGAGTACATCTTCATGTCCCCTCTGTAACTTCCCAGCTGTGAGTGTGCATTCATCTGTATGCATCCACATTTAGCTATGAAAATTCACACCTGCCAATTTGTGTTTGAGTGTGAGTTCACACCTATCTGTGTGAGTTTATGTCTGTGAGCGTATAGGTACCACACATGACTGTCAGTTCCTGCCCCATATGGATGCATGGCTTTCCTGCCCTGGGCTCCACTTATCAGTCTGTAACACTGATTGTCACGTGTTCAACAGGATGAGTCTAACAGGCCACAGTTTGAAATAAATAGAAGAACACAGGGGAGCAGGAGGATGGGGCTGGCACAGCCACTGGTGAGGTGGCCTGGCACTCTCTGTTTGAAAGAAGACAAAGCGAACATGCTGACATCGCCGCGGCAGTGGGGTCCCACACACTCCTGCTGAGCTGGAGTGGCAGCCACCCACCTTTACTCAGGCGTAGCAGGATGGAGTTGCTGGCCTTGCTGCTGTTCTTCCATCCCATCTCTCAGGGCTCCTGGGGCTCTTTTCTCTGAAAGAATATGGGTAATTATCAAAAATAATTCTCCAGCCTCCACTTACAGCCCTGTTTTTAAAGTGGCAGTCGTCCACGATGCTGGGCTGCTTGCCGGAAGAAAGGCTGGGAGAGCCAGGGCAAAGCTGGGCCACCTCTCCGTTGCCAGCCTCCTTTGACTAACCATCTCTGAACATGCAGGTGGCACAGAAATCACTGGTGGTCTACAGTCAAAGGGACCTGTTCTATTCCCAGACTAAGGGCAGCCCATGTCTGGGGTGATGGGGTTACCCAGTAGGTACCTTATCCCTCACAAGACAGGAGGAAATTTGCTATAAATGTGCCTGCCGTTGTTACCGCTCCACGCTGAGCTGAAAATATCTCACATGTCAGAGTGTCCTAAAATCTCCCTGTGCTGGCAGTCAGGGAATGTGCTGTGCTGGGCCCTGATCATCAGATGTGTTTGAAAATGCTCATGGTGGTAGAGCACTTTCCTGTCTCAGCTGATAGTATCACAGAGGAAAGCCAGGTGTTTGCAGCATGCATTTGGGGCTTCAAGCCCTGCTCTCTTCATTCATGCATTCGTTTCACAAGACATTTGCACAGTGCCCACAATGGGCACTACATCTCATGCATGCCTAGGGGTCATGAGACACAGCGAAGGCCGTGACGCTGGTGCGGGATCACTGAGAGGCTAAGTGGAAGGTGTACATGTGGAAACATTGGGGCAGGGCAGGGCAGCGGGCAGGTGGAGCAGGAAGGGCTTGGGGAGTCAGAGCTGCCTGCTTCAAATGAGTGTCCTCAGAAGGCTACCAAGCATGGGTGGACATGGCAGACTGGTGTCAGCTGTGGAAAAAAAGAGCTCCCTCTTGATCACCCTGCCCAGGAATGAAAATTCCACCACACTGGTTTCCAGCAAAGATGCTGAGGACACCATGGTGTTTGAGTGTGTGTGTGTTTGTGGTATGTGTAGAGCATATGTAATTGTGTGAAATTGTGTACAGTATTGTAGTGTATATGTGTGTAGAGAGTATACGTGACTGTGGGTTTGAATGTGAGAGTGTGTGTGTATATGAGTATAATAGTGAATGTTTTGTGTGAGTGTGTAAAGTACATATGAGTGTTATAGTTTGTGTACTAAGCTTTCATGTGTGTCATATGTGAGGATGTATATGCATGTTGCATAATTCTGACTGTTGTGTGGGAGGGTCTTGAGCAAAAGTATATATGGGTATATGTGCGTCTGTATGAGTGTGTGATGTGTACATGAATAATGCAAATTATATATGTGTAGTATACTGTGTGTGCATATGTACAGTGTGTGTAGTGCTTGTGTGTGCATGCATGTGTCAGTGTGTGTGCACAACAGCAAGTTTAACAGAAAGAGAAGTTGAGTGTCTGCCGACCTAAGGAGAAGGGCTCAGACCCACAGCCCGAGGGCTGGTTTGAAGAGTATGCTCTTAAAGCCCGCTTCTTTGTGTCTCAGTTTTCTCCTCTGAAAGGTGAATTAGCAATACCACTGAATCAGAAGGGCAAATCAATATGTTTAATTGTGGAGCATTTCTGAAGCACAGAATAGAACTAGAAAATAACAAGTGAGAAAACATAACATCTCTTCGATTTTTAATAGGCACTTCTCTTTGACAAAATTCATAGCTGTAGAAAGTGTTGGAAAGAAAGAAAAATACAAAAGGAACAATATGTAATTTACCAACTAGTAATTTCTTACTGTTTATCTTCTTTTCTTGAAATTCTGTAATATTTCTACCTTTTTTCTGTTTTTTTCTCTTTAAATAAAAAAAAGAAAAACACACAGGTAAAATTCAGTTTACACAGAAACAACTGTTGGAAACATTCTATTTATAGACTACCTGCCATTCCTATATGTATATAGACCTTTTTATCGCAAAAATAATATTTTACCATACACATTATTTTGTAACCTGCCTTTATCCTTTGAATATCAATGATACATCAAAGCTATTTTCCATTTTTCCTCCAATTATTGCATGATGTTCATCATATAACCCACATATAACTTATTTACTCAGTCCTATGACATGGAGCATATAAACAAGTTCTCATCTTGAACTGCTGTGAGTACTACTGTAATAATTTGTCTTATTTGAAGTAGTTGTATATCTTATGTCTTCCTTTGATTTGCCACATTGGTTTCAGCTTGGATACTGTCATGAATGGGTAAACAGAGGCTGGCTCCAAGGCAAGGTAGTGTGGCAGACAGGCACTGCAGAGGAGAAACAATTCATGGTGGACATCCCATAACCCTGGAGAGAGTACAGGATTGGATGCCAACCCAGGAAAAGGTTGAGCATTTGAATCTGGAGCTCAGGACAGTTGCAGGATGGCTTCACTTCAGGGTCCCCAATGTTAATCTCCCACAGTGACAGGATGAGAGACAGTCATGGGAGAGCACAGTGGACAAAAAGCAAGCTGAAAAGCAATCCACTGAGGAGTTAGAGCTCAAGCAGGGAAGGACACAGGCTTTGCACCCCTGCAGCCAGAGAACAGGCCTAGCTTGAATTGCCCTGAGTTAAAAGCCTCAGTATTGAGTATTTGCCTGTAGACTGAATGGATATAGGGTTTGACTACCTTTCTTATCCACAATGTCTTAAGCTTCTCTGTGATTTTTAAGTTTTACATTCCTTCTTGATTCCCAGGAATCTACTCTTGTTTTGCTTCCCCAAGTTGTTATTTTCCAGTGTCTAGATTCCAAATTCTGGTGAGGAAGAGCTGCTACCACTCACCACCCCACCATTTTGAAAACCTCCTCAGAACTGTTACAAGTGTGTAAAGCATTTGGCCAGTTTGAGCACTGCTGTATTAAATTGTCTGTGAGAGTCTACCCAATGCAGAAAAGGTAACTAAAAAGCCTGAGCTTCCTCCCTAGCATGACTCTGGAGAGAGCACTGGGCCTCCCAAGGGCTCCAGAGAAAAGGTGGCGGACAGGGTTGCTGTGATTTGTAGGGACAGAGTGGAGTTTTGTTTGGATGGAAGTTTCCACAGGCAGCAGCTGTTCTGAAGTCAGTTTGTATGAGTCCTCCAGCTTTGTTCATTTCCAAGTTTATTTTGCTATTCAAGGTTCCTTGAGATTTCATACAATTTTCAGATGCATTTGTCAATGTCTACAAAAATACCATTGTCATTTTAACAGGAATGTCATTGGATCTATGTGTCAGTTTGGTCAGTATTGACATTTCAACAGTATCTTCCATTCATTTACATCTTCTTTATCTTCCACAACATTTTTCATAATTTTCATTAGACTTGTATATTTCCTTGGTTGTTAATTCCTGAGTGGGTGCTATTATAATTAGACTCATTTTTCTTTTATATCATTCATTGTTAATGTGTACAAATGAAACTGATTTCTGTGCAATGACATTATGTTTTGCTACTTGACTAAATTTACTTATTCTGATATTGTGTGAAAAATCTGATGTTTTTCTACATAGAAAATATTTCATCCATGAGTATATGTGATCTTACTTGTTTTATTCCAGTTTGGTTCTTTTATTTTTAATTTATTATTTATTTATTTTGTCTAACTGTTCTGGCTAGGAATTTTGGTGTGAAGAAAATGACCAAAACTAAACAATATCAAATAGCAACAGTGAAAGTAGGCATTCTTATCTTCTTTCTGGTTTTAGAGGAAAATCAGTCATTCCTCATTGAGTTTGATATTTGGTGTAGGCTTTTCATAAGTGTTTTTTATTATGCTGAAGGAACTTCCTTGAATTTTATTCCATGGAAAGGTGTTGAATTCTCCCAGATACCTTTTTTCCATCAATTTAGATGATTATGTGTCTTTTTTCCTTCATTCTGTTAAAGTAGTTGACTGAGTTTCATATGCATTCCAGGAAAAAATTACACGACTAAATTTAATTTGCTAATATTTTGTTGAAGATTTTTGTAAGAATGTTCATAAAAGGTGTTGATATGTAGTTTTATTTTCTTGTACTATCTCTGTCTGGCTTTGATATTAGAATAATAATGTTCTCATAGAATGATTTAGGAAGTACTTACTTCTTCAATTTTTTGATGAATTTGAGAAGAATTGGTGCTAGTTCTTTAAATATTTAGTAAAATTCTCCTCCTCCTCCATTTCATTGTCCTCCTCCTCTTCCTTATTCTTCTTTTTATTCTAATGAGTATATTTTTTGTTCACTGATTCAATAGCCTTGCTAGTTATAGCTATATTCAGATTTTCTATGTCTCTATCATTTGGTTTTAGTTGGTTTTTGATCTCTAGAAATCTATCCATTTCATCTAGATTATCCAATTTGTTGCTATAAATTTTTAAAGTTCTCTTGTAAAAACTTTTTTATTTCTGTAAAATTAGCAGTAATGTTTCCATTTTATTCTGAGCTAAGTCATTTGATCCTCTTTATTTCTTGGCCTATCCAGCTAAATATTTCTTTACTTTATTGGTACTTTATTCTATTCCTGATTTCTTAAATTATAAAGGAAGTTGTTATTATAGCTATAAATTTTCCTCTTAGCACTGCTTTTGCTATATCATAGAAGTTTTGACATATGGTGTTTTCATTTCCATTCATCTCTAAGTATTTTGCAATTTTCCTTGAGATTTCCTCATTGATGCATTGAATTTTTAAGAGTAAATTGTTTGCCAGATTCACAGCACACCCAGGGAATTGAATACCCCACTCCTAGCTCCTGGGTTCCCCACAGCACAGAACAACTGAATTGAAAACCAACAGACTGAACCAACTGAAGAAGAGACCAATACCAGGAGGATAGCCATGCGTTAGGACTTCCACAGAGACTGGGTGAGAGACCGCCTTGAGAGTTAGGTTTGGAAGGCGCTAGAGCTAAATAGGTATCTCCAGGAAGAGCCAGACTCAAACCAGGAAGATCTTGGGCATGTATTCAGTTGTGAGAAATAAGGTTCAGCAAGACTAATTGTCATCGGGGACATACTGAAGAAGTCATTTAATCTGTTGGTATGTTTGGGCTCTATCTCTGCTGCCAGCATCCAGCAGAAATCAGTACTCTGAACTACTATAGGTAAATATAATCAGGGCCTAAAGACAATGCTCTTTGTTTTGGTGAAGAGCTATTAATTAGTGGATCCTAGGATTTATCAATATCCAGTTGACATTTGTTGCCATTGTTGTTGCTGAATTTACTACTGTAGAAAATATAATAGCAGTGGCTGGCAATTCATTTTCTCTCTATGCCATTACCAGGATTGCATAGTAGGTTATAAGCAATATTGTGCCTTGCTCTTGACAAACAGAGCACTGAGCTGAAGAATTTGCAAAACCCAAAACAAAAAACAAACAAAGCATAAACTTGAAAAGGCAAGGTAACAAAATGCTTCAAAAAACTCCCCAAAACCCCCAAAATTGGTACACAGGTAATAAGGAAGGAATTTATAAACACAGCAGAGGGCCAGGTATATAGCTCAGCAGCATAAGTGTCTGCCTAGAAAGTGTAAGATCCTGAGTTCAATTCCTGGTACAAAAAAAAATACACAGAACATAGTTCTGAAATAATATCAATAGAAGTAAAAGTGTTCTTCAAGGTGCTTGGTGAATTTAAAGGAGATATAACAAGTCACACAATGGCCATAATAAAATAAGTGATGAGTGAGCCTAGAAAAGCTAGTTTATCACCTAGTGGAAAACAGCTATAGAAAGAGATTCAAAACAGAGTGCCCTGCATCAAAAAGAATGGGAGTCTATAAAAAAAAGTGCCAAACAAAAATCCAAGAGATCAAACACATGACTGAAAGTATGGGTAGCAGAATCAAGCAGTGTGAAGACAGAATGGCAGCAACAGAAGACAGGGCTATGACAGATGATCAAACAGTGAGTAATGGAGAAACTGAGAAACAACAAAGGCACATAAACAGTGGCTCTTAGATGACTCAAGAGGTCTAATATAAAAGTAATTGGAATTAGCAAAAAATCAGAAGACAGCACAAAGCACCAAAAAACCCTGTTTACACACATAATAAAGAAAACTTTCCAGACATGGAAGTAGAATTTAACACACAGATAAATGAAACATATAAAAACTCAAATACCCATGGAAGGATGGGGTCACCTACTCCATGCTGTATAATAATTAAAATATTAGAAATACAAAATACAATAATAGTACAGAATCTTAAAGTCTGCTAGACAAAAGCAATAAATCACCTAAAAAGGAAAACCTACCAGAATTGTTACACATTTCTCAACACAAAACTTAAAGGCAAGGAGAGCATGGAATGGAGTATTTCAAGCTCTTAAAGAAAGTAACTTCTGACCCAGACTGCAAAATTATCTTTCAAAATTGATGGAAAAATAAAATACTTCTATAATAAAGAAAATGTGAAGAAATTCATGACCTCAAAACCAACACTCCAAAAATTTGTCAAGGATATTCTAGAGTGAGATAGTGAAGCTAGCAGTACGGAAAGGTCCAATAAATTGAATACACCATGTAGGAATAGTAATTAAGTAGAAGGAAAATAAAAGAGCAACAGGAAATTAATGTAATGATAGTAATTATAACTCAGTTATAACTATCAACAGAAATGGATTTATCAATGTAAATGAACTTACAATAAAAAGACACAAATTATCAGAACAGATTAAGAAACAAAACCCAGAGGTATGTTGAATGCAAGAAACACATTTTACCATAAAGAGAAACTCATAGGCTAAAAACCTAAGAACAGATATCAATATTCTACACAACAAGATCCCCAAAACAAATAAAAGTAGCTCAGCTAAATTCAGACATGGTAGATTTCAAACCAAAGCTGATTAAAAGAGACAAGGATATTGCATATTGGTTAACAGAACTATCTGTTAGGAAGGAAGAAATAACAATTATGCACATATATGCATCAATCCATGGTGTACCCAACAGCATAAAACAAACTCTAATGTACATAAAACACCAGATAAACATCAATACAATTATAGTAGGGGAACTCAATACTTTACTATCACAAATAGGTTAACTAAACAAAAAATCAAAAAAGAAATATCAAAATTGAACCAAAACTGATCAAATGAACCTAATAGATATATTGCAAGTGTTCTATCCAACAGCTACAGAATACATATTCTTTTCAGTATAACATGATATTTTCCCCCAAATAGAACACATACTAATTAATAGAGTCCCTAAGTAAATGCAAAAAATATTAAAATTTTACTATGTACATTATCAGATTACAATGCAATGAAACTAGAAATCAGTAGCAAAAGAAGCCACAGAAACTATCCAAACCTATAGAAATTAACCAGCAGATTCTTGAATAATTAATGAGTCACACAATAAATTAAGGAATAAATAACTGATGTTGTCAGTACACCATACCAGAAATTATGGGACAGACACAATGAAAGCAGTCCTATGAGAGAAGTTTATAGTGGTGAATACCCACATGAGAAAAATAGAACAAGCCCAAATAAATAACCTAATGATGCATATCAAGGTCTTGGAAAAACAAGAACAATCCAAGTCCAGACCTTGTACAAAGTAAATTACAAAGCTCAGAGCAAAAAATAATGAAGTAGAGGATAAAACATCAGTACAAAGAATCAGTGAATCAAAGAACTGGTTCTTCGAAAGAATAAACAAAATAGATGAATTCTTAGCCAATATTACCCCCCAAAAGGAAAATAAAGACACAAAGTAATGTGATTAAAAATGAAAAAGGTAAAATCACAATAGCACTACCAAAATTCAGAAATTTATTAGCAACTTCTTCAGAAATATATATACCAAACAACTGAAGAACTCAGAAGAAATAGATTCTTAGATCCATATGAATTGCTGAAACTCAACAAAGAATTAAAAATATTGAACAATCTAATAACAGGCTTTGAGAATGAGGAAGTAACCAAAGAAGAGCTACCAACTAAGAAAAGCCCAGGCCCTCATGGATTCACACCAAATTCTACAAAAACTTCAGGGAAGACCCAACAACATTATCCACCCATCTTTTTAATGAAGTTGAGGGTGAAGGAATATATCCAAAATCATTCTCAGAACCTAACATTATTATAACTCCCAAACCAAAAACAATCCAACTGAAAAAGAGACCTTTGGTCAGTTTCTCTAATAAATATAGATGCAAAAATTCTTTAAATGATACTGGATATCATAATGCAACAAATTATTAAAAAGGTCATGCACCTAATCAAGTATCCCAGAGATGAAATGATCATCAAACACATGCAAAGTGATAAATGTAGTTCATCAAATAAACAAAAGCAGGGACAAAAAAACACATGATCATTTCAAGAGATGCAGAAAAAGTCTTTGATAAAACTCAACATTCATTCTTTAAAAATTTGAATAGGCACAGAAAGTCCTTATCTTAACATGATAATACACATTTATGATCTGTCTATTGCCAGCATCATATTAAATGGGGAAAATTGAAAATCTTCCTTCTAAAATTTGGAATAAGACTAGGGGTCCATTATCACCATTCCTATTCAGTATAGTCATCAAAATGTTAGCTGGAGGGATCAAGCATGAAAAATAAATAAAAAGGGATGTGTATAGGAAAGAACAAAATCAAAATAACATTTGCAGATGACATGATCCTTTGTTTACAAGACCAAAGTAAGTCCACCAAAAGACCCCTAGAACTGACAACCAAATTCATCAGCATAGCAGGATACAAAATAAACAACAAAAAAACTACAACATTCCTATATACTAACAATGAACTCACTGAAAAAGAAATTACAAAAACAGTACCACTCGCAACAGCATTGAAAAAATTTAATACCTAGGTATTAATCTAACTAAGGAAATGAAATGACAATTACATCAGACTTAAAGAAAGAAATTGAGGGGGACATCAGAAAAGAGAAAAATATCCTCATTACTAAATAGGATGAACAAACATAAACAAAATGGCTATGCTTCCAAAATGATATACAGATTTAATGCAATCCCAATCAAAATATGAGTGCCATTTCTAACAGAGATAGAGAAAACAATCCTAAAATGTATATTGAATCAAAAGGAAACCAGAATAGAAAAGCAATTCCTGGTGATGAAAGCAAAGCAGGTGACATCACAATCCAAACTTGAAGTTATATTATAAAGCTACAGTGATTAAAACAGTGTGATATTGGCACCAAAAAAGGCAAGTGGATCAATGATACATAACAGAAGATGCAGAAACAATCCTAAGGATATAGAGCTACTTGATCTTTGAAAAGGGGGCCAAAAACATACACTGGAGGAAAAACACCTCTTTAATAAATGGTGCTGGGAAAACTGGCTAGCCACATGTAGAACCCTGAGTCTAGACCCACATGTCTCACCATGTACTAAACTAAAATCGAGATGGGTCAAACATCTAACTGGTAAGACAGAAACACTAAATATACTGGAAGATAAAATAGGTACAACTCTTGAAGACAAAGGGGTAAGCAAGAATTTTCTGAATAGAACCCTAAGTAGCACAAGAAATAGTATCAAGAATCAACAAATGGGACCATATCAAGTTTAAAAGTTTTTACACAGAGTTTACAGAGTGTTAAAGACTTCAGTATCATATTAAATGGGAAAGAGATGATCCTCAGGATGGGAAAAAAGTTTTTCAGCTATTCCTCAGATAGAAGGTTAGCATTTATAATATATGAAGAACACAAAAATATTAGACTTCCCCAAAATAAAAGACATAATTTTTAAAAGAACAATCAGAATGAATAGACATTTCTCAGAAAAAGTTGAAATGGTCAATAAATAGATTTTTAAAAATACTCATCACTTGCTATCAGAGAAATGCAAATTAAACGTACACTGAGATACCGTCTTACCCCAGAAAGAATGATTTTATACAAAAAATTAATAACAACAAATGCCGGTGAGGATGTGGGGGGATAGGAAATCTATATTGGTGAGAGTGTAAAATATAACCACTATAGAAATCAGTGTGGAGATTCCTCAAAAAACTAAAACTAGAAATTCCATTTTACCCAGTTAGTCCTCTTCTAGGTGATCTTCCCAAAAGAGTTAAAATCATCATACTACAGGCTACACACATACTCACATTTAGAGCAGCACAATTTATAATAGCCAGATCTCAGAAAAGGCATGTATGTCCATTTAATGACAGCTGAATGGTTAAGGAAAACATGATATTTATACACAATAGTATTATGCTGCCATACAGAAACATAAACTTGAGGTGTTTGTAGGTAAATTGATGCCCCTTGAGAAGATAATGTTAAGTGAAATAAGTCAGACACAGGAGCTCAAATTCTGCATATGCAAGAAGCACAAACAAAGAACAAAACAGAAGAAAGATAAATGAGAAGTAGGGAGAAGTTCTGATACTTCCCCAAATTACAAATCCCACTGTTTTGATAATATATGCTAATTGGTCTCATTTATACTACTAGTTGATCTTAGTTCATTGAAAAGAGAGATCAGTGTTTTTATCTATTTGTAAGGATTTTTTTGGTCTATGTCTTATACTCTGAGTAACTAATGATAGTGATACACAATGTAATAACTATAATTATTCTATTATTATTTGATTAAAATGTTTTGTTTTATTTTTTCATAAAATAGAAATATTTTTAAAAGAATGTGTAGTTTAATTTCCATAAGTTTGTGAATCTTCCAACTTTTCCTTCTGTTATTGCTTTCTACCTTCATCATACTATGATCAAAAATGACATGATATGATGCCTATCTTTCTAAACCTACTGACTCAGGCATGGCGGTACACACCTATAACACCAGTACACAGAAGGCTGAGGCAGGAAGAGTGTCACAAGTAAGAGGCCAGCCTGGGCTACATAGTGAGTTCCAGGCTATCCTGAATTACAGGATGAAACCCTGTCTCAAACAAAGAAAACTCTATTGAGAATTAACCCATTTATGCTGGTTTGAAATTTTTTGAATTTTTGCAAGAAATTTATATATAATTCCTAGAAAAATTCAAGAAACAAGAATTTTAAGAAAGAAAATTAATATGAAGGAGAAAGATTCTTAGAAGAGGGCAGAACAAGAAGCAAGAAAAGTCTCTCCACTAGACATAGCAGTTTATTGTTATTTTTATTATGTCTGGTAGCAATTTTTCATTTGTTATTTCCTGAATTTTTTTATTTTACTGATTTTTTTAAAGCAAAACATTTAAACCCCCATCTCACTTCTTTTGTGTGTGTGTATTCTATAGTTATTTCCTCTGTGGTTATAATAGGTATTACATATTAAGATCTAAAATTACAACACTCTAATTTGAGTTTATAGCAGTTTAACATCAATAACATACAAACATTTCACGTTTTAACAGCTCTAACTCCCTCTCTTCCAGTTACTGATGTCACAAAGTGACATCTCTATATTTAATGTGAATAAAAGCATAAATTAATAAGTTCTATAATACATGATGTTATTATCTTCAATTGTATAGATTACAAAATGTAGAGTGCAAGCCAAAGTTGCAATAATGCCAGTTTTAAGCAAAGACTGTGTTTAATATATTAGTCTCTTAAATAATATAGAAGACAAAAGAATGGAGATACAAACCCTTGATACTAGTAATAGTTTGCCTGTATACTCACCTTCTCTAAAACCTTCTATTTTGTCACATAAGTTATTCTACATGCAATGTCCCCTTTAGCATTTCTTCCAGGTCAGGTCTACTGACAAGAACTCCCTTCATCTCTATCCTAGAATATCTTTAATAACTTTACATCTCACTTTTCATTAGCCAGTTTTATCAGATATGAGTCTTGATTGACAAATAGTTTTTTTTTTTTTTCTCTTTTCACATTTGAGTACATCAGCCTTTTGGCCTCCAAAGGATCTGGTGAGAAATTTGCTGTTAATTTTATTTCAAATTCCTTGTACATGATGAGTCACTTCTTTCTTTCTGTTTTTAGGATTCTCTTTATCTTTTGGAAGTGCTCCTATAAAGCACATGTTGGCTCACTTAATAGTGTTTGCATCTTTTTACCTTCATCTTTTTACCTTCTTTGCCTCAAATTCAATAATTTCATTTGTCCTTTCTTCAAGTTTGTTGATTTTTTTTTTAACCAGGGATTGAACTCACAACTGCACGCTTGCCAGGCAGGCACTTATGCCACTGAGCTAAATCCCCAGTCTGAGTTTGTTGATTCTTTGATCCTTCTGCTCAAATCTTCTTTTCAAAGCTCCTGGTGAATTTTTCATTTCAATTTTTGTGCTTATCAAGCCAAGACTTTATTTTTTAAGTTTTCCTATTACTATTGATATTTCATTTTATTCATACATTTTCTTGACTTTATATATTCACTTAGTTCTTTGAGCATCTTTAGGACAATTGTTTTAAAATCTTCATCTAATAGATCCACTATCTAGTCTTTCTCTTGGACAGTTTCTGTTTCCCTTTTTCTTTCTTTCAGTGGATCATACACCACATCTTCTTCATCCATCCATCTATTGATTCGTACTTGACCTGTGTGATGTTTGAATGATTGTGCCAACTTGAGTAAGAGAAACTCAACTAAATTGGCTCAGCCATTCCACCCACCCTAAAGTAGCTCATCACCTGGGTGGTATAAAGAAAGGGGAAATGAAGAAAACAGATCTGCTCTGTTGCTTCAAAGGAGCTCCAGTCTTTGCCCTCACCCTGACCTCCAGCACAGACTCTTCACTTTCAGAGCAGATTCTCCAGCCTTTCAAGCACAACCCCACCAGCCTCCTGATACAGATTCTCACAGGACACTGCCATGAGCTCCAGACTTTCAGCTGGGCCCTTCCATCTTCAGTGTACAGACACCCTCTGCACCCATCCACATCTGACTCTGAGGTGGCCATTGTAAGCCAATCTTGTAAGTTCTTCTATATTTGTATATCTTGTGTTATATCTGTTTCTCTAGTAAACACTGACTGACATAGGCTGGCTCCGTATTTTGACTACTGTGAATTGTGCTGCAATAAACAAGAGTATGCAAGTATCTCTATAGTAGCTGACCTGTATTGTTAATAGTGTACCAGGATTTAAAACCCACATTACTCACACTACTCTGCTTAGATGTATTATATTTTGTTCCAGTCATTCTACTTTAGATTTGAGGGCACAGACAGTTATCCTGAAAATAACAGGATATAGTCAGTAATCATCCTTAATTTCCTATTAACTTAATCTAAAGCTCTGTAAAACCTACACTGTTTTACCATGATTGATTGTAATCGAATCTGGTTTGTTAGATCACTGTTTTGTATTGATAGATTTTATTTAAAGCTGTTATGATTGATAGTATCAGGTCTGAGAGTATAGGCAATTGTACTTAAGATGCCAAGAGTCACTAGAGTATCCACTATTGTTTGATTGTTACCTGCCTTTGAAGTTTTATATTGTCTACAATGTTTTATTTTTACTAATATTGTTATGTACTGCTATATTTAATTATGCTGCTATATTCATTTATGCCTGATGATACAGGTAATTCTATTGAAGATAATAAGAAACAATACAGCAATCATTGTAGATCACCTTGTACTGTGGTTTTATACGACTTTTTGGTTTCATGTTTTTATAGGAATTTGTTTTGTTTTGTCTTGCTAAGTTTTGTTTTTCCTTCTAATACAGAAAGTATAGAAATACATGTAGAGAATCATGCATACGTACCTGTTAACACTCTCACTGTTTGAATATCTACTTTGTATGCTTTAATTTTGTAACTTGAACAACTATTTCTAAGAGGCCAATATGTAATTTATCAACTTGTGATTTCTTATTATCTTTTTTTTGAAATTCTGTATTATCTCTACCCTTTACATGCTTTTGTTTCTCTTTAAATAATAAAAAAAAAATTTTAATGGCACAGCAGGAAAGCTGAATGGGAATACTAGAAGAGTTGGGATTGTTTTACTTGTTGTTGATATTGCTTTACATCCATCTTGAGCAAACTATTCATAAATGGCTTCCCTCTACTGTTCCAGGGCCAGGTGATGGCAGCTCTTTGGATGTAGATAAGAGAATCATTTCCAAGGAGTGCCATGGGCACAAGCTCGTCTCATGCACACCTCCCCCCTGGGACTGTTGGCCAGGTGCTCCTCCTCCTCCTCGCTACCAGAGATAGGAAAGTAGCATCTGTAACATCTTCATCCCCTGCATGGGGAGATCCATGTCTTGACAGGCCCACCATGTTTCAAATAATTGCTCTGATAAAATGTCCATTCATTTCCAAAGGATTTTTAAATGTATGAACAGTTTTTAATCTAATACTAAGATTTTGATCTAAAATTCTTATCCTCAGTTAACCACCTATGTCTCAGTTAACCACCTATCATAGGCATAATTATCATTTCCATAGTCAAAGAGTTAGAACAATTATTTATGTCAAAATCTCAGTAAAATGTTGAAATGCAATGAGTGATAAATTTTAATTTGTGTTGAGATGTCGAGATACAGAGCAGCTTAGTTCTGGATCCAGTTTCTCAATTTTTGGTTAACTGACAGAATTAACAATAAGCTACTTTCCTCCCTAAACGTACCACACAGCCCCACTCTTCCCTGAGACCACTTATGTCCCATCTCATGCTAGAACCCACTCTACCCACCTGACAGGCAGGTGGAGACATCCCAACTCCACAGCCCAACACAACCTCAGTTCCTGCACTGTAATGTCCCTGTCTTGGAACAATCAGCATCTTGTAACTGTGGAATCTGTTTTCATATCTGATCAGGTGAACTATGAGGTCAGAAAGAAAGATCCCCAGTGCCTCTGCTTTGTCACAGGTACCATACTGTCTCAGTAAATGTTTTAGGGAACAGAATGAAAAGAAGGAGGGGAGAGGGGAAGAAGGAGATTAAAAGGAAAAAGAGGAGGGAGGAATAAAGTGGGAATGGAAGGTAGAAGAAGAGGAAGAAGCAGGAAGATTTCTTTCACAGTGTAAAAATTTCTAGAAATTTCATCTCCAGAGCTAATCATCCATTTAGTCTACTGGTAGTGTGCTGATCCACACAAGATGTGCTGTTACTTAAGAGCACAAGAAATTTCAAAGAGCAAGTACAAGAGAATTGCAAAATATCTTGAAAGAACTTTTAAATAGTTTACATGGTATAACAACCATATTTCCAATATGTTAGGCTCTGTGAAACATTATTTAAATCCCTCTTGCCTAGTGTGAGTCCTAGACAATTTAAATTATACATGGCTTACATTTGCAGCTCACATGGCATTCCCACAGGATGCTGAGTCATTGAAATGCTAAGGATTTATCCTGGGAGCCCTGAGAAGAGTAGGCTTCCATATCTCCCTCATCCTCTCTTTGCTTCTTCTTGAAGCTATGGTTTTGGTGTACATGTCCTGATGATTAGAGGTGCCAATCATCTCCTCATGTGCTTGTTGGCCGTTCACGTATCATTGGATACGATGAGAAATGGGAGGAATGCTTATGTTCAAGAACTTTCACAACTTTCAAGCAGATTACTATTTGTTTTTGTTTTTGCTTTTGAGTTGTAAGATTTCCTTATATTTTTCTCATACTAAGCCCCTGTCAAATATACGGCTTTCACATATTTTCTCCTAGATTACCCTGTAACTCTTTTGAGTGTTTCCCTTGCTGTGCAGAAGTTTTTCAGTTTACTGTAATTTCATTTGTCTGTTTTTGCTTCTGCTGCCAGTGTATTTATGGTCAAATCCCAGGAATTATTGTCAAAGCCAATATCAAGAAGTTTTTCTCCTGTTTTCTACTAGTTTTTCAGTTTTGAGTCATAGCATTAAGTTTCAGCATGGAGGTTGAAATTCACAAATAGAATTCCAAAGTTAGCCAGCAATTCTACTTCTGGGCATTTATCCAAAATAATTACAAACCAGATCTCAGAAAGATGTTTGCACTCATGCTCATGGAAACATTATTCACAATAGCCAAGAGATGGGAGTCACTAAATGTCTACTGAGAGATGGACAAGGTGTAGCGTAGACTTACAATGAAAGTTATGCAACCTTACCCAGAAGGAAATCCCCCCACTTACAGCAACACGGGTGGGCATCGAGGATGTTATGCTACATGAAATACGGCAGTTGCAGAGAGACAAGTACTGCCTAATTCTGCTTGATCAAAATATCCCGACTAGGCAAATTCATTGAGGCAAAGTAGAATTGTGGTTGCCAAGAGCTGGGGTCAGGTGGGTGAGTGTTTACTGGATATGAGTTTCAGTCATGCAAGATGAAAACTGTCGAGAGATCCGCTGTATAAACAAGCTAGAGACATTCGCCATATACATAGATTTCATGCTCAATGTCTTCCTAAAACAAAACAAAAATAAAATTAAAGACTAGGAAGTTATGATTAACAGAAGTGACTGAGAAAAGAGGGTAAGAGAACCCCTAAAACTTTTATGATGAGCTTTTTGGTGAAGATCTTTCAAGGACTCAGCTCACAGAAGCCAGCAGCAGGTCTCATAAGTATTTGGTAGGATGCTACTTGTCACTCTCAAAGACCCTGCTGACCTCTAGCGCCTGGCCCAGGTCTTCTCAGAAGGCCTTGTCACTTGTATTTTTGCATTTTGTGGAGTTTCTAGTGCTGCCTTCCAGCTCACAATCAGCACCTCCTCTGGCTTCTGGGGCAGTTCCCTGCTGACCTACCACCTCCTCTCCGGAGCTCCACGGTGCAGTGTCTGGAGTCCTGTCTGTCAGCAGCTTGCTTCTCCTGCAATAGCCATCTCACCACTACCACTGAAACCAAGTTGCTGCACATTGTAAGGACAAAAGGGACTCCGCGTGCTGTACCTCTCAACATTCGTAGAACACCCAGAAAATGATGCATATCCATGTAATCCAAACCGATGGGGGCAGAAAGTAGAGCTGAAACATAATCAGAGTGACAGAACTCAGAGGAAGCAAGGCACAGCCCTTTCTTCTTTTTTCCTTCATTCTTCCTGCCTCCCCCTTCTTTCCTTCTTCCTCTCCTTCTCTCTTTTTTTCCCAGTTCTAAGATGAAAATGTCCCTCCTGGATCTGGAATGGTGCTCTCTACCCCTGAGATTTATCCCTACCCCTCATTTTTGTTTCCAACAGTTGGCATAAACAGAGCCATCTCCATGCAAGCAGAATCAAATCTGTCTGTACCAGAGCCTCAGGGAAACTTAGCCCATGTTCCTGGAGGGAAGGAAGAGCGGGCCTCCCCATCGTGGAGTCAGGAGTGCTCGCCCCAGGCCCAGGTGCCACCATGTGCACACATACCTCGTGTCCTGCTTTTTCTAAAGCAAGGGTATTTTTCTCTGGCCACTCTTCAAATCTGGTGCAACTTTGTCTGCATTAGGAACTGATGGCCTGAAAGCATCTACTTTCAAAAAGAGAGCCATTTTTTCGCTCAAGAAGTAGAAAAATCACCCTAGCAAGGTCTTCAAGGTGCCTCTAGTAGTAGGTGTGTTCATCCCTAGTATTCAAGGATGAGGAAGTGCTCTCTCTCACACATAACCTCTGCAAGCATCCCCTATAAATCCTGGCAATGTGGGGATGCCCTAGGCCTATTCTAGTCAGTGATCAAGCCCTAACTACTCTGTCCTTCATGCCAAAGGAAAATGATTATTGTTCCAGGACTGTTTGCCAAAAGGAGCTGAGCAACTGAAGCTGACACTAACTCTCTAAACCTCCAAAATACCCTCAATCATAACTGCTGAGGCACTTTCAGGGTCCCTGAGTGAGAATTGATGCACGGTGAGTTCACCAGGCAAGTCCATTCTCTCCCGTGGATCCGGGGAGGTTTGCGTGTCAGGTGGCAGAAGGAAGAAGCCTGTGACAGTGCACACAGGGTCAGATGCTTGGCTATCACCGTTGAAGAATTTACCGTCTGAAGGAGTCTCACAAGTAAATGCAACAGGAGATGAAAATGGATCTGAAAATTGAACAATTAGCACTCCAAAGAAAAACAAAGTTACTTCCAGCCAGAATAACCAGGGAAGTTTAGACAGAAGGCATCTTTGACAAAAGGGCAAAACAGATCGTGAAGACAGGGACCAGGGCTCCTGAACAGGACAGGGGCCATCAGGCATGGAGGAGGCACAGGCTGCCACCTGGGTTCACATGAGCTGGGCAACAGTGCTGTGGTCTGGGCCCAGAATTAGAGAGTTACCTCCTTCCTAGAAAAAGAAGAAGAAGAAGAAGAAGAAGAAGAAGAAGAAGAAGAAGAAGAAGAAGAAGAAGAAGAAGAAGAAGAAGAAGAAGAAGAAAGGCTGTGCAGCTCTGGAAGAGAGGGAGGGGCAGTAGCAGCTCTGACCACAGATACATGTGTGGACTACAATACTCAAGGCGTGTTATTAAGACCAAACAGATGCTGGTACCAAACACACCCACCCTCTGGGGAAGCCGGCTGGTTGCTGGGGCCTCAGCAATGTTTGTTCTTCCACATGGTCTCCTGCTGGGGACTGGAAGAAGGGAGCAACGAGAAGTACCAGCTCTCTGTGAGGCAGAAGCTCAGCTTTTAAGCTACGGCTTCCCTGCTTCTACCTGAAGTCTTATTTAATGAAACACATGCATTTCAGACCAGAAAAAAAATGAAACTTTGTGACCACAGAGCACAGTCAGAATCTGGAGAGACACCTTGCAGTGGCGCTGGTCTGCGCTCGCATCCCATCTGAGGGCCCAGCCATCATTGTGCTCCGGAGACAGCCTGGCACCTTTCAAGCAGCAAAGCACATCTTCTGCCAGATTGATCAAGGAGTGAGCTTTTGTCCTGCCCTTTATTTTTGCCCACATGCATCCTGGTATCACTGTCCACAATTGTTCCCTGCCGTCCCCTGTTGACATGAAGTCTCCATGGCCTCCAGAAGCGGCCTGAGCTCGAGGCAGCAATGAAAAGCAAAGAGGCTTAGCATACCTCAGCCACAGATTAGCGTCTCCTCAAAGATGCCAGCCCAGATGTGGCCGTTCAGTCTTCAGCCTGCAACAGCTGGGGAGTTGAGCCGCCCCACCTGCAGCTCCCCGGCACAGTGAACAGAAATAAAAGCTCTCTCTCAATGACTGGGGTCTGTGCAAGAGGCAAGGTTTCCATTTCTGTTTCAAAATAACAAGCCCTGCATACCTCATTGCTCATGGAAAGGTAGACATGAGCCCCTTTCCTGCCTGCAGCTCCACCATTTGGGAGGTTGCCTGTATCACAGAGGTGTATACAAGTCTTTCCTTGCCCACATCTTTGGTAGTGTCCTTTTCCCTGAACAAAATAGTCAAAAGCCACTGCTGACACTTAACTTCACATGAGAAGGTGAGGAGAATGTTGATATCAGGGCCAGTGATTTGTTGACGTTTAGAAAAATCTCAACCAATATTTGCCAGCTAATTTTGATGGCTAGAAATTAAAGCATCAGAAATTATGCTGTATGATTCTCTGGATGATGTGTCAGACTTTGAAAAGATTCAGTCATTCACTCAAGCTTAATGCATTGCTCTGTGACCTCTCTCTGCTGGGAGTCATCCTTGAAAACAGCAGAGTGCCCAAGGCGCCCCCCATGCATCCCTTACAAGATGCAGTCTGGGGGCCGAATTAGGTTGAGGAACCTGTAATCTTCTGGCTTAATAAAGTAAATACAAAGCTACCTTTTGTGCTTTTTGCTTAAGTGTAATCTTTGAAAACTAACTTCTTGGCTGTGCTCTTAAAGAGAAACTCAGAAAAATGCCCATTCGGCAGGCAGAGAGCATTCTCTAGACCATTCAGAATGTGCTGTATTTTTCTGACGGCCTCTTTCTCTGTTACACTTTTCCCTCAGGTGATTGACCAATAGTAATAATAACAATCAGCATTTTCACGGAATGGTTGCATAACTGGTCATGTTTTACCCAAATACTGGATGATATGAGAAGCATAAACTGATACTGACAAAACATTCTCTACAACAGTTTTGTTTTTCAGATAATGCAGCAGTGGAGTTAAGTGGTCAGGCATGTCCAGTGGTTACAGCTCAGGGCAGCCCAGTGTTGGACAAACTGGGGTAACCACTACACAAGGCAAAGAAGCCAGACAGCGAGACAACAGAGTGTTAGATCTGACAAGTCAAATGTGGACATGAGTCATCAAATCTTTCTGAACTACACACTGGTAAACTGTCACCTGTTTTATCTTTATAAAACCTGTTCTAAGCATCAGTCTTTCTCAGTACCTAAAACTGGGAACTGTTGTCACTAGAGAAATGTTCATGTTCTAACTTCAACATCTCAAAACTTCCTGCTGGGTCAGGGCTGATGGAAGCCCGCCCTCCTCCCCTGGGGAGGGGGGCAGTGTGACCTTACACTGAAGCCACTGCTGTACCACACACCCAACTCTGTGGGAAGACAACCTTGCAAATGAGTGAGTGGAACCCAGCTGTGGGCAAGATGAATCGATTCTGTCACTGAACATAATCCAATTTTATTGACAGCATCTGTCTCATAAAATTGTACTACTTTTCTTTTGAAATTTTTTACAATGTAAATATATGGAATCGAGTTTTAACCAGCAGAATGTGGGGAGAGCCAGATGCCAGCCTTTTCCTAGGAGTCAGCACCATTTGCAAACTGCAGGGGAAGAGAACAAGGAGTCACCAAGAAGTAAGTCCTCCCTGTGAGTTGGCACCATGCATGTACCACTGAGGGGAGAGACAGATGCCAGCCCTTTTTGGTGTGCAAGCTAGGAAACAAGAAGAGCCAATTCCTCCCTCACTACCACTGTAAATGATTAGCTGATCTGGAGAAACACAGGCTGCGATGATAGCTATTGAGGTAAAGTACAATTTAATGCTTGCAGTGTTTAGTGTTTCACTGCCTTTGCAGATACAAAGCCAGGAAATGTAGCAACTATAGGAGATCTCCTTCTGAAGGTGGTAGCCATTCTTGATGCCCTATTATCTTGCTTTGAAATCCTGTATCATTTTCATTGTTTTGTTGGGTTGGGTTTTATTCTGTTTTGTCTTATTTGATTTTATTATATCCAATGGCATGGGCAGCTACTTCAAAAATAACAAGTTATATTATGGTAGCCATTTTGGATTTACTGTTATCTTGTTTTGAAGACCTTTATTGCATTCATTGTTTTGTTTTTATTGGTTCTACTTTGTTCTGTTTTGTTTGATTTTTACTATGCCTGAAGGTATAGGTAACTATTTTGAAGACCACAAGAGGCATTATGGTAACCATGTTGATTTCCTACTACCTTGTTTTGAAGTCCTGTGTCACTTATGCTGGTTTGTTTTGATTAGCTCTATTCTGATTTATTTTACTTAGTTTTATCTTCTTTAAAATAAAAAGTTTTTTTAAAAAAGAATGATTACAATGATGAGGTCATGTAACCACATGAAGAGCAAGATGAATTTTTGTGAGCCCATCTGTGCTCCTGGACTTCCACAGAGGGCTTTCAGCAATGACCACTGGAACCCAGACCTAAGTTAATTTTTGCAATTAAAACATGCCATGCAGATTCACGTTTCCAATAAAGAAGACACATCCATGAAGGTCTGCTGTCTACTCAGGTCTGTATTTATGAAATACTTACTTAGTGCCTACCATGTGCCATCTGCTGGATGTTCTTTAGGTTCACCCTCACAGCACGATAGTTGGGTCTGAAGAGATAGCTGGGTGGAAGAGGGACACTTAGCTACCTTGGGAAAGAGACACAAGTTTCAGGAGGTCTTGGACACACTCCTAAGGTGGACACTGGCAGCTGTGCCAGAGGTTAACAAGCCAGCAAGTCCCTGAGAGTCCACTGAGAGCTCTGTGTGCTAGTCAGTCTATTTCCATCCATCTGCCTGAATGATCAGAGAGATCAGTATGTCTGGCCCCCAGTGGATGATGGGAAGATGGGAAGAAGAGCATCTGTAATGCTGTAGTTAGGATGTGGAGGGTCCCATAAGGACCCTCGCCTTCAAGGCATGGTCTTCAGGGTGACTCCATGAGCATATTGTGAAGCCTTTGGAAGTAGAGCCTAGGAAGAGGGAGCCAGAAGGGGCATGTCCTAGGACAGGTGTACCCTCAGAGAGGTGTCTTCTGGAGGGGCATGTCCTAGGACAACTGTGTCCTAAGAGGGGCATGTTCTGGAGGTGCATGTCCTAGGACAGGTGTGCTTTCAGAGGGGTGTGTTCTGGAGGCACGTGTCCTAGGATTCCTTGCCTAGGGGGTGCATTTGGGGCTGTCTTAGGAGAGGACCTTCCTCTCTCTTGATTTCTGGTGAGCTGCTCCTTCTGCCAGGCATTCTCACCTTGAGCTGCCTCCAAAACCTCCCAAGCTATAAGCCAAAATCTGTTTGGTGTGACATTTGATAATAGTGACAAAACCTGACAAGGACACAGAGCAATCTCTAGTCCTCTCTTTGCAGTGAAGAAATGGGACTAAAACATGTCTGAGCCCAGCACATCTGCATTCAGGTGCCTGCACAGCACTCAGATGTGCTGCCTGGAGCTGCAGGCAGCAGGGCCCAGGGGTAACCCTCAGGCAGTATCCTGGACCAGGGTCTACCTTGAGATGGGACTGTGCTCGGAATCCCAGCTGTGGGGAAGGAGCATTTCCTGTCCATAAAGCCAGGTTTTGCTCCAGGGAGCCACCCATCTGCTCACTCAGCTTGCCTCCTCTGGCACTGGGGCTGAGGGAGACTTCAGAGAAAGGGTTAACAGAATGAATCCCTCAAACACAAGATGCCCCTTCAGGTTCTGACCAGAGAAGACCTCGTCAGGTGCCCTGGCCTGATAACCATTCAAGGACAGTAATCTTGACCCCACTGTACAGAGGCATCTATGAAAGCCAGCGTTGTCATAGTCCAGGTTGGAGCAGAGACCCAACAGCCCTTGGAAAGGCACTGTCACTGCCTGCCAACACACACACACACACACACACACACACACACACAGAGGAGAAAAGTTAAACTAATCTTCACGTTAGTTCCTTCTGTCCCACCTCCTGGCTAGGTCACAGGCCCATGGGTGATAACACAGACCCACAGACCATATGAGCCACAATGCCCCAGAGAAAAGGACTACCAGGACAGAGGCCAGCCCGCTAAGCACCATCCTTGTCTTCCCACCACTTCCTAATATGCCTTCCAAATAGGTGCTTTGAAACATTAACAGATTATCGTGCAGCTGCAGAAAGCACAGGGGCTGTGAGTGTGCTGAGAAACACAGTAGGAGAGAGTAAGTGCTGAAGTCTTCCTAGTGCACACTGTATACATGTAACTCCTACATGTTTTAGTCTTCTCCAGAGCCAGAATAAATGCCTGAGTGGGTCATACTGCTCCAGGACCCCAGGATACAATGTTAGTGAAGCTTTCTCAAAGCCATCAAAGTGCAGCTAAAGTGTTTCTGAGCATAAAACCAGAAGTAGCAGAGCCCATTCTAGGTAGCTGCACACTCTTGTCCCAGGCCTGTGATGGCATGGGGTTAGCAGGTCCCCCAGGAAGAAGCTGCAGGGCACCCTAGTCTCAGAGTTGGATTTTCAGAGCTAAGTGACAGCCTGTGCCCACACAGAAGATGCCCAGGTTGACCTGCTGAACTGATTTTTGCAAATTGAGATCCTCACAGGGTAATGCTGCTTCATAAAACACCTCCCTTCATTCATCTCTGTGTCTGTTCTATGCAAGCACATTTGCAAAGTCTATCCCACGACACTAAACATAGAGTGGGAAAGGTGACAAGCACTCAGTCTGGTAAAGTTCACAGAACAAAACATGATATTAATAGGTAGAGCCCTAAGGAAAGACTCACACCCCTACCTATCTGCTCGAGGTCCCCAAGTCCTCATTCCATAAAGCCAAGGAGATCCATAAACATACAAGAAGGCCATCTGGAGGAACATGGAACCCTCCACCCTGTGCCATCCCAACCCAGTGGTCCTCTGAATGACACATAGGAGAGGAGGTGAAATGCTGTCAATTAAGAGACAGAATATCAGACACAACTTTAACTTCTGACCAAAAGCTTTTAATAGGGATAAATTGCATCACATTTGGTCCCTGGGCAATTACAAGATTCATACAGCTAAGTGAAATACATTCTAGAAACCTAATTTTGAATAATTTACCCACAAGCCTGGGAATTTCTGGGGTGAAAACTTTATCAAAGTGGACACTGTGGGCACTCAGGATATCTAGGAATGCCTGCATCCAGGAACATGGGTCCAGCCAAGAGATCCCATGTGTCTCCTGTGCAGGTACTCACTCCCAGATTGCCTGAGTCATTTCTCAGTGTGAACCTTATCATTTCCACAACAAGGAGCCACAGAGCTGGACTGTGAGGTCACCACTTTTGCACATTATCTTAGTTAATTTCTCATTGCTGTGACAAAATACCAGATACAAGTTAAACCTGGACAGTTTATTTTAGCTCACAGGTATGGAAATGGGGAGTGTCCGTCTTCAGTAAATCCATTCAGCCACATCCAGAACTATGCTAATTCCAATCAGTAGACTAATTTGCTACCACACATCCTTAATCCCAGTGTCACACACCATAGATCTGACCAGCTCCAAAGCCCCACCTATGAGCACATGAGACTTTGGGGAGACATCTAGCTATAAGCCATAACACTCAGAGAAACCCACTCACACAGGTTTGCTGCATAATGAGACTATGGAGCAAGCAAGTGGCAGAGCAGCAGGGAGGCTCTGAGGGGCCTGAGGAGGTGAGCCTAGCTCCAAAGGTGTTTCCCTGGGCTCTGTCAGACCAGCCCTGGGCCTTGGGAAACCATCCATCCTGAGTCTTAAATGGGAATTGTCTTTCTCCTTTATAAGTCATATCGGACAGTGTGGGGAAATGCTTCAAAATAGTAACTGCCATAGACAATTAGCTGTGACTGCAGGTAGCCACCATCTCCGAATATGAGAACGCATAGTGTCATACGGAGAGTCCTCACGCTGGCTGCCGGGAAGAACATCTCCGAAAACTAACTGACTTTGGGCCCAGAGGACACAGACGGGAGCACAGGCAGCAGAGCTATGAACTGGGTGCTGGGAAAGAGGCTGGGGACAAACACACCTGCCAGGACAGTGCGGACAGAGAAATGCAGCAAAAGAGGAAAACCAGGGATCCTTTCCCTGAGGATCAGAAAGTAAGGGATTGGAAATGGAGCAAGGAAGTACTGACCCAGTAACCCTTGCATGGCACCAAGGCACAGGAAAAGCAAGTTCTGCCCTTTTGAAAGCCACAGCAGAAGCCATGACAGCAGAAGCAGAGCAAGAACACGGCCAAGGCGCTGTGGGGCTGTGCTGTGAGGGTTGGGTGCAAGAGGCCAAGAGACTGTGCAGGCCAATGACTCGAAGATGTGAGGACAGAGGCAGAAGTCTGTGAGGACAGTGGGCACTCTGCCAGAGCAGGAAAGCAGTCCTGAATTGCCACACATGACCCTTGTCAACTCCAGTATGGTCCCCAAATCTGGCCTTGTGGCTTCTGGGCTGAGCAGCTTATGAAATATAGTTGTGGCCTTGGGGTGACCAACCCACATGAGCAATAGTGGCTTCCAAGCAGCAGTGGGCTATGTCCAAGGGGCCCATCATTCCCTCCTGGAGCCTCTTTGGTGGCAGCCACAGGCTGACAAAGAAGTGTTGGGAGAGACTAGCCAAAGACAGAAGCCCAGGCAAGGAGCTAAATTGCACAACATCAAGCTTTGTGCTGGGTCAGAAGGCATTTATTTAAAAAAAAAAAAAAAGGTACTCTGGGGTTTAGCTCAGCTGGCTAAGGACCTGCCCAGGTAACAGTGAGGTCGTGAGTTCAATCCTAGGTGCAAAAAAAAAAGATTCAAAGCCCATGACCCCCAGTAACTGCTTTTAATATTTTGTGCAGAGTTTGTAATTGTTGTAGGTAGGAAGATCGGGTGGATATAAGCTATACTACAATTTCTGGAAGCTGTGCATTATATTTAAGCCCAGAAAATTCTATAAAACTGTTAATTCCAATGATTTTTCCATTGTTTTCTTTTTCTAAAAAAAATTTATACACGCCAATAACCTGTGCGCATGCCTGTAATCCTAGCACAGTTGGTGCCCACTTTCCTGTTAGAGAACCCAAGTCAGGAAGCTTGTTCCTAAAAGCTAGCAGAAGGGCTACCCTGATATCAAAGGCCACAGGTAGCCCTTACCTGAGTCAAGCAGGGCCAATAAAGCATAACGAGGTGCAGGTGTCCCTCACTTGGAGCAGCGCTGCAGAGCTGGAGACAGCTAATGGGTCTCCATGCCCCCTTCGTGTCCACCCCCAGTCCATCTCTCTATCAGAGATGTGGGATTGGGAATAAGCAGAAAACACTCAGGCCTGGAGCTTTTCTTCCTTCCCTCACAAAGGGCCTCTGTTTCCAAGTCCATGTTCATCACGACACCAGACAGTGGAAGGAAGGGGCGCCGGCTGGGGTGAAAGTCCAAAGACCCTGCAAAGAATACATAGGTGGGAGCTTCCTAGGAGCTGCCTGTGACAGAGGTGTTTACGCCAGACCACCTCTGTCTCAAACTGTTCTTCTCTGAGAGTAGGCAGATCCTGTGGAAGGCAGGGCCTGCCTGCCAGGAGAGATTCAGCAGCATTCTCAGCAGCATGGCCCCAGAGACCTCAAGAAACCCACACACACGGGATGAGTGCACCCTGTCTGCAGACAGTGGAGAGGAAAGACAGGTGCACATGGAAAATGTACAGCATTAAAGCATTTCTCCTTGACCCAGTGAGGGGGTCCTTGTATTTATGGGAGAGGTGACTGTGTGTGTAAGTTTTGTTGACTGTATGCAGGGGAAGACTATAATTTGGGCTTTTGTAAATTGCTGATGTATTCTTTATTGCCTTATATATAATAAGTATTTCTACATGTTTACATATGTTCCAAGGACCTATTCTACATAAGGTGCACAGAGATTTTTCATATTCTTTTATATGCAATTATTGAAAGAACAAAGAATATTATATATGAAAATTTGGGAGAAAACAGCCAAAGCTGAGCTAAAAGTTAAATTCATAGTATAAAAACAACTATTAAAAGAAGGATGAGAGGAGGAAAAACAAAAGAAGACATGATCCTTTTGCTCTAACATTCAATTAATTTTTCCTAGACTAGGTTATTTTTGTGCTGGGCTAACTCAGAATACAGAGAGAGTTTTTCAGTTCATTTTATGAAATTACCATGAATCTAATCATCATATCAAAATCTCACACATACAAAAGAAGAAAGAAAAATGAAAATCCATAGATCCTTCTAGCTTCAAAAGTAGATTGGAAAATTTCAAGTAATATGTTAGCATATTAAACAGGATAGTAGAAGAATAATTCATCATGCTCAAGCAAAATTTCCCCGTGATACAAGAATGGTTTAATATTAACCCAAAAAAGAATAGCGCTAAAATAATCTCAAGAATAGAAATATTTCCATGGCATCCAGTGCCTTTCCTGGTATCAAATGCTTTCCAAAAACAGCACTATTACATAGTCTTCTCAACTCAGTAAAA
The DNA here is from genome assembly GCA_004027455.1 of Hydrochoerus hydrochaeris. Taxonomy (NCBI): domain Eukaryota; kingdom Metazoa; phylum Chordata; class Mammalia; order Rodentia; family Hydrochaeridae; genus Hydrochoerus; species Hydrochoerus hydrochaeris. Next base: position 237,589 of record PVLA01001514.1, on the reverse strand, counting down.
TACACAGGCTAAAGTCAGTATCTTCATGTGTGGGGCAAACTGGAATACCATCAGAGCTGTAAATATTAGCACACATGTTCTCAATTATTAGAAAAATGTGAACAACTATTAGAAAATGTTAGAAAAAAATATCAAAAGGAAATTTGATGAATAAACACTGAAGAAAATTTGGCAAGTAAATCATACCTTGCGAGCTATTTTCTTTTTTGGCAGAGGGGGGTGAGTGAGTGTGCATGTGTTTGCTTGCTTGTTTGTTTGCCTGCCTGCTTGCTTGTTTTTGGAGAAGGTCTTCCTGTGTAGTTCAGGCTGGCCTTGAACTTGCTGTGTTCCTGCTGTCTTGGCCTCAAAAGTGCTAGGATTACAGGCATGCATACAAGTTATTGGCGTGTATAAATTTTTTTAGAAAAAGAAAACAATCAAAAAATTATTGGAATTAACGGGTTTATAGAACTTTCTGGGTAAATATAATGCACAGCTTCCAGAAATTGTAGTATAGCTTATATTCACTCGATCTTCATACCTAAAACAATTACAAACTCTGCACAAAATATTAAAAGCAGTTACTAGGAGTCATGGACTTTGAATCCGGTGCCTGGTCAGATTGCTATCTGTACTTTTGCCATCTGCAGGCAACAGTGTTCCCGGGGTTCCTCTGGTCCCAGAATGAGACAAATGGTTAGGCCGCCAAGAGCAGCACTGCCTCCAGCTGTCAGGCCCCCACATGAGAAGTAAAAGTGTGATGGGGAAAGCTGCAGAAATGTGGGCCTGCTGGTTACGCAGAATTACCAGAGCAAAACCCATGGCTCAAGTGGAAGCAATTAGCAGATGCCACAGTAACTAAGGGCGCCTGGCTCAGAGGCTGGACCACAGTGGGTCATGCAGCAGTGGAGGGCGAGCACCTCCCGGGTGAGCAGAGATGCAGCTGCACTGGAGAAATTGCCACAAGGAAGTGGTGTGCTCTGGAAGAACTGCACAGTTCACTAACTGCACAGAGGGGACACAGGGAGTCCAGAAACCCTGCGGGAAGAAAAGGGGAATTCTTTCATTTAACGAGTAAGATGAAGTTAAGGCAGGTTTGCATTGGCTTCCTGTGATTCTGCCTGAGGGCAGTGACCCATCATGGATAGAACCACTGGACCGAGCTCCGGGAGAGACCCCACCCCTCGAGTCATGTCACTCACAAGCCCAACCTGGTCACCCTGCCAGAGCCCAGTACCCACAAGCAGATAATCATCCTAAGAAGACTGCAGTGGACCTCTGACACATGGCTGGCTGGAGTGAATATAAAAAACAAAGCGTCAGCGTTTTTAAGGATGTTACATTGCCTGAGAACTGCTCACAGGGATCCCTGCGAGACACTGTACTGGAGATGTAAAGACCCCTGGATTCCTCCAAACAGGCAGAGAAACCTACATGGAATGGGGAAGACAGCTCTTTAGTGCTCCCTCTACGCATAGACAAAGGAAGAGCTCAGAGCCCACGTAGGGAGGTCCCTCTTCCAAGGGGCAAGAGAGTTGGGCTGGTAAGGGTAGCAAGGGGCCATGAGCCTGTCATTGTGCCTGGTCGGCCCATGGACACAGGGCACAGATCACCAGGGTTCTGGGTCCAGAGGAGCCACATCTGGCCCTGCCACAGAACATGGAAGCCTCCCACGAGTGGCCCTGCTGGCCATCTCAAGGAAGAGTTGTGTATTTTTCTGTGGAAGAGAAATGAACAACTTGTCATATTAAAATCACAAAATTTTAAGGGCAAACTTGAGCAACATTTTGAGCAAATAATGATATCCTTAGAATATGCACAGTATACACAAATGAGATTCACTAAGACTTCCTCCATAAATAGGTAAACAACACGAAAAGATTTTAGAAGAAAATATACTAGCTAGTAAGTCTTCGAATATTTAGAGCGATGTCATCCAAAAAAGAAAAGTCTACAAATAAAATGACAGTTCTTCAGTGGACACTTTGGACACTTGGGACATCGCACCATGCTGGGACCTGTGAGCAGGACATGAGATCTATCCTAAAAAACGTGAAATAAAGAGAACATTTCTAGCACAAAGAGACAATGCATAAGTGACAACAGGCAGGCACCAGACGTCTTCCCTCGGCCCTGCGGAGAGCTCAGGGCAGGCCCAGCCGCTGCTCCCTCTCCCGCACTGGCTTCTCTGTCCCCGTGGTGAGTGGAGGAGGCTGACGGGACAGAGTCTTTCCGGCTGCTTCGCCTGCCACTGTCTTCCAGTTACTCTGCCTGGCCGTCATCTCCGCAGCCAGGTTCTGGGGTACCACTGCCACGGGTCGCAGCAGAGGAAAGCTGGGAGCGGGCGGCGACCCCTGCCTGCACACTCGGCACAAGGGATGAGGCCCTCATAGAGAGGAACTTCAGGTCATGGGTAAGAAAAGTTTTTTAAATGTTTGTTATAATTTTTTTTATTTTTAATATTTTATTGATACATTTTAGATATACATAATGATCACATTCATCATAGGGAACTTGTGCCTGCTTTTTTTTTCCCATTCCTCTTTCCCTCCTTTCAACCCCTCTTCTCCTTATTACAAAACAAGTGTTCCCATTGCTTTCATTCTCTTCTTTCCCTCGTCCCTTCTTCCTTCCCCTTACCTTGTTCCTCTTCTCGTTTGAATCTTTCCTTCCTATTTCCCAGTACTGTATCTATTAGACAGTTTGGTCCTTATTCACACTTCCAGCTTCTCACACCAGAGAAACAATGTGGTATTTAAACATGTGTTTATAATTTATTTCATTAAGTATGAGCCCAAGATGCATCCATTTAGTTAGAAATGTCTCGTTTATCCTTCTTTATGACAAAGTAGTACTCTACTGTGTATTAAAAAATCTTCTTTACCATTCATTGATTGATAGGCATTTGGACTGTTTCTGAGATTTAGCTATTACAGACTGTGCCACTACAAAAATGGTTGTGTATATTTCCCTGTGGTGTGATGGTTTTAATTCTTTTGGAAATATACCAAGAAGGGAAATAGCTGGATTAAATGGAACCTCTAGTATCAATTTTTTTGAGGAATCTCCATACTGATTTTCACAGTGGTTGCACCAGTCTACACTCCCATCAACAGTGGAGAAGGATTTCTTTTTTCCCACAACCTCACCAACATTTGTTATTAGTTCATTTCTTGATGACAGCCATTCTTTCTGGGGTAAGATGAAATCTCAGCACTGTTTTAATTTGTGTCTCTTGAATACTACTAATGAACATTTTTTCATATATTTATTTGATGTTTCCACTTAGTCTGAGAAGTGCCTATTTATTTCAGATGCCCATTTTTGGACTGGGTCTTTAACTTTGGGGTGGTTTGTTTTTTTGAGTTCTTTGTATATTCTAGATAGTAGTCCTTTGTCTCAGAAACATCTGTCAAAAGTTTGTTCCCACACTGTGTTTTCTCTTCATTCTGTTGGTGGTTTCTTTTGCTTTTTAATAAGATGAGATCCCAGTGGTTGATTCTTTGTGATAGGTCCTGTGCAATCAGGATTTTGTCCATAAAGTCTTTACCTACACCAGTGTCTTCAAAAGTCCTATTTATCCTATCTTCCAGCAGAATTGGTGTTCTGTTTTAATATTAGATCTTTGATCCATTTCAATTTTAGCTTAATACACGGTGAAAGATATGGATCTGGCTTTAATCTTCAGCATGTGGCAAGCTAGTTTTTCCAGCACCATTTATTAAAGAGGCTATCTTTTTTCTAGTCAATGTGTTTGGCCCCTTTGTCAAAGATAAGGTAGCTGAGCATGTTTGAAGTTGTTTCTGCATCTTCTAACCTATTCTATTGATTCTCTGATCTGTCTTTTTGCCAGTACCAGGCTGTTGTTATTACAGTAGCTTTGTAGCATAATTTCCAATCATGGATTGTGATCTCCCCTGTCACGTATTTGTTGCCCAGAATTGTTTTTGTTTTACTGGATTTCTTTTGGTTTCAAATGAATTTTAGCATTGTTTTCTCTAATTCTGTAAGATATGCTGTTGAATTTTTTATCAAGATTACATTAAATCTGTATAATAATTTTGGAAGTATGACCATTTTCACTGTATTAGTTCCTTCTTTCCAAAAACAAAGGATATCTTTCCAATTTCTGATATTCTCTTCAATCTCCTTTTTCAGAGTACTGTAGTCTTTCAATGGAAAGATCTTTTATGTCCTTCATTAAATTGACTCCTAGGTACTTCATTTTTTAGAATGATATTGTGAAAAGTGTTTTTTCCTGATGCCTCTCTGTAAACTTGTCACTTGGGTATGGGAATGATATTGATTTTTGAGTGTTGACTTTGTGCTATGCTTCTGAATTTGGTTATTAAATCTAGAAGTAGTTTGGTAGAGTTTGGGGGGTCTTCTGTGTAGAAAATCATATCACCAGCAAATAACGATAATTTAACTTCTTCCTTTTCTATTCTTATTCCTTTTTTAAATGCTTGTTATAATGTTAAGCAAAAATCATTCTATAAATACAATGTAGGGTCTTAGCATGCATAAACCAAGAACATATCTGAAAGAAGAGAGAACAAAATGTTCTTATATACACAATACTAGATTTTTCTTGTTTTCTTCTAGATACTTCTAAGAATTTTCAAGTCTTAATGCCACAAGTGCCCATCATGTGCTTGAAAAGGCAAAAAAAAAAAATGGCCCATCTCTCACTGAGGTAGACGACAGTGACCTGAAGCCCCAAGAGCAACAGTGGAGCACATGCTGCATAGTGGGGAAACGTGCACTATGCAAGGATGTCATGGAAACCAGGGCTTCTCAGCACAAGAAAGTGAGGAGCCTGCCAATAGAAAGGCTAGTACTTCTGTGCTCTCTGCGTTAGCTTTCTGTTACCCTGACAACACACCTGCGAGAAACAGCTACAAAGAGGAAAGATTTACTTTGGCTCACAGTTCCGGAGATGTCAGTTCACGGTCAGCTGGTTGGCTGTTCCCATGCCCACAGTGAGTGGAAGCACCACATCAGTCAGTGCTCACTGGACAAACAAATTTAATACAAGATAGACTTTCAAGGACCATCCACAAAGTCAGCTGTGGAAGAGTGCAGAAAGGCTATCTGTGCACCGAAGATGGAAAGGTCCAATCAAAGGCTGAAGGCCTGGAGCAAACTATAGTGTCCTGTGTGAGTCTGTATCAAGAGGTCTGCAATGGAAGGTGGAAGATGGATGTCCAAGGCAAACACAGGAGCTCCTCCAAAGATACAGAAGCATGACTTCCTTCTTTATTTTGCTTTTTATTCCACTCAGGCTACAAGCCTATTACTTGGTGCCACTTTCTTCAGTGAGGGCTTCTGTCTTCAGTAAATCCCTTCAGTTACACCTAGAACCATGCTAATCCAAGCACTTGGTTATTTTTTACTCAAGTTGACACAAGAGTTAACTATCACAGGCCAGTGTGGAAATAAACAGGGCTGCTCACCTAATAATGGTCACAAAGTTAAACACTGGGACAAAGACAAGATACAACACCCAAAAACTCCCCAACTCCAACTAGACCCTACCTCCTGAGAGCTGCACCACCTCTCCAGAGCACTACAGGCTGATGACCAGATCTTTAGCTACAGTCTTGGGGGAGACATTTCAGATACAAACCATGGCACTACCTAATCTCCAACAGGTCTGTCTTGCACAGTTATTAAGTAGGTTTTTTTAAGGCCACTCCAGGGCTTGCTTGGGAGCACAGACACTGAAGGCCACTCCAGTCCACTCAATGCCAATGCTACATGTGCTATGTAGAAGTGAGAGGCTGCAGTCTGTGCTCAGCATCCACACTAACCCCTCAGGGAGTCAGGGGTCCCCACAGCCCTCCTCTTCCATTACACAGAGTCACATCCAGTCCCCACCAGAGGGTCTGCTCATTCAGATAGCGTCAGACATGAGGACTCAGGGACCAGCCATGGGGCATGCAAGAGAAGAAGAAGCAGGTTCCTGCCTGTGTGTGGATCAGCAGAAGGAACTCAGGCCAAATAGCCTGGGTGTGTACATGAAGTTACACAAACTGACAGGGGGATGCAAGAAATAGTGGCAGCTCCTTCCTAGGGACCATGACAAAGCCCAAATCAGGAATGCTGGGAGAGCAGCCAGCAGAGAGCCTCAGAGCCCTGTCAATCACACCACTGTCCCCATAGCCACTGTCCCTGCTTCTCCCCTCTGTTCTCAGATCTTGTGCTACAGACTATCCATCTTCCTCGGAGCGCCTACAAACCTATGCACCAGTTTCCAGGCCAAACTGTGAACCCCAGGGACAGAACCCACAGCTACCCACAGTCCCTCCGCTTCCAGAACCCCGGTGTTGGCTGACAGATGGAAGAAGGTTGCAACTTCCTTCCCAGGAGCAAAGGTGCCAGAGGAAACTTCCAGGTCCCAGCAACATCATTTGTCCCCATGTAAATCAAAAAGCCACTTCCTGTCTCCTCCTCGGGGTGGCCTGGAGTTTGTTCCCACAGGTACCTGTTAGAGCTGTTTGCCTCAAGCATTAGTAGATATATGGGAACACTCCCAATCATGAACAAATCATTTAAATAAGCAGAAACTTCCCCAAAAGGAGAGCTGATTTTTTCCGGTTTTGATCTTGGACATGGCACACCCAAGAGAGCATTTGGAAAGCTGAACTTGCTGTGGAGCACTTGGTGAACACCTACTGTGTGCAATCTCTGTACAGGGTACCGAGCATATAAAGGTGAAAAAGATGGGGCTGCCCCTCAGGATGCTGGCAGAGACCACCCAGGACACTACATCTGTGCCAGCAAGACAGGCTTCCTGCTGACACACAGAAATGCCTTCCTTTTAATTGGCATATAGTAATTGCACATACTTATGGAATACAGTGTGAGACTTCAGCACACGTACACGACACAGCAGGATAGCAGCAACAAAGCCAGGTACTGTCATATTCATCCCCTGACAAACATTAATCACTTCTTTGTGTTAGAGATCTTCAAACCACTCCCTAACGGCCATCTTGAAATAGCCAATTCATTGTCAACAGCCACAGAGTCAAGTTGCATTGCTTCAAAGAAATTTAACTTCTTAAGGCAGACTGGATGAAGTGTCTCAGAGGCCAGGAAAAATGTTATCGAGGTATCTGCTGGCCTTCCAAAGAATGGACTCTCATTCTAGAGACAAGAACAGGAAGCTTTGGGCCTGGAAGAATGCTCCTAGCACAGGGAGATCAGTGAGACTCTTGGCTCTTGGGAAGTGGAAATAGGTTAATAACTGGCAGCCTGACATTCAGGCTCCGTCAGTGTACAGTATCATAACCCATGCTGGGGAAGTCACATCTAATACCCAGTGTTTCCTCAGTCCCACATCTGAAAGACTTGAAGAGATGATTAAGGAAAATAAAAACAGAATGGCCAGTTACAAAAAGCAAATTGGAGGGTATAGACAAATTTAATTATTCTAATAAGATGTCTCTTTGAGAATTCTTTTCTTCATCAGGCCCAAACCTGACCATTAATTAAGTTATTCCACTAAAAAGGAAACAAAGAAATTATCTATAACTTTTTTTCTAAGTGCCATTTTGTAACCTTTAGTCCCTTCGTTCCTACTTTGGCTGCAAGGGTATAAACCTATAATTAACAACTTTGCTATTGCCTCTGCAATAGTAATTGCCGTGTATAGCCTTGAGGTAGCAGGAATGAAAAATCAGTTCTCCCAGCCTTCTCGGCTCTCCACCCCACTTCCGTGGGCCCACTGGTTGTTATTCGGCTCTTTCAAGGTTCCACCTTCCACAGGAGCCCTGTGCTAACAGTGTGGGTCCCTCACAGTGACCTCTCTGGGAGGGAATCAATACATATGCTGTAATAATTCCCTCGTTTGCAAAGCAGCCCGGAAAGAGGGGGGGGGGGACATAGAGGCCGGGCTGAGATTAGATTATCAATTATCATGAAACTGTCTGCGACTTCAAAGGGCTCCGAGCTGGGGAAAGCACAGTTTATCACGGCTGTAAGAGGCTGCAATTATCTGCCATGTCACCCAGATGCAGAGCAGTGTGGGGCAACGAACTGTGGTCTGCAGGAAAGGAAAATAGAAGAGTGACATTTTCCTTGGAACATGAACCGCTGGTTTGGGATCAGATACTGACAATAAGCAGGATCCTGGACCTCCATCTGATGCTCTGAGACATCGGGTAGGGCGCGCATTCCGGCCTAAGGAGACAGATGGTTCTCTCCCTCCCTGGCCTCTGATTTCCGTGCAGGTCCACAGCTGGTTAACAGCGTGTTGGAGAGTGATCCGTCAGTAGTCTCCAAAGCTGTGCACCATTTGGGCTCAGCTATTCCAGAAGGTTCACGCCAGTGAGGACAGATACAGTGGCAAGGAAAACATGCTTGGAAGCGAAACTTCAGGGCTGACATCACTTCCTGGGCAGACTTTAGAAGACTTTTTTAGTTTTTTCTTATTTGGGGATTTTTTCCAGTGGTATTAATGACACTTCAGTTTGACCCACAGTATCTTAGAATTAACCAGAACAATGGAAAATTAATGTAATGTTTATCAATAAAGAGAGAAGTCCTCTGGCTAAAGACATATCAAATGAAAAACAATTAAATTCTCATGTGATCACAAGATGAGTTAATGTGCAGCTCTTAAGCCGTATACCACGCACTAGAATAAAATGCCTTCTGCACCTCTGCACACAGCTGCCCCTGGCCTCTATGAGGCTACCATTTCTTCCAACCCAGGTAACCTTGAGGGCAATTCGCCAGTAGGCAGCCAAGCATTGGCCCTCATTAAGAGTTCCAGCACATAGGCTGGGGATATAGCTCAGTGGCTCAGTCCTGCCTGGCAAGAGCACGAGGTCCTGAGTTTGATTCCTGGTACAAAATTAAAAAAAAAAAAATCCCAGCCCAAACACCATCAAGATCAACTCCATGGCATTTGTTCTGTTTTTACCTTTTTTTTTTTTTTCAGTACTAGGGATTGAACTGCACCCCCAGTTTTATTTTATTTTATTTTGTATTTTAAAACAGAGCCTCACTAAGTCACTCAATTGCCCAGTTTGGGCTCAAACTTGGGATCCTCCTGCCTCAGCCTCTCAGAGAGTTGGGATTACAGGCAAATGCCTCCATGCCCAGTTTCCACAATATCACTGACCACTGACATCTCTCTTCTCTGCTTATTCCTGGGGGGAAAAGCTTTCACTTTCACTGCTTCTCCATTTTAATTTTTACTAACTAAATCTCCGAAGTATTTTAATAGCACAGCCTAGGACCAAGTTGCCAGTGCATTTTTATTTCATCACAAATATCCAGCAATATCATACTAACATAGCTTGAATAAATGAAATATATAGAATTCATTTTCCTGTCTCATTTTATCTTAGGACTTCAGTGAGGTGTTTTTCACTTATTATAAAAATAACATCCAACTATTGCCAAATAATAAACTAAGGAAGAATAAATTGATATGCTTTTTTAAACCATCTAAAATCTAATAGAGCCAGTCAATTGTTATATTTTTTTCTAGTATAATGTGTGTATTAGTACATTTTTTATATCACATAGTTCTTGCCATTTAAATTGTGTCATAAAACTTTTATAATGTATAGTTTTCCATGTTTTGGCAAACTCTTACAGGTAATTGAAGAGTTCACAGTAATCCTTCTGCTTTGTGACAATAATGGTGGATGGCCACTCTTTGATGGTGGGGCAGTCTCCACTTGCTACTCTGCTGAGCATCGTGTACTAGCCTATCTCATCTTCACCAAACCGGCTGACCCCCACTGCCCACCAGCTGGGAAAGGGTGTAAGCCCTCCGCACTGGACAGGGCAAGACAACCCCAGCCAGTACTGCTCAAGAACCCACAGGAGTTCTTCATTCTGGTCACTCTGCCCATTGCCCCCATGGAGTCCATAGCGTCCGAAGCTTTTCAAATTGTCCCAGTGTTTCTCGACTCCCATCTCATTTTAACATATCTGACTTCACCCAGTCACTTGAAATGTATCCAGGGCTGCTGAGAAGCAGCCAAGCTGGTTTATTTCCTGCTACAATAGTCATTGGCAGCTCAAGAGTCAGTAGGGAAGAACCAAAGCTGAGACCAAGAAAGAACCACCAGAGGGGAAAAAAGTCCTTGAATTCACAGAAGTGACTGTGGCCTGGGAGACAGAGACGCCACTGGCCTTCGTCAAGTCTTAAATTCACCGCCAAGCTACTGTGGGTGAGTGGGCCCTAAAAGGACAAGATTCCACATGACGAGGCAAGAGACCCTGTGCTCCCGGGACCCGCTCAGCCTTGGAGCTCTGACGCCCAAGGTGCACAGGGCTCTTCAGTGACATCAGAGAGTAGAGAACGATCATTTAAAGTAAGCCTGCCTAACTTTGCAATGTTGTAATTCTGGTTTTAAAAGGGCCAGCCAGTCCTGAGGAGGATATGTGCTAGACGCCTGTTCTGGAAAGGAACCCAGCTACCTGAGTGTCACAAGACCACAAGTCCTTCGCGGTTGGGTGTCCACAACATAAAAACCACAGATTAATGGCTGCTGATTGGCATCTTTGTTAGCATTTTAAGGGGGAAAAAAAATTCCAACAAACAGATTTCTCTTCCCACTTCAAAAACAAGGCTATCGTCCTGGGGCGGCCCCACTCCTAGCTCCTGAAAGACTCGTGGGCCGCCATCCTCAGGACCCAAAGCACTTAAACAGTCTTTAAAAATTAAAGTTCTGTTCCCTCTCTTGCAGTGATGTCTTTTGCTACTTATTAATGAGTCAAATTGCTAGTCCAGACATGCTAGAGAAGGAATAAATGCCCAGCTGAAAACGTTTGGCTTTTGTGTGTGTGCTTCTTTGAGATAAAACGAAACGATACGTAATCTTGAATTATGTCATGATGCATAATGCTGTGACTCCCTGGAAAATGTGGAGCTAATCAGTTATTCATTTAGGAATTAACTAGAGAATCAATTGTCAGATTAAACTCCTTTAAAATTCTCCGAGTCCTTTTCTTGGCATTAACACTCCAAGTATACTGAGCCCTTTGTGTATATTTAAGCAGGAAAAGGGAGAAGGCTTTCTCAGGCGCCAAACGGAAAAAGAAAACAAAAGTATCCTTTGCTGCCGTTGTTAGGCAGAGAGCGCTTGGTGATTTGCCACCGCGGCTCAGACACCCAGAGCCACAGGCTCAGCCTCGCCACATGTGTGTCCCACAGGCAGGACGCGAGCACCGCGGTCTCCCAGTGGAGGCTGATGTCATGGGCCATGCCCTGCGGCTTCCGAGTTGGCCCAGAATCCAGCAAGCTCTCACTGCCCCCAGCACCCCGTACACTCCAGCTGGAAAGACAGTTTCCCGTGTGCTTTCTTGCTTCAAAAGCAGCTAATCTCAGACCAACATTTCCTTATCATATACAACCTAGAAAATATAAAAGATGGTGCTGAGTTTGGCAGAGTTTGATAGAATTTTCTATGGATACATAGCCAGCGTCTTTGTATGCTCAGGCATCTTGTGTTGCTCAATTTGTGTGTGCTTCATTCGAAGATTGTATACATTTCTTTCCTCCCTGTTTTTGGTTAGCCACCACAGTACTGTGCTGAGAACTGTCCACACACCAAGAGATAAGTGAGGTGTAGGGAAGCTAAAATGCCCTGACTTACAACCTAAGAGCCACCAGAATGGAAGGGAAAACAAACGTAAACTCAAAAATTACAGGTAAACATTTTATCATACAATGTCCAGCTGGCTAGGGTGGTACACACCTGTAATCACAGCTATTCTGGAGGCTGAGACCAGGAGTTCAAAGCCAGCCTAGGCATGTGCAAAGCCCTGGATATAGATATGGATATAGATATAGATATAGATGATATATATAAGCTGAAAATGTTTCAGCTATTTCTTTACTTTTACCTCCCCCACACACACACGCATACACACACCTTTAGTAACATTTTTATACATATCATGTTCTCAAAGAAGTATGTTCTCCAAGGTTTGTGGTCTTTTTGGAAAAATCAGGCTTGCTGACCCCAGTTATGTGAGTAGTACAATAAAAGCTCCTTTTCATTCAAATATCCTGAGGATAAATTCTAAATTCTGAGGTCACAGAGAAAGAACCAGTGACAGATGTGACATGCGATATCAGATGCAGAAATTTTCTCAAAGACTTTTTCACATAAATAATCATTTGCGCTGGCTGAGAGTGACAGAGTTGAAATTGCTGTTAGATGTGACAAGCGAGGGGAAGACTGCAGAAAGAGATCATGGTTTGTAAGTCACTGGAGAAATTCCCAGCGAGTACAGCAAGATCCATGCAGTCTGCCCATCTAAATAGGCAATATCAAAATCGTCACCTCAGAAACATCTGGAAAATGCAGACTGTCACTCCCCAGGCGGACAGTGCAGCTTCTTGGCGGGGTTCAGGAATCACTTTTTGTATTTGTGTGTTCAAGGGCTTCGGACCTGGGACTTGGCGCTTGCTAGGTATACCCTCTACCATGGAGCTGTACCCTCAGCCCAATCAGTTTTTAAACAGCGTGGATCTAGTTTTCAGAGCTCTGCAGGTGGTCTTGATAAATGCACAGTAAATACTCAGATACTTTTGTTGCCAAAATATCCATCATCCAACCAGTATCACTGACAGTTAGAGACACTGAGTATATATTGAAAAAAAGGTCTGTGCCTGACAAAATCATTAAGTTTCTGGTTTTGTATATTCCTTTCCTGCTGGAACTGACAATTAACATTGTTTTAATGTGCTAAACCTTCCTAATAGTGAAAGTTAAGCAAGAAGCTCCTGGGTTAAGAACTACAATGTCTGAAGACAGAAACCAAGTATGACTGGCAGCTGAGCCCTTGTCATTGGAGATGAACCTTACATCTGCAAACACTCTCGTGCTGGAGACTGCACACAAGATATGCCTATGAGTTAAGTGGGGTGAAACCTCTAATCCCAGTGCTCTGAGAGGTCACGGCAGGAGTTCAAACCCAAACTAAGCAACCTAGAGACTTAATGAGATCCTGTCTCAAGATAAAAATTAAAAACAGGTTAGGAATATAGCTCAGTATGAAGGCTCTGGGTTCAATCCCCAGGACTGGAGAAAAAAAAGTTATGACTATGAAGTGTGAGCTCACTGGTTTAAACACGCGCATGTAGCACACTCTGTTTACTGTGCAAGTGGGCAAGACATTGTCTGTCTCTAGAGTCGGCCTCCCATTTTTCTTGCTTTAGTCAAAGCCACTCTGGTGTTCTTCTTGTGAAGCTCACCCAAGCCCCGAGGAAGCACACAGGGAAGCCAAGAGGCCTTGGGTTATGATGACACTTATATTTCACCAAAATAGCCACACAGTTTGGATTCCATTCCTGTTCATCACATTTGAGTCCAAGGAAGTCTAGTTTCACACATAAACCTCAAAGGTCCACTGTCCCCTTCATCAATGACATTCAAAAAACAAGTACAGGTAACCTGACAGCTCCAAAAGATGAGTCACTCAGTATTTTTGAACAGTAGTGATTTCTTTTGGCCAAATGCACAAAGGGGCTCAGAAGAACCTTGTCTGAAGAAGGCTTCATTTAGATGCATAAACTTGAAGATGCTTCCTTGAAGACTGGGCTTATGTTAATCACACTTACCGGCATTCAGAAAGCCTGTATGCTGAGTCCAACATAGCATCCCAACTTAATTTTAAGTTACTTCTGCCATGAAGACAACACTGCTGTGGATTTGATTACTAATAATAAATGTAATAGTCGATATTTAATACTATACACTAAATGCTTCTTACACACTACCTCGCTTAAGCCTACTACACTCTGATGACATAGGAGACACTGTCACCCTTCTTTTATGAGAACACTGAGAATAAAAAGAGAAACTCTTAACCACAGACACACAGTCAGTGAATAGCAGAGCCTTCTGCCACTCCCAGATTTAGGGAGCAAGGCCACTTCTTCATCTGGAGCTACAATACCTGTCCCTTATCTGTCTGTCCTACAGTCATTCAGAGGGTTTCCTCAGCTGTTGGCCATGGACAGGGACTGCCCTAGGTGTTGAGCATAATAAAGCGGCCACTGCCAGTGCTGATGATGGCAACAGGGGTTAGTCTCCCCAGCCACACGGGTGAGGGACAGCACAAAGGAAGGTGGTGTGACTAGGAGAGGTGACAGTGGGTCCTCGAAGGCCCCAAAGCCAAATGGCCACACTCACAACCTCATGGGCCTCTCTGTCCCACCTTTCCAGGTGTCACACTGACCTTGAGGCCCATGTGCCCCCAACTCACAAAGTGACAAAGGTCCCCTGAGCTCCCCCTCTGGGTGCACCACAGCCTCAGGAAAAGCCAGAGTCATCAGAGCCACACGTACTCAGGTGCCAAAGCACAAGAGGCCCCTGGAGTGGACCAGGACTGAAGCTGGCTCAGGGCCATGCCCAGCAGCATCAGGCACAGGCACACAGCCCTGGCTACTTGTGGGGAGCCACAGCAGCTGGGAGGTCAGGGCACCGAGGCTGAGGGCCACTGCAGCAAACACTGACTGTCACATTTGTGCTGGGCCTCTAGGACTGTGTGCTTGCCGGCCTGTGAAAGCAAGCTGAGAATACCCACAGCACAGCCAGGCCCATAGGAAGGATCCAGATGCAGCTCCATGGCCTCCTCTTTAAACAGACTCCCTGGGCAACGGCCAGCTTGCAGCATGCCGAATTCTGAGTCATGCCATCAGATAGTACAGTACAACTCTTATTTATTCAACAAACAGTTTTTGGAACAAGAGGTGTGTGCTTGTCACAAAAATTTACTTCGGTCAGTACTGCCTTCACAGAAGTTATCTGACCAGCACCAGGAAACATCTATCTGACCTCAGCACCTCCCTTCAGCTCTCATGGGACTCAGTCAACTTGTGCACCCCAAACAAATCCTACCCCCAAAAACTCCACAGAAGAAAAGATAATCTACTCCCAGCAGAGGGCGCACTGATTTGCAAATAGTACTTAGTACAGAAGTAGAAAGAGGGGGTCCCTCTTTGTATTGACTTTTTAAAAAGATTTTAGCCCATGTGAAGCTTGAAAAATAAACATGCAACAAACATAGAAGTAGAGATACCTGTTGTAAAGGCAAGACACCTACTAACAAGTGCCCCAAAGTCTGACTACTTGAAATTATCATTGAAAACATTTGAAGCTAGAGCACAGCACAAGAGGTGGCTGGCAGCCTAGAAGGTATATTTTTGGGTCAACTGAACCCAAGAATCTCAGGATGGCTGCAGCCAAGGGCCAACCTACTGCCCGGTAACATGGGAAGATAATGCTGCAGGGAAAATCAAGAACGCACTGGTTCTACCTTTATTGAGTAAAAAGGGCTCTGATGCTAACTTGTAGGTGGAAGAATTCTTGGTTAACAAGCCCAAGTGCCACAAGTTAGCTGGACAACCTTGGTACATCATCCATCAGTTGCTAGCTACCTATAGGATGAAAACACCATGGAGAATAAAACCCAGGGCTGAGCCCCTGCGTTCTGAGAACAGATGCCTATGTACCTCAGGCTGGCCATGGATGGGACCATGTCTTGGAGCCCTCACTTCCGGTTGACGCCTGCATTGTCCCTGGATCTGGCTTCCTGCTATATGTCAGTCAAACCTCATCCACTGATCAAGATGAGCACACAAGGGCTGCCTTGCTCAGGCTTCACGCCATCTAGCAGGAGGCTTTCTTTGTTCTCAAAGTCTAAAAGCCATTAAGTTCCAAATCCTAAAAATATCTAAAAAAAGAAGAAAGGAGGAGGAGGAGGAGGAGAAGGAGAAAGAAGAAGAAGAGTATCAGAATCATGACAGAACATCAAGTAATATTTTTGGTTGAGTTTATCAAATGTTGATGAGCATTGTCTGTAGAATGATCTCAGGAGCTAAGCTGAGTAGGATAAATTTTGTGATTCAGTGAAAGATACAGTGGTACGTCAGTTCACAAGATTGCTTCTTACAATGATTCTAGTGACAAAACAAGTTGTAATCAAATTCAAATGTAGGGACTATGTTAACCTAATGGGAAAATTTGGTTTGCTTCCAGTTTGGTTTATGGCCGAATCATGGAGATAATTTAATTTGCAAACCGAAGTACCATTGTGCAGGGTAAGGGGGCAGGATAATCACACCACAAACACAGAGCAAGGCAGCTGGAAAAAAAGAAAACACAAGATATTTAGGAAATTCAGAGGCTGGTGATTCACTTCCACTTGGAAAAAACAGGAAGTTTCAAAAGGGGCTGATGTTTGAAATTGGGCCCAGAAGTGGACAAGTCTCTGTGAGTAGGAGGTTGTGGGCGCAGTGGAAATGTGGTTGAGGACAGGGACAAAGTCCTGCTACTCCAGGCCACACCAGCTCTATCTGTCACTCTTCAAGCCCTGCAACTAAATGTATGCCATTTAGCACAGGGATTAATCCTGGGGAATGCTCGTGGCAATAGCAATTTGATAGCTAAATGCAGTTGGGGGACATAAAAGGCAAGAAACCTTAAAAACTACAGATGAATGAAAAGTACCAAAAGCAAATTTTGTGGGATTATTTGTTTATTTATTTGTTTCTTTTGGAAAGACCCAAAAGCCTTCATTTAGAAAGAGATGGCTTTCCATACTACCAGTTTTCTCAAAAAGTTTCAAGGAAGCCCTGATTTTGCTGATATTTCTTGGTCATTTAACACAGAAGGATAAAGGCTTGGGACCCCCATCATAAGAGTCATTACCTGCCATGAAATTCTCAGTCCTGTATTTCACAGGCATTACACATGTCCACAACCACATAAGAAATTATTTGATTTGCACCTATTAAAGTTAAACAGTACACAATTTGCACAGTTCAGAGAATTGTGCAAATGTCTGGCATCATTGTGAGCAATTTTTAAGTAGCCCACCAATCTCTAGCTCCTAACTATGACAATCCAGGTTCAATGTCATCGTTTGCAACAGGAATTGGAGAGCTTTGTCATAGAGAGTGTCTGGTTCCAAATTGCACCGAAACTTGGAAGACATGCATCTCCATTTAGTAACAAAGCCAAGCAAAAGAAGTTAATGGAGAGCATGGAAATTTATAAAAGGAGCTCATATTTCTACAGTGGAAAATGTTCAAAGGTGTTTTCAGGGTTTTTTATACTGTATCCTATAAGATTTCTTGATTTTCATTTAAGGCACCAAAAATACAACAGAGAATTGTATATTAATTGGAACATTAATAATTCATTTTTAAACTATATGAGGTCCTTGAGATTCCAAGGAAATTTCAGAATAGTGTGGCCAAAGCCCTCCCTCTAAGCAAGCATGCAGAGCCCCTTATCGGGTATTCATTCGAATGGATTTTTTTTTCCGAGTTCCCATTGGCATCCAGTAAATTGGTGGATAAAGTAAATGTATTCACGTAAACAGGTTTGATTAGCACCTCTCGCCCTTCCAAATGAGGGAATAACATTCTGGTTCTCTGTGACAGGACCATGCAATCATTTCTGCTCAACCTGTACAAGATCCCTTAAAGATTACTGTTCTATTAAAAGCTAAATATTAATTACACATCCCAGAACATTTCAAAGACAGAAAGAAATCTTTAGAGCTCCCTCCATCTCAGCTGCCATGAATACTGGAAATTGTTTTTAGAGAAGCAAATTATCAAAAACACTCAATTTCAGGACACTGTCCTGTTCTGGAAGCATGTAAGAAAGTTTTCACGGCATGAATACTTTCTCATACTCTGTTTCAGATTTTAGCTGCAGTGAAATGGCTGAGCTGGATACTTATAAAGAAGAGAGGTGTATTAATCCACAGTTTTGAAGGCTGGAAGTCTGAACAGGAGCCTGGAAGACCAAACAGCCGGGCACTGACCCTGGCAAAGGCACCTGGTTGCCCTGCCACACAGCAGTCGGCAGAGCACATGTGCCCAGGAGCAGTCATATGGAAGACAGAAAGGGGAGGAAGAGCAATCTGGGAACCTCTTCCTAGGCCCTGCCTCTTACGCCCAGCACCTCACCATCACCACACTGCAGCCCAGCTCCAAACACAGGACCCACTGGGGACAAACTACCCAAGCCACAGGTCCTATGCCCCCAACCTCATGGGGGACCATTTTCTTTAGTCGTTTTGCTCCACTCTTTTCCATTAAAGCCAGCTTGGTACCATTGCACTCACCTCCTGGGATTATGTCACTGATTTAGACGGATTGGAAGACTTCATGTAAAGGAAGACTCTGGACCCAAGAATACCATTTTGGAAACAAATTGAACATCATAGCCGCAGCGAAGATGAGAACTTCTCAGGAGAGGCAAGGAGTGCGGACCACAGGGAAGACTCACAGACAGGAAGACAGGGCTCTGGTGTGAGGCCAGTGCAGGTCATCGACACCCACCAAACAAATCGAACAGAGATGCAGTCAAAACTACACAAGCCACAAAAGTCTTTTTAAAATGAAAAATGATCTGGTGGGGTGAAAGAGTGAATTCCAGATAGCTGGAACACCGAGAAGACAGCTGTTGTCTTCATACGAAGGCTCCACTGCCCACTAAGCAGGGACTCCTGCCACAGAGCACTGAGCTGCTGTGTCGGTGTTGGGGAGAATCTCATGTGCAAGGCTGGCATGTGGAGAGGAGCAGAGGACCTGTCCCAAAGGTGTCATGTTGGTCAGAAGTTACAGACTGTGATTCCTCTTTCGCAACCAAACCGGAGGGCAACTGGAACTTTCCTCCAACTTTCACACCTCCGTCTGCCCCAGAGCTGGGAAGAGAGTCACAATGCATGTTCCCCAACTAGACTACACCCTTCAGATCCTCACTTGCCAGTTCCTCTTGCCACCATGGAAACTAAAACTTAGTTTAAGGCCCTGTATGTCCAAAACATTCACCTTGACATAACCCAGATGAAAAACAACAAATCTAGTAAAAAGAAAAATCCAAACAAACAAGTAAAAACAAAAATAAAACCATCTCAAGCTGAGCATGATGCTGCATGCCTGTAATCTCAGCCTTTCAAGAGGATGAGGCAGGAGGATCCCAAGTTCCAGCCCATTCTGGGCAACTTAGTAGCTTAGTGAGAATTTGACTTAAAATAAAAAAACTTTAAAAGGCTGGGGAGTAGTTCAGTGCATAGGTCCTGAGTTCAATCCCCAGGACTGCAAAATCAATAAATAAAAAAATAATCACCAGAAAGAAACACCTGCAGCTTGTTCCAGACTTTCCTGTAAGCAACAGATAACAGGTTACAAAGTGATTAGAAGAGAGAACAAGACACAGCCTGGGAATCACCCAGACATAGGTCAGGAGACCTTTCAGCATGAAATTGCATAGATGGTGACCACCTGGAGTCCTTCTTTTTAAAAAATACAGTTTACCAGCAAAATCTAGCCATCTGAAAACAATCCAACTGTGGAAAAAGACATGGAAAAGTCAGATAAGACAACTAGCGAAGGCCACTGATGCAATTACTATATGATAAATCTCCGACACGATTGTGGGGGCCATTGCTGTGAGAAAGAAGACAAATGTTATAAATCTGGAAATGCAGAAATTGTAATATAATCACAAACCATCAAGCCCTGGGGAGGAGAGGGGAGGGGCTGTGGAGTGTGCCATCCCCAGCACGCGGCAGCCAGATTGCTCCCGAAGCAGGACGTGGGACTGGACAGTGCTGTGCCCAAGTTCTCTTTCTTCATAATCTTATTTTTCAACTTTAGGAAATAATATCTGTTAAAGTAAAGGACATTTACTTGAGGTTCATACTTGCTTCAATTTTACTTTCATTTATTTTGTTACATTCTGGAAAATTCATATAATGCTTTTTCTAAAAAAAACTATTTATTATTTAGTTTAAAAAGTTATTTATATTTAGCATCCCTTCTAACAATGCATATAAAATCTAAAGTATAAAAAAGTGATGATTATTCAAGACTAATGAGGACAGTTTTTGAGCAGCAGATTTGATGTTTTTTGCTTTCATCTGTTTAATTTTCATCTGTTTAATTTACTGTTAAAATTCACAATCAATAATAAGTTTTAAACTACATATATATTATAAAATAGATATGATTTATAACACTCCTCATTTTATATAAACAAGGCTGATTTTCTTAAAAGCAAACAAATACAACAAACATACTGAATGACAATATCTGGTGGTGACATTATAATCAGCGGTAGGGTTTTTCTTTGTACTTTTCTATGTTCAAGACACAAATAAAAGTTTTAAGTCTCTGTATGTGTATATTTCTGATAGCACAGCTCCAAATACTACCTAGCCCCCTCCACATTTTGAGAGGAAAAAAGTTAAAACAGTCCACAAACTATATCTAAGGAAGTGGTGCATGAAAAAAGGGCTCAAAATGTTGAAAGGCAACAAGTTGCAGGCTCAAGAAACCTGATGAGTACCAGGCAGAATACAGTGACAGCAAGCCACACGTGGGCATGGCACGATCAAAATGCTCTTAAAAAGAAAAAAATATGAAGGAGGAGGAATAGGAAGAGATTGGGGGAGCGGGAGGAGGAGGAGAGGCAAGGGGGGAGAGGAAGTGAAGAATGGGGAAGAAGTAAGAGGAGAGAAAGAAAAGAGAAAAACCATTTAAAATAGTAAGAGAAAAAGCATTATATTCAAAAATTAGACTGATAGCTGCCTTTCCAAAACAAAGAATAAAAGCTGAAAGACAATAAAATAATATTTTCAACTTACTAAAACATAGTAAGACCCAACTATAAATCTGTATCTTTCAAAAACTGAAAAAAATTATCACTAAATACTAACCCATAATAATTATAGGAGACTTTACTGCCTCTTCCTCAATAACTAAGAAAAAGTGAGTATCTCTAAAAAAGCAGGAGTTGATTTGGATTTGTGTTTGGGTTAGGGTTTGGGCTTGAGTTTGGGTTTTTATTGGGGGAGAGTGTTTTGTTTTGTTTTGCAGTACAGGGATTAAACTCACAGCTTTTGCACTAAGCTACATGTCCCTCAGCTCTTTTTCATTCTTTACTTTGAGATGGGATTTCACCTTGGCAAATTGTCTAGTGTCTAGCCTGCACTTGAATTTGCAATCTTGCTGCCCCAGGCTCTTAGAATGGTGGGATTATAGGTATGCACCAATAGGCCTGTCTGGATGTATTCTGAAACAACAGAATAAGGCAATTAGCATATATATATATAAAACAGGGATCGAACTCACAACCTTGTACATGCCAGGTAGGTGCTTATGCCACTGAGCTGAATTCCCACTTCCATGATTAGCAAATTTGACCTGTATGACAACTGCAGCATCCACTCTGTTTTCAGGTACATGTGGATGGACCAAAATTCAACCCGTGCCAGGCCATGAGTCAAGTCTCAGTAGAACTGAAAGGATGGTCATCATCCAGTGCCTCATGAACTCTACTGCAGTAAACTAGGAGTGAACCCTAATGCAGTAAGTGGCAAACTCTATATGCCCAGAAATCAACACAGAGCCACAGGAGGCCTTCCTGGATCCTCTCTTGATGGCACGACGTGGCCATCCGTGTTCTGACAATTTGCGGAGCTGTGCTCTGCTCACTTTTCTGTGCACATGTGACTCTTCTGCTGAGAAACTAAATTTTTCAAGTGTGGGGGATGCTGTTGTGCCAGACAGCAACACAGCTGGGTGGACGCCACATCCACCATGCCTCTTCTCAACACCTAGTGCAATCTCACCTAAGAATGGAAGGCAAGGAGCAGAAGAGAGGGAAGTCCTGGCTGGGGAATGCTCCTGGATCTCTGGAATAATGCTTATTTTCTTCCTGTGCACTAATCCTGTTCTACAATCTTGCTTTCCAGTTTTCTTCAACATACAACACACTTATCTCCTGAACTCTGCATCATGTTGGAACTTTGGGCGCTGGAGAACAGGCTGCCGACTGGCCGCCCTGGTGAGCAGCTGGTGGTCTGGCAAGCCACTGGCATGCCAGGGCGAGAACTATCAGCAACTCCTAAGCTCTGCATCATGTTGGAACTTTGGGCACTGGGAGAACAGGTGGCCTACTGGCCGCCCTGGTAAGCAGCTGGGGCCCTGCCAGTGTGCGGGCTAAGGATCAAACATTGATTCCACCCCCCCATTAGCAAGTAGGCACCGGCGTCTGAGTATCTTTCTGGAGGATGAATGCATACACCGTGGCAAGTAAGGGGGATTTCCTTCTACCATCTCTTTGAAGGCAAATATTTTTATCACTGTTTTCATCAGTTTTGATTAATGGTACTGCTTTATTCAATATTCTATTTTTAAAAGTTATATATTTCCTTCCACTTTCCTCTCCTTGATTCAAAGAACAGCTAATGTGAACAAAATGGGCTGTACTATTGAGCCCGTTGCTTGTGTCCTGGTGACCTGCTCTGCTGTTCTGTGGTAGTTTTATTGCAGTGCAGAGCATGGGTTTGTTCTGTCTTGTTCTGCTGTATTTTGCTACCTTCAAAAAAAAAAAAAAAGTAGACTAGAAAGTAACAAAATACCTCCAAAAACCTCCCAACTCCACCAAAGCTAATCCATGGATCTTGGATGAGGAGAAACTCAAAAACAAAACAACAGAACTATATAAGGTGATTAAAACTATATAACAACAACAAAACAAGTCAGTAAGGTACTGAGCAACCTGAAACAGGATATAACTAAGCAGATAATGGACTTTAAAAGTAAAAAGAAGAAAAGAAAGTGCTCTAGAAGATATGGCTGCATGTATGTTTGAGAGTGTAGGATTGATAACCATGTTGCTAGGTTGTTACTGGATCATTGAACTTCTTTGCTATCTCACAGTTTGAATGTCCCCTTTGTATTCTTTAATTTTGTAACTTTAACAACTAGGTCTAAGAAGACAATATGTAATTTATCAACTAGTGATTTCTTACTTCTTTTTTCTCTGAAATTCTGTATTGTTTCTACCCCTTTATCTGTTTTGCTTTTTTTTCTCTTTAAATAAAAATTTTTAAAAAAAGAATTTATCAAATCAAATATTGATCTTACTCTGTTATTTATTCAAAGTAACAGCCTCAGTAGCATTGATTACATAAGGAGCAAGAGAATTAATTCCAATGTCTCATACTTACAATGCTTCAGCCTAGTGAGTGGAATAATTGGGTAATTCATATTCACTGTACTCCAGGCAGCAATTCTCAGATTAGCTGTAAACTGTAAGAGACAATAACATCCAACATGCCTGGACAGCACGGTTGAGGTGCAGCTCTGGACATCAGCAGTGGACAGCACATCCTGCCGAGCAAAGGGTGCATCCTTGCACTTATGCAGAGAAACAGCCCTGGCCTCTCCAAGCTGCCCTCATCAAGGTTGCATCCTCCAAGGAGCAGCAGCAGAAACTTCACAAAGCTGTCATGAGGATATACAAGGATGACCACAAAGCCCCTCAAGAAGAGCCACTCAGACCGGTAGTTACCAATGAATACAATGAGCATCTGCTGTTTCATTTCTGAGTGGCACATCTTGGAAATCAGCAGAGGATCCTTAAAATTTCCCAGGCCTTGTGACACATCAAGGGCACCCCAGCAGGCAGAATGGTGTCCTGGACCCCAAACACTGCCCCCAAAACTGATGCCAGTCACCACTCTGCCCACCAGGCCTCCATCACTCTCGGCGTCTAGGCAGGGCTGGGCTCCATTCCACGGCGCCTACTGTCACGCTTTGGCCTGCACCTGGCTTCTCAGCAGTGATTTTGATCTGGGGATCAGCCTTTTGCAAAAGTTGTCACAACTCAGGAAATCAGAAAGTCACCAGAAAGACAATAAGGACAGGAAGAACCTTACACTGCTAGCAAAGGCAACTGCTAACCACAACATTTCTAAAGGTCTTTTAACACAAAATAGTTAATCCAACTTTAAGATTATAATATCATGATACATATTCACTTCATTTTAAAACTTTAAAAAAGAATAAAAATCTAGCAGCAACATTATAATGGTCAAATTGTGGCAATAGCCCAAATGTGCATTAAGATACATGATAGATGCTAGGTAGATAGCTAGAATAGACAGATAGAGAGGTAGATACATATAGATTGCATGTTACAACATGATCATGACTAGAAAGCATGATAAAGTGAAAGAAGCCAGTCACAAAAGATTACATGCCGTATGACTCTATTTGCATGCAATTTCCAGATCAGACATATCTATATTAACAGAAAGTAAATTCATAGTTGTGAGATTCTGGGGAGTTTGGGGGAAATGCAGAGTGAATGCCAGTGGGCATGGGGTTCCTTTTTTAGAGTAACAATGGCCTACAATTGATTGCAATGATAAATTGGACAAGCCTTGATTATGCTGTCCAATAAATTGGATACTTTCCATGGTGAACTGTGTTCTATGTGAATTTTATCTCAATGAAGTTATTATAGTGATCCCTTTGACAGCATATATACTAAAATAAAGTTGTTATAAAAAGTAAATAAGACTCCCAGTTCCTTTTCATTCCAGCCTCATTGGTGTGAATGTTATCAATTGATCTAGAATTTAAGTAGCCTGTCTGGAATGTTTGACAAACAAATTTTTCTCATGCATTATACATCTGACCCAAAACAATACTAACGGGTGCCTGGGAGGAGGGCAGGTTATTTCCATCACCCAGGAGTGAAAACTCTGCAAATTAACCGCAGAACGGTTCATTGAAGCAAGTAATGGATTGGTCTGCACAAACAAGAAATCTTTGTGGGAATGAGTGTGATTGTTCATATACTCTGTTTGCTAATTATCGCTAGTATGAACAGTATTTTAGGTGCTCTTAAGTCCTCTGGAAGCCAGGGACACAGTCAATGGCAAAATACAGGTGGATATGCAAGGTGCTCAGCTAGTGGCACCCAACCCACAGGAAACGCCATAGGACTACGTGATACTGCACACCCGCATTCCGCACATGTCAGCAGTCCAACGGCTGCAGCATGCATGTGGACATTATGTGTGCTCCATGCCCACATCGGCACATGCTCTCACTCCTGTGCCCTGCTCAGCTGAGCTCCTGCTGGTGTGTTCTTTTTTAGCTTTAAAGAACACACTGATGACTTCACCAAATAAGGGTCCTGATCTTGATGATGTACATCTGCACTGATGAAACAGTCTTTGTGGTTTGTGATTTTGTTTTTCAGGATTCCTTTCTATGTGCCAGAGTTTGTGTGGCTCTTCTGAGCTGGAATATCGCTTGGAAGAGCTCCCTTGGACCTGGGAACAGCCCTTCCCTGGTGACCGTGATGGACTGACAGACATTCAGGACTTGTGAGTGTTCTCTGAAGCTCCCCTGACATGCGCCAAGCCAGGCAGAGGCCAACCTGGGAAACCAAAGCTAGAAGCATCTCCCAGGTGCCCAAGGAGTTGTAGACAGCAAGGGACAGCTGCCATCCAGATGGCTCCAAGCCTCCTCTACTGTATCGCCACCACCCTGAGGTCAGCACAGGCCTTCCATGCTGGCAGTGGGTGACCCAGGACCTCCTCAAACCCACGTGTTCTTTCCCTCCTCCTGCAGATTCCTGGAGTCCTGACCCAACCTGACTGAGCCTGAGAGCTTAACTCGAAGCTCAACACCCTCCTTTCTAATAATGAAAATTGAGACTTGATGCTTATTCCTTCAAGTTACTGGGTGGTAAATGGCTTTAAATTGAGAAATAAAGACCACTCAAATCCTCTGTACTAAAGTTATACTCAAAGTTGTAGGCCATCCAAGACTGACTCTCTCAAGTATCTTATAAACTCACTTTGCTTTAATTGCATCTGGCCCAAATAAAGAAGGGTGTAATGAGTAAAGCAAGTTTTCAACCTTATCAAATCTGAGGGGAAAATAAGGAATCCAGCATCACCTTCTACAAGTCTGTTCTTCTTGTATAAGTCAAACTTGCCTTCACTGCACCTGACCCCCCTTACATGGTTACCCTCCAGGGCACCATGGTCCTGCAGGGCACACAGACCCCAGCAGGGATCTAGATGGGAATAGCTGAGGGCTGTGTGGAGCCTCTCCAGCCAGAAGAGAGCGATGTTCCCAGGTACAGGCCTGGCTTGCTCATGATGGATTAGGAGAGAGAAGAGCTTCTGTATCTGCACAGCACAAACCTACATTCTAGTGTAGCCACCAGTTCAGAGAATTGAACATCTCTGCCTGTGATGAAGAAGAGCAAGAACCCAGTTTTGCAGAAACTCTGAGAAAAGCGTGGTGGTACCAAGAGGTTGGCATGTAAGACATAAACACCATGGCTGCTGAAAGCTCTGTGCCTGACTAGCTTCACTCCCAGCCTGCGGAGTGATTGACAGATGAAGACGGGGGCACTGTCCTTCCCCCCACCAAGTCACCGCACACTGCTGTCTATTCCCGTTGACCCTGATGAAGGTCATGCAAATGTGCCACAGAGATAGGAGGTCCTGCCCTTGCCCCAGAAGGATGGGTTATTTTTCCCTTCCTTTCCTCTAATCACTCAGCAATGCATTGCATGTATCCACATGGATTCTGCAAGAGGAACTCCAGAGACAAGACGGCATCTGCCAGCCACCATCAGCTGTCATCCTCTAGCAGTCAGTTAACGTGGGGACCATTAGCCTGCACTCTGAAGAAGCAGATCTCCCTGGCAAAAATGATTAAGTCACCAAACCCCTGTTCAGAAACCTGGGAACAGCCCTGGTTTCAGGGGTGGAGGTGTCAGCCATTCAGGGGAGCTTGGCAGCACCCATAGGAAACCAGCCCCACTGGAAAGACCAGTCCAAACTTGCCACCATGCGGCCTTTTGTGTGACCCTGATGGGTGGTATTGACTGATTGGCCTCCCTGTACACTCAAGGCTGCCCTATCCCTGCATCAAAGCCTGTCGCCACTCCTCTCAGGCACTGCTCCTAATCATATTCCCCATACTCCCAGGTTACCCTGTTTTTATTTAAAATCACAGCACTGCAGAGCACAGCCTCATGGTATGGTCCCCTACCCAGGTGGCTTGGATTGGTTAGCAAACCATCATGTTTCTGCTTCGAAAACCCCATTCTAAAAACGCTGGTCTATTTCAGGATTTCAGGGATTCAATATAATCTTTCCTCCTTACTACTCAATAATATATCAGCAAGCATAGAAATAAAGTTACCACAAACAGCTGGTCTAAATTATTCTTCAAGTTTATCTTTGTAAATACTCTCTATGGGTTGCAGAATCTGCATATTTTCTATGCTCCACATTTGGCTCCATAGACATTGTTATGAGTACTGTATAGTACGGTTAAAAATGTTTCGCTTTCATTTCTGAGTCTTTAATTTTATGTTTGAGCTCTGCATAAAAATAGCTTATAATTGCTTTTTGACAGTAATAAGCCTAAGATTGTGACTCAAAATTCTGAGATATTATGTTCTTTTGTAATAGTAGTTCAATATGGAACTTTAAAAAAAAAAATCCCAACTTGTGCAGTTCCTGTTTTCTCCCGAGACCATGAGATCTGCCAGGAGAATCACCGAGAAAGCCCGCACACCTGAGGATGGGGGTGCACTCACACTCACTCTTTTAACGAAGTTCTTTTTTATCAGGGGGAGAGCATTTTTGCTCAAGCTGCCATGATTAAGAGGGGAAGCTGAGAGAACTCAGCTGTTCCCTCCTTACACCCAGCTCAAGTCACATCTGTGACATTCTGTGGAACTACACAGCAAGGGTCCAAGACAATCCAGCCAGTGCGTCCATAAACTCTGTTGTACAGCAAAGTAAACTGAGAAATGGAGAGCCAGAGATATGCAGTGCTTCCCTGAACCGAGATGATATCTCACAATCATCGAGTCTACACAGACTTTCTTTGGTTTTCAAACTTAAATTTTTCCATAAAATGCACGTACAAATCCCTCCTCCTTCATGTCTCATTAGCAGCATTGAAAGGGTCGGGTAAGGGAAGGAAGCAGGGGTCCAGGAAGCCCCCAGAATTTATAAGATTCACTCCAGATTTATTGAATGGCTATTCAATAAACACAAAGAACTAATACAGGACAATTTTCAGATATATAGGTTATCATCCAGAAGTTGGGGGGAAAGATAAAATTAATAGCTGAAGCGCAGGAGGATAAAAGCCAGGTTCTGCCAGCACTCATGGCACAGGCCTTCAGAGAGCTGCGGGACCCATACTGCAGACCACAGTCCAACACACTGCTGTGCACTTTCATCAGACACTGAATAGAGACACAAGTCAAAGCAGACTGAGTAGGTCCACACTCAGTGGTGCAAAGGCAATGGAGTGGATTTGGTCATCGCAAGATTTTAAAAAATGGAAAAAATAACTTATTTCTAAAGAATTATACATAGGAGAATATTTTCAATCTATTAAGTAAAATGATGCTGACCGAATGCTTTTAGAATCTGTGCCAAAAGGTTCTGCACTCAGCCCATGAGGGACTTGGCAACAGCAGTGACCTTGATGGCCACATGTGGTCAGGCCCCGAGTACTGCAAGGCCCATCCCTGTAAAGATGATGAGAGTCACAAGGATGGTGGAGATGCCATACATATAGAGCCCATCATTGCAATGACAATGACAAGCACAGGGCTGGTGGAACCCTGTGTCACTGAGACCCAACAGCCATCACCTGAAACTTAAAGGAGGAGAGGTGTTTTCTGGCTCGCAGTTCCCTGCTCTCAGTTCATGCATGGTCAGCCATCTCCAAAGGAAAAAGGGCATGGTAAGAGATCCTGGCTGAGGAAAGCTGCTCACATCCTGGAGACCAGGAAGCAGGGACAGAAGGAAGACATACCCTCCCAGATCAAATCCCAACTGACCACCTCTACCCAAGCCCTGCCTCCTGATGGCCCATGAATTAATCCACTGATAGTATAGCACCCCAGGATCAAACCTTCCAAAAACTCCATCACCAAACACATGCGGCCCTCAGGAGATATCCTGAATGTGGCCAAGCCCCATCACTGCTTCCTGTGGTCCCCTTCAGATGTCTTGGAATCACCTCAGGTGAGTTTGATATCTCATTTACTTTCTTGCCTCCTTCTTAATAAGTAATTTACCTTTGAGTAATGTACATACTTCCGTTTATTGCATAAGATAATACTAGTAGCTGCAAAAAAAGTCAACATTTTAGTGACTTAACATAGTCGAAGGTTTTTTTCTTGCTTTTATAATCACCCAGAGCAGGTGTTGCCTGTGTGACTTCCTTCTCTGTCATGGCCTCTGATCTCTTAAAGCCTGGAATCCTCTGTGTAGGACAGGGGAAGGACACTCCAGCTGCCACAAGAAGCTCCATGCTTCTCTGAGGAGCACAGAAGGGGGACAAGGAAGCGGCTGCATCTGGATGCAGAGAAAGGGATGGCAGAGGGCAGCCACCAGCTGACATCAGTGTCCTGAACCCTGCACTACCACCTGACTTGTCCACATTCTCCCTGTTACTTTATTTAGGAATTATTGTTCACACACTCCTGATAGTACCTGTCTTCAAGGTTTCACATATGAACCACTCACTGCTGTGCCAAAGCACTGGGTCTGAGGTTTCTGACAAATGAGTCACATCAGGTGTACTCAGTGCTCTCAGAATCTGCATTCACCGTCTTATGCCAAAAGGTTCTGCTCAAATTACAAACCAGTTACCAGACTAAGGATAGCCATGGTGAGGGCTCCTCGACACTCCTGACTGAGCATCTAAGGTCTAGGTCCCACTTTTACATGGTTCCATCCTCCTTCCGCTGCAGAATTTTTTTGCCTCTTACTATCAGTGAACTCAAAATCCCTTAGGTAGAAGAGGCACCTCATTCATTAGGTGCCTCCTGGGATGGTGTTCGGGCCTCCTGTCCAAACAAAATATCCTTTCCTCCCCTTGTCCCCTTGACCCTGTGCACACCAAGACGCCACAGGTGCTCACTGCAGACCATCATGCCCGGAGGAGACAGGCACGGGTTCCTCCCTGTGTGAAGCCTTCCCAGCCCCCCTTGTCAGTCCATCTAGAGGCAGAATTTTCCCTAAACTGCCAACAGCATATGCTTCTTTAGATATTTGAAGTTTGCTTGAGGTACTTTTTTTATTAATAAGAAAACACTTTTTTTTTTTTACTAAAGTGAGTGGTTTCTAGTGGAATAATTGTACCCGAGTCCCCTGTGCCTACTGCAGCACCCAAGACCCACACCCACCTCCTGCACTGCTCAGGCAGCCACAGCTCCTGGCTGACGCCAAGTGACAGCGCTCGGCAGAGAGAGATGCAAGTACTCAGGCTGATTGTAGAATATGGGCTCACTCTGAAAACTTTCTGAACATTAATACAGACATTTACCTTCAATTTCTTTGAAAGTTGAGTAGGAAGTGAGAATGCTAGTGGTACTCACACGAAATGCCCACTTTCCATCAAGGTTTTAAGGAGTGGGGCTTGGAGATCTGATACTGTATCCATACTGTGTTACTCTTCTGGGCATTGAAATGGTATCCCAGTCAAGCCTACGCTAAAGTGTTACAAAAGCTTTGGCCCGTTTCCAGACAGAGCTGTGTGTGCAGCTCTTCGCAGCTCCAGAAGCGGAAGTGTAGGTGAGAGGTCTCCAGTGCATTCTCATTAACTGCTTGACATGCCCTGCGTACCATGCTCTAACCTTCCATAACTCGAGTTTCCGGCTTTTCCTGCTGGGGCCGCTGCAGAACGCACTGTGCTCCGCTCGATCCTTCAGCACACGCACGTCTGACTACACGCAACTCATGGCTTCCCAGCCCTGGAGAGAACCTGATACAGACATCAGGCATTAGAAATACTTCCCAGATCCGCCTCCTGTCTTAGTCCACCTGTGTAGTTATAACAACCACCTATTGTGGTGCGCAGTTCAGAAATGAGGAAGTGATGATGCTCAGCAGGTACCAAGATGCTGCCTCTGGAGTGTCTAGAGAGGACTGTGTGTTCTCCAGAGAGGAGGAAGCTATGTCCTCCGAGGAAAGCAAGGCAAAGCAAGATGGCAAGAGAGCCAAAGGCTCTATTATCAGAGCTTAATCCATCCTATGCCCAAAACCTGTGCTATCAGTGCCCCAACCCGTCCCATGCATGAAGACTGTGACATCAGGCCCTAAGCCATCCTGTGGGGAGGAAGCCTCCAGGCCTACTCACTCTTAAAGACCCCACTCTTGGTGTCATGCCATTGCCAGCACCTGGGTTTTGCAAGTACTGCTCAGCCACAGGGGTTCACCATGAGTGCAGAGAGGCAGTAGGTCAGTATCTACTAAGCACTCCACACTGAAGAAACAGATGAGAAACACAGGCACACACCTGGTCAGATGAGACCTGTGGTCTGTGAGCAAGCTTGGCATTAGTAAAACAGGGTAAAGTCCTGCAAGCACCTGGGAAAGGAAAGAATAGGGTGGCTCAGAGATCACAGCCAGTCTCCTGTCTTCTCCCCAGAGACACTGCAGACCTTAGATGGCAACAGTCTTTGTGAGGTCAGCCTCCTCACTGCCCACCTGAGTAAGGATGCTCCAACACAGTCCTGCGCTCTGAAGCTCTGCTCCTTCTAATGACTGTCACTGAGACCCACCAGGAGCCAATCCAGGATGGGGGCAGGCATCCTGGAGTTGGCAGCCCCTTGATTTCTCCAATCTCCGTGATGACACCACACTATGCTGGCTGCCACCTGTGCACTGTAGGAGTCTAAAGCGTCCCCTCACACTTTTGCCCCTCCGCTTTTTTTTTTCCAATTCTGTAGAACATTGTGACACACAACTGTTCATCTCACTCTCCCTGGCTTAAAACCTTCTGTGGCTCCGTTTGTCCTTCAGAAAAAGCTAACTGGGTGACAGGAGGGCATCTCGCCCCCTGCAGCACTGCTCCCACCCTACCCAGTGAGGCAGGCACCTTCCTGCCCCCAGCTTCAGGTGAGGTTTTCTCTGCTTCCTTTCCTTCACTCTTGCTGGGTTGTAAATGGGGACCTCAAGGTCCTTCTTGGTCTCTCAAGCCTGGGCAATGCCTTCCTCCCCTCACCTTCACAGTGCCTGTTCTTGTGCTGGCTCCATCATACTGTTACTGGGAAAATGGGAAGATGGGCTACAAGAGGACAGGCTCTGAGCTCAGTCCTGAGTTCAAGATTCACACACCAGCCTTTGCTGGTGAGTGGCCAGGGACAAGGCGCACAGCGCACAGCGCACAGCACATAGCTGTGTGCAGCTGAGCTTCCCGTCTTGGCTTGGGCTGCATGTTGGCCACTGCCTGTGATGAATGGTCACTGCCACACGGACCCAAATCCAACACATGAGCTCCCATGGTGAGGAAGGTAGATGGGACAGGGCACTGCCATCAGTCAGCTTCCCAGGGTGACCTTCATGCATGACAGCACACAGAATGTTCCAGAGTCTGCCTCACTTATTCACACTCTGCTGCTTCCAGCAGAAACTCCCCATTGTCCCAGTCTGAATCCCCTCCCAGATCTCCCTTGAGACTTTGTATGTCGTTGAACCTGGAGGGAACTCAAAGTGGGGTGCTAAGCAGATCACTAAGGTATCCTTGATAGAGTAGCTTTGGAAGCAGAGGTTTGGGGCTAGGAAAGAGAGAGACAGAGAGAGAGAGACAGAGGAAGATCTCCAAAGTTGTAGCTCTCTGCTGCCCTGTATGATCTCTGATTAACCCATCTACCTGGCCCCATATTCCTACAAATAGAGCTGGTGAGATTTAAATCTGGGGATAGGTTACTAATAATAACTAGAAACTTAAAGGAAGATGCACTTTATGTACACTTCCAAAAACATCATCTGAAATGAATGCAACTATCTATGTAAGAGTGGTGAAAGAAAAGAATTTGCCCATTTAGAGTTTTTTTGGTTCCTACTTTGGATGAGTGGATTTGCTTTTTCCTTCACCTTTATGAGGGTTCCAGTGTCTCTAGGTGTGTGTGTGTGTGTGTGTGTGCGCGTGCGTGCACACACACACTTACTTTCTTTTGAGAAATTGGAGAAGGACAAGAATAGCCTCTTCTGACACTGAAAGGCCTTTTGCCTCTAGACCTAGCAGTGTTTAATCAGAGAGCAGAACCTGGACTCACAGCCTGATATCACCAGCACATCAGAATCTTTGATGCCTTTGATGCCAGTCTTAAAACAAATAACATGGAAGTAACAGAGAAAGGGAGCTGCTGAGACTCCAACAGCAAATCCAAACCCTGCCAGAAGCAGCACTAGTTAGAAAAAAATTATGGTGCTTTTCCAAGAGTCTTCCAAATTGCCAGAGTGTCATCCTGATGAAAAAATTAGACTTCACTCTTGTCAGAGGGCAAGAGCCATGGAGGATCTTGCCTCAGCAGCCAGCCTGAGTCCACCAAAGTGCTGTTCACTAAAATGTTACATCCATCACTTCCTCCCCTTACCCAGCAGACAAAAATTCACTGTATCATTTTTTAATTTTTTTAAAGAGAATAAAAAATAAAAAAACAATGAAAATGATACAGAATTTCAAAACAAGATGATAGAAAACTAACAATGGCTATCATATTACATATTGTTATTTTCAAAATAGTTGCTCAATATAGGCAAGCAAAATTGATCAAACATTACAAGCACTGTTTCAATGAACTAACAGAACTAGTCATACAATTATCTTAGCTATCTTGTGTATGTATATTTTTTGCCCTTCCTTCTTTTCTCCTTTCCCCATCCTAATTGTTCTTTCCTTTTGAGCACTTTCTTTCACTTTCATAATATCTATTATACTTTTTGGATCTTATTTACTCTTTCAGGTTCTTATACTAGGGAGACAATACGATGTTAACACATAAGAGACTGATTATTTCACTTATAAGTAAGGTCTCAAGTTGCATCTATTTATTTATAAAAGCCTCAAATTTATCTTTTTTATTTCTTTTTTCATGGTACCAGGGATCAAACTCACGACTTCAGGCTTGCGAGGCAGGCACTTGTGCCACTGATCTACATCCCTGGCAAGTTTATCTTTCTTTATAGCTGAGTAGTACTCCATTGTATAAAAATACCACATCTTTTTTATTCACTCCTCAGTTGATGCGCATTTGGGTTGCTTCCAAGATTTAGTTATTATGAATTGTGCTGCTATAAACATGGGTGCATATATAATACTATGATACAATGTTTTCAATTCTTCTAAGAAAATACCCAGAAGGGGAATAGCTGGGTCAAATGGGATCTCTAATCCTAGTTTTTTGAGGCATCTCCACACTGATTTCCACAGTGGCTGCACCAGTCTACCCTCCCACTAACTGTGGGGAAGGGTCCCTTTTTTCCCACAGCCCCATCAGCATTTGTTATTGGACAGTTTTTTTATGATAGCCATTCTCTCTGCTGTGAAATGGAATCTCAGTGTTGTTTTAATTTGTATCTCAAATGACCATTGATGTTGAACATTGTTTTCATGTATTTGTTTGCCATTTGTATTTCTTCATCTGATAAGTGTGTATTTATCTCAGATGCTCATTTTTGAGTTGGGTGTTTGAATTTTGGAGGCGTAATTTTTTTTCAATTTGTTATATGTTCTAGATAGAAATACTTTATCTGAGGGACAGTTGGCTAAGATTTTTTTCCTACTCTGTGGGTTTTCTTTTCACTTTGTTGTCGATTTCCTTTATAGTGCAAAATTTTTTTAATAATATGAGATCCCAGTTGTTGATTCTTTGAAGTATTTCTGATGCAGTTTGGTTTTTGTTTATGACCTTTCTGCCTACATCTATGTCTTCAAGTTTTCTACCTACCTTGTCTTCCAGCAGATTTAGTGTTTCTGTTTTAATATTTGGATCCTTGATTCATTTTGACTTTAATTTAGTGCATGGTGATAGGCATGGCTCTAGTTTCAGTCTTTGGCATGTGGAAAGCCAGTTTTTCCAGCACAACTTATTAAGGAGGCTATCTTTCTTATGGTGTGCATTTGGTCCCTTTGTCAAAGATAATATGGTTGAGTGTATTTGTGGTTGTGTCATTTTCTTCTGTGCCATTGAACTTCAGGTCTGGTTTTTTTTTTTCCTAATACCATGCTGATTTTATCACAGTAGCTTGGTAATATAATTTCAAGTCAGGGATTGTGATGTCTCCTGCCTTGCCTTTGTTGTACAGCATTGTCTTTGCTATTCTAGGTCTCTACTGCTTCCAGATGAGTTTTAGGAATGATTTCTCTAGATCTGTGAGGTATAATAATGATATTTTGATTGAGATTACATTAAATCCCTATAACAATTTTGGAAGTATGGCCATTTTCACAGTGTTGGTTTTTTTTCTATACATGGGCAAGGAATATCTTTCCATTTTCTGAAATCCCTTTTGATTTCTTTTTTAGAATATTGTCATTTCAATGTATAAATCTTTTACTTCCTTTGTTAGACTGATTCTTAGGTGTTACATTTTTTGGATGTTATTGTAAAGGGTATGATTTCTCTTATTTCTCTCTCAGTGAGTTTGTTGTTTGTGTATAGGAATGCTATTGATTTTTGAGTGTTGACTTTTATCCAGCTACATTGCTGAATTTCATTATTAAATCTACAAGTCTTTTGGTGGAGTCTTTTGGTGGAGTCTATGTGGAATATTGTGTCATCTATGAATAGCTATAATTTAACTTCTTTCATTCCTATCCTTATTCTTTTTATTTCTCTCTTTCGCCTAATTGCTCTGGCTAATGTTTCCAGCATTGTATTGAATAGGAATGGTAATTGTATTGAATAGGACATCCTTGTCTTGTTCCTGATTTTAGAGTAAAAGTTTTGCATTTTTGTTCATTTAGCAAGATGTTGGCTCTTGATTTGTCATAGATGGCTTTTATCAAATTGAGGTAAATATCATCTAATCCAACTTTGTCTAGGGTTTTTTAGTGTTGATAAAATCAAATCACAAAAGAGTGTTGAACTTTATAAAAGGATTTTCTGCATCTATTGAGATAATCATGGAATTTGTGTCTTTGTTGATACAGCATATTACATTTATTGATTTGCATACATTGAATCATCCTTGCATTCTTGGGATGAATCCTGTTCAATCACGGTAACTTAATTTAATGATCTACTGTATTCTGTTTGCTAGTATTTTACTGAGGATTTTGGCATCTATATTCATTAGGGAGATTGACCTGTCATTCTCTTTTTTGGTTGGGTCTTTCTCTGGTTTTGGTATCAGGGTAATACTTTCCTTCAGTAATGAGTTAAGGAGAATTGCTTCCTTTTCCATTTCATTAAAGAGTTTGAGGAGAAGTAATGTTAAATCTCCTCTAAATTTGCTGTAGAATTTAGCTGTGATTCTATCAGGACCTGGGCTTTTCTTTTGTTGGTAAGTTTTTAATTGTTTCCATTTTCATTAACTGATACTGAGTTATTCAGAATTTTTATATCTTCTTAATCCAGCTTTTGTAATTCATATGTTTTAATGAATCTTTCCATTTCTTCTATGTTTTCCATCCTAGGAGAGTAAAGATTTTTGATGTAGGTATTCATGATCTTCTGAATTTCCACAGGATCTGTAGTGATTTCACACTTTTCATTTCCTATTGCATGAGTTTGAGTTTTTTCTTCCTTTTTTTATAAGGTTGGCTAGGCATTTATCAATTTAATTGATGCTTTCAAAGAACCAGCACTTCAATTCATTAATTATTTGTATTGTTTTCTTAGTCTCAATTGCATTAATCTCTGCCCTGATATTTATGATTTCCTTCCTTCTTTACAGATCTGGGGTTTGACTTGTTCTTTTTTTCTAGAAGCTTGAGGTGCAACATCAGGTTGTTATTTGTTCTTGTTCCATTTTCCTGATGTGAGAATTCAACACTATAAATGTCCCTCTGAGGACTGTTTTCATTGCATCCCACAGGTTCCAGTAAGTCACATATACATTTCTGTTTGATTGTAGATATTGTTTAATTTATTCTTTATTTTTTTTTCTGTGACCCACTGGTTGTTCAGGAGGGTGTTATTAAATTTTGATGTGTTTCTGGGGGTTTTGCAGTTTGTTTTGTCATTAATTTCTAATTTCATTGCACTATGGTCAGATAATATGCATGGGATAATTTCAGTTCCTTTGCATTTACATAAACATGTTTCATGGTACTAGTATATGGTATATTTTAGAGAACATACTGTGTGCAGCTGAGAAGAATGTGTATTCTGATGTTGTTGTATAGAACACTGAGTAAACATGTACTAAATTCATTTGTTCAAAAATTTGGTTTAGTTCTGTTCTTTCTTTGCTGATTTTTTTTTTCGAGTTGATCTGTCTCTTTGTGACAATGGGGTGTTAAGGTCTGCAATGGTTGATACCTTGTGTCAACTAAAAAGTTCAGAAGTTTAAATAAATGACTCATCAGAGGCCATAGTCCTCACTCTGAAACATCCTGAACCTGTGCAAGAGGAGGGCACATAAATTTTGTGATTGCTACACCTGCCCTGGGAGGATAGTCTGCTTACAATATAAGGGAGAAGAGGTTTGCTCTCCCCTGCCCTCATTTTGCTCTTGTTGCTTTTGCTGTCTTCTGCCATCTTAAAGTGCTGCCCCTCTGCCATTCTACCCTGCCTTTGAGCCTGCTGATTACAGACTAAAACCTCCACAAACTGTGAGCTAAATAAATCATTCCTTCCTTAATTTTGGATGTCAAGTATTTTGCCTCAGCAAGAAAAGAAAAATAACCAAGACAATGTCCCCCATTATAACTGTGTTATTGCTTATTTGATTCTTCATGTCCATTAAGATTTGTCTGATATAGTTTGGTGTTCCTGTATTTGGTGCATATACATTTATCTTCCTCTTGCAATTTTCCCCTAACAAGTACGTAGTGACCTTCTTTATCTCTTTTGATCATTCTTGGTTTAAAATTTACATTGTCTGCAACAGAATAGCTATTCCTGCTCTTTTCTGTGTTCCTATCTCATGGGGTATTTGCTTTCCATCCTTTGACTTTCAGTCTATGAATTTTCTCTTGAGTTAAATGTGTTTCTTGTATACAGCATATTGTTGGATTTTTTTTTCTTGATTCACACTGTAAATCTATTTCTTTTGATTGGTGAATTGAGGCCATTTACATTAATGGCTATGACTGATATGTATTGGCTTATCTTTGTCATGTTATCTTCCTACTGTTGGTTTCATAGTTTTCCCCTCTTTTTAATTGCTTGCCCTGCTTGGGGGTTTCTTTCTGTATTTGTTCATGGAATTGTGGTCATTTTTATCTCTTTCTAGATATCTTTCAGTACTCTTTGCAGCTTTGGTTTGGTGTCTATGAATTTCTTCAGTTGTTCTTTGTCATGAAAGTATCTTAATCCTCCATTAATTTTGAAATATAGTTTTGCAGGGTACATCAATCTGGGTTGGAAATCATTTTCTTTCAGGACTTCAAATACTTCACTCCAAGCTCTTCTTGCCTTAATGGTTTGTGTTGACAAATCTGTCATGATTCTGATGGATTTTCCTTTATAGGTGATCTGCTTCTTTTCTCTAACAGCTTTTAATATTCTGTTCTTGCGCTGAATTTCTGGGGTCTTGATTATTATATGTCTGGGTGTAGATTTATTTTGGTTTTGGCTAATTGGAGTTCTATATGTCTCACTTGTCTGTATGTCAGATTCTTTTCTCATGCTTGGGAAATTTTCTGCTATAACTTCTGCAAATAGTTTTTTATGTCACATGCATTGACTCCTGCTTTTTTCACTGATACCTGTCAAACTTATATTGTTTCTCTTTGCATCATCTTGCAGCTCTTGAATTGTTATTTCCAGGTTCCTTGTTATTTTTAAGCAATCTTTCCTTTCATGTGATCCCATCTTCAAGGTCTGAAAGTCTGTCTTTCAAGAGGTTTTACCAGCTTTCAATGGAATTTTTAATTTCCTAGATATCTCTTTCAATGTTTCATGCATTCTAATTCTTTCCTATATTGTTCATTCAAGGTTTTCATCACTTTCCTATGCTCTTCTATATTTTTAATCTATATCTTCTTTAGATATGCTCAGCAATTCTTTCATTATGATTATCATTTTTCCTTTTTTACCTGAGAGATTTTCTCTGCTCTTCTTTCCTTTAGAAAGAAACAGCTTGTGGAGCTGTTTCTTTACTTCAGTTGTTATCATTTCAGAAATTTCAGGTGTGTAACTTCCAGTTTGTTCCATGTCATTGTCTCCTAGACTTCTTGTATGTAGGCTGGAGGTCTGAGATTGTATTTTGCTCTTTTGTCTTGACATTTGCAATTTTGTTTTTTTTTTGGGGGGGGGTCTTTTATATTTTTTCTTGTATTTCTTTTTATTCTTTTTTTATTTAAGAGAAAAAAGACACTGAAGAGAAAGACAAATGCAAACAACAACAAACCCAATACAATAACAGTATAGGTTTACAAAACAAGATGATAGGAATTTGACATTGCATATTGTTACCTTCAAAAGGGTTGCTTAGAATAACAGATATACACATGTAAAATTGATCTAATCATATATTCATATGTTCTTTTCCAACAGCTAATACAATTAGTAGTATAGTCATTTTAGCTATCTTAGCTTTTCTTTTCTCTGTTTCCCTCTCCCAATTACTTTTCCTCTTTGAGTAGTTCCTTACACAGTATTTATTGTAGGTGTTGGATCATATAGTCTTTTTCAGTTTCTTACCCTAGGGAGACAATACAGTATTTACACATGTGAGGTTGATTTATTTCATTTATGAGTATGCTCATAAATTGCATCCATTTACTTATAAAGGGCTCAATGCAATCTTTCTTTATAGCTGAGTAGTTTTTCATCACATCTTTTTTATCCATTCCTTGATTGATGGGCACTTCAGTTGATTCCTTGATTTGGCTATTACAAATCATGTTGCTACAAATATGGGTGCACATATATCACTGTGGTATGATGTTTTCAATTCTTCTGAGGAAATGCCCAAAGGTAGGATAGCTGTGCCAAATGGAATCTCTAATCCTAGATATTTGAGGAGTCTCCACACTGATTTCCACAGTGGATGCAGCAGCCTACACTCCCACAAACAGTGGAAAAAAGTTTCTTTTTCCCCACAGCCCCTCCAGCATATGCTATTGGTTCATTTCTTGATCTCAGCTATTATTTCTGGGGTGAGATGAAATCTCAGTGTGGTTTTAATTTGCATTTCCAGAGTGACAATTGATGTTGAACATTTTTTTCATATGTTTATTTGCCATTTGTATTTCTTCATCTGAGAAGTGTGTATTCAACTCAGATGCCTATTTTTGGATTAAATCTTTGAATTTTGTTGAACTGGTTTTTTTTTATTATTTTTATGTTCTAGGTAGAAGTCTTTTGTTTGAAGGACAGTTGACTAAGATATTTTACCAATTCATAGGGTTTCTTTTTACTATGTTGTAGATTTCTTTTCACATGCAAAAACTTTTTAATCAGATGAGAACCTAGTTGTTGATTCTGGGAAGTGTTGCCTGTGCAGTTTGATTTTTGTTCATGAACTCTCTGCCTACTCCTATGTTGTCAAGATTTCTACCTACTTTGTCTTCCAGCAGTTTTAGTCTTTCTGTCTTAATATTTAGATCTTTGATCCATTTTGACTTTAGTTTAGTGCATGGTGATAGACATGGATCTGGTTTTAATTTTTGGCATATGGAAGGCCAGTTTTTCCTGCACCACTTATTGAAAAGCCTATCTTTCTTCTGGTGTGCATGTTTGGCCCCTTTGTCAAAGATAAGATGGCTGCATGTGTTTGTAGTTATGGCTGTATCTTCTGATCTATTCCATTGATCCTCAGGTCTTTTTTTTTGTCTAATACCATGCTGATTTTATCATAGTAGCTTGGTAATATAATTTCAAGTCAGAGATTGTGATGCCTCCTGCCTTATCTTTGTTGCCCAGAATTGCCTTTGCTATTCTAGGTTTCTTCTGGTCTCAGATGAATTTTAGGAATGTTTTCTCTAGATCTATGAGGTATGCAAATGATATTTTGATTGGAATTGCATTAAATTTGTATAATAATTTTGGAAGAATAGCCATTTTCACAATGTTTGTTCTTCCTATCCATCAACAGGGAATGTCTTTCCATTTTGTGAAATCCTCTTCCATGTCCTTTTTCAGAGTAGTGTAATTTTCACTGTATAGATCTTTTACTTTCTTTGTTAGATTGATTCCTAAGTATTCCTTTTTTTCTTTTTTTTTTTTTTTTTTTTTTTTTTTTTTTTTTTTTTTTTTTTTTTTTTTTTTTTTTTTTTTTTTTTTTTTTTTTTTTTTTTTTTTTTTTGGATACTATAGTGAAGGGTGTGGTTCCACTCCTCTCTCAGTGAGTTTGTACTAGAATGCTATTGATTTTCAGGTGTTGACCTTATGTCCAGCTATATTAATAAATTTGGTTATTACATCTAGAAATCTCTCAATGGAGTTTTGGGGCTCTTCTATGTAGAGTATCACATCATATGCAAATAATGATAATTCAACTTCTTCCTTTCATATCCATATTCCTTTTATTTCCCTCTCTTGTCTAATTACTCTGGCTAATATTTTTAGAACTATACTGAATAGGAGTGGTGATAATGGACATCCTTGTCTTGTTCTTGATTTTAGGTTGAAAATTTTCAGTTTTTGTCCATTTAATAAGATGTTGGCTGTTGGTTTATCATATATTGCTTTTATCAGATTGAGTTAGAAACCATCTGTTCTGACTTTCTGTAGGGTTTTTATCATGAATGAGTATTGGATTTTGTCAAAAGTTTTTTCTGCATCTATTGAGATGATCTTGTCCTTGGCTCTGTTGATATGGTTTATTACCTTTATTGATTTGCATACATTGAACCATCCCTGCATTCCTGGGATGAATCCTACTTGATCATGTTGTATAATCTTCTTGATGACTTGTTGCATTCTACTTGCCAGTATCATGTTGAGGATTTTCATACCTATGTTCATTAGAGAGATTTGCCTATAATTTTCTTTTTTAGTTGAGTCTTTCTCTGGTTTTGGTATTAGGGTAATACATAATAGGGAATGAGTTAGGGAGAATTGCTTCCCTTTCTATTTCATTGAAGAGCTTAAGGAGTGTTGGCATTAAGTCTTCCCTAAATTTCTCATAGAATTCAGCCATGAATTCATCAGGACCTGGGCTTTTCTTTGTTGTTAAGGTTCTCAATACATTTTCAATTTCATTAACTGAAATTGAGTTATTCCACAGTTTTACATCTTCTTGCTTCAGCTTTGGTAATTCACACATTTGTAGGAATCTGCCCATTTCTTCTATGCTGTTGAACCTATGAAAGTAAAGTTTCAAATCAGGTTTTGATGATCTTCTGTATTTCCACAGGGTCTGTAGTGATTCCACCCTTTTCATTTCTTATTGTGTGTACTGCAGTTTTTTCTCACCTCTTTTTGATAAGGTTAGCTAGGGGGTTATCAATTTTATTTACTCTCTAAATAGCAAACTCTTTGATTTCTTTTTTTAAAGAGAAAAAAACAGAAAAAAAGGAAGCAATAATACAAAATTCAAAAAATGAAATAAAATAAACACTAAGAAATCACTTGTTGACAAACTACATACTGTCATCTTAGAAATAGTTGTTCAAGTTACAGAATTAAAGCACACAAAGTGGACATTAAAATCATGAGACTGCAAACAGTTCTGCTCAATGATCCAACAAAAACTTTGTAATATGGTTATCAATCCTACACACTTAAACATACAGGCAGTTATATACTTTAGAGCACTTTCTTTTCCTCTCTTTTTTACAATAGAAATTACATATTTTGGGTTTTATTACTCCTACATTTCTTATGACTTTTTTTAATTGATAAATTATATATTGTCCTCTTAGAAATAGTTGTTTAAGTTACAAAATTAAAGCATACAAAGTGGACATTCAAACAGTAAGACTGCAAACAGTTCTGTCCAATGATCCAACAAAACTCCATAATATGGTTATCAATCCTACACACTTAAACATACATGCAGTTATATCCTATAGAGCACTTTTTTTCCCCTCTTTTTACAATAGCAATTACACATTTTGGGTTTTATTACTCCTACATTTCTTATTACTTTTTACACTAGGGATACAATGTGATATTTTTACTTTTTGATTTCATTAATTCTTTATATTGTTTTCTTAGTTTCAATTGCATTAATTTCTGCTCTGATCTTTATAATTTTCTCCCTTCTTTGGGCTTTGGGCTTGACTTGTTCTTTTTCTAAGATGCAGCAT
Source organism: Hydrochoerus hydrochaeris (assembly GCA_004027455.1). NCBI lineage: Eukaryota > Metazoa > Chordata > Mammalia > Rodentia > Hydrochaeridae > Hydrochoerus > Hydrochoerus hydrochaeris. The sequence continues at coordinate 194,598 of PVLA01001514.1, read as the reverse complement.
TAGATTGTTTATTTGTGTTCATTCCATTTTCCTGATGTGGGGTTTACTACCATAAATTTCCCTCTGAGAACTGCTTTCATTGTGTCCCATGGGTTCCAATAATTTGTATTTTCATTTTCATTTGATTGCAGACATTGTTTAATTTCTTTAATTTCTTCTGTGATTCACTGGTTGTTTAGGAGAATGTTATTTAATTTCCATATGTTTATGGGATTCTTGTGGGGGGTTTTTGTGGTTAATTTCCAATTTTATTGCAGTATGGTCAGATAATATGCATGGAATTCTTTCAATTCCTTTGCATTTACTTAAGCATGTTCTGGGGCTAGTATATGATCTATTTTAGAGAATAACCCATGTGCAGCTTAGAAGAATGTGTAATCTGATATTGTTGGGTGGAACACTTGGTACACATCTACTAAATCCATTTGTTCACAAGTTTGATTCAGTTGTGTTATTTCATTGCTGATTCTTTGTTTGGTGATCTGTCTCTTTGTGACAGTGGGGTGCTAATTAAAACTGTATTATTGTTTATTTGATTTTTCATGACTATTAAGATTTATCTTACATAGTTGGATGCTCCCATATTTGGTGCATATGTATTTATGATTGTAATCTCTTCCTCTTCATGTATTCCCCTAACAAGTATGTATGACTGTCTTTATCACTTTTAATCATTCTTGGTTTGAAGTTCACATTGTCTGCAAACAGAATAGCTATCCCTGCTTTTTTCTGGGTTCCTGTCTCATGGAATATTGTTTTCCATCCTTTGACTTTTAGTCTATGAATTTCCTTCTAAGTTAAATGTGTTTCTTATACACAGCATATTGATGGATTTTTGTTTCTTAATCCACTCTGCCAGTCTGTTTCTTTTTATTGGTGAGTTGACACCATTTACATTGATGGATATAACTTATATGAACTAACTTATCACTGTCATGTTATCTTTCTGAGTTAAAATCAACAGATTTTCTATTTTTTCTGTGTAACTGTTTTCCCTGCTTATTGGTTACCTTCTGTTGTTGTTGTTGTTGTTGTTGTTGGGATTGTAGCTATCTTTGTCTCTTTCTAGTGTCTTTCAGTACTCTTTGTAGTGTTGGCTTGGTGGTCATGAATTTCTTCCATTGTTCTTTGTTGTGGAAGTATCATTTCTCCATCAATTTTCAAAGATAGTTTTGCAAGGTACATCAATTTGAGTTGAAAGTTGTTTTCTTTCAGGACCTGAAATACTTCACTCCAAGCTCTTCTTGACTTGAAGGTTTGTGCTGAGAAGTCTGCTGTAATTCTGATAGGCTTTCCTATGAAGGAAAGCCTCTGACAGCCTTTCAGTATTCTGTTCTTGTGTTGAATTTCTGACACCCTAATTATTATACGTCTGGGTGAAGATTTATTTTGGTCACGGTTAACTGGGGTTCTGTGTGTCTTACTTATATGTATATCAGATTCTCTTCCTATGTTTGGAAAATTTTCTGCTACTATTTCTGTAAATAGCCTTTGTGTGTCATTTGTGTTGACCCCTGTTTTTTCATTGACATCTTTCAGTCTTATACTGTTTCTCTTTGCATCATCTTGCAGCTGTCGAATTTTTATTTCCTGGGTCCTTGTTATTTTTAAGAGATCTTTTCTTTTGTGATTGTAAGCTTCCATCCTGTCTTCAAGGTCTGAGATTTGATCTTCAGCTTCATTCAGGCAGTTTTTCCAGCTTTCAATGGTATTTTTAATTTCTTTAACATCACTTTGAATCTGTTTCATGCATTCTACTTCTGTCTTATATTGTTTATTCAAGGTTTCCATCATTTTCTTATGTTCCCCTCTTTTTTTATATAGATCTTTGGATACACACATTTATTTCATAATGTTTGTCATTTCATTTTTTACCTGAGATTATTTCTGATCTGATTTCCTCTATAGCTTCATGGAATTGTTTCTTTACTTCAGTTGCTATCATTTCAGAAAGTTCAGTTATGTGATTTCTAGTGTCTTCCATTTTAGCATCTCTTGGGTTTTTTCTCAGTGGGGTGAGGGACTGAGATTGCATCTTGCTCTTTCATTTTGTCATTTTCCTCTGGGACCTATGTGGCTGGCCAGGCACTCTCCTGATGAATTGCACTGGAATGCTGCACTGGGAAGAGCTTCAATCCTCTGGTATCCCTGTAGTTAGCTGGGGCACACCCACCAAACTATGGCACCATATACTTTTGCTCTGTGGCCAGTGAGGCTGGCCAGACATTCCCCTGATGCACTGCACTGAGTTGTTCTGGGGCACTAGGCTGGGCACAGCTCCATGCAGCTAGCAGGGGTATACCTCTGGAGTGTGTTGCCAGAACTTAGAATGTGGCTGAGTGGAGTTCAGAATCTCTGCGATCCAGGTGGCTTACAGTGACCCACACCCAGTGTGTTGCCAGGTTCTAGCACCTGTCTAGATGGAGTTCAGAACCTCCAGGACCCAGGTGGCTAGCAGGGATGCACCCCTGGAGTGGGGCACTGGAGCCTTGAGCCTTGTTGGGTGGAGTTCAGAACCTCTGGGACCCAGGCAGCTAGTCTGAGTACACCCCAAGCATATGGGCAGTGCTAGGGCTTTGTGTCTGGCTGGGAGGAGTTTAGACCTTCTGGACCATGTGGCTAGCTGGAGCATGGCACTGGCATATGGCCCTGGCAGGTAGAGTTTAGAACCTCTGGGACCCACCAAATGGCTAGCTAGGCTGCACCCCTGAACTATGGAACTGCAGCCTTGTACTCTGATGGACAGAGCTCAAATTCTCCAAGACCAATCAGCTAGGCTGGTCACTCCCAGATGGGCAGCTCTGAGGTTCTGGACTGAGCTGGGCTTGGTACCTCTGTGACCTGTGAGGCTGGCTGGGCATTCTCCTGATGGATTGCACTGGGATGCTAGGCTGGGTAGAGCTCAGAACCTCCATGCAGCTAGCGTGGACATACCCTTAGAGTGTGGTGCTGGGGCCTTATACCTGACTAGGTGGAGTACAGAACCTCCAGGACCCAGGTGGCTAGGCAGAGTGTACCCCCACAGCGTGGCAGCACTGGGGACTTGCATCTGGCTGGGAGGGGTTCAGAACCTCTGGGACCAACATTTTCAATTTTGAAAAAAAATTTACTTTGTTTTATGTGATGATCCTTGCAAGTTTTGGTGGAAAGTAGCAATATCACTAATATTAAGCCCTCTCTAAGAAATCTGTTTCTCAGGAATATCTTCAGTGTGTAGTCAAGTCTTGGTTTGATCCTACCTTCCCAATTAATTGAGAGTGAAATGTTGGTTTCTGTTTGGCTGAGTACCCAGTCCTTTCATGTAGGGCCATGGTGAGGCTTTAAGCTTCCCAGTATTGTTACACAAAAGAGAACAACTGATTACAACAGATATGACACCCTAGCTATAGTACTACAGTTAGCAATGATGATAGCACCAAGCACAGTTTAGAAATTGACAAACTATGTTTAACTATTGATTTTGTACTTTATTCCATAAGAGCAAAGTCTATAGTTATGTAACTTATCTAGTCATAAATTAGGGGTTTGTATGCAAACTGTCTTCCCTTGTCAGAGTAAATTTACCCTGGGTTTCTCCAGATACGCTGGTTGCCATGTTCCTGGCACTACCTGCACTGGTGTCCCATGATGCAGGGGAATGGGCCGGGCATCTGGGTTCCTCCGGACCAAGGTTCCTGGGGTGGTGGAGCAAGGTTTCTCCCCTAACTGTGTCTTTTTAATGCTCAAGAGTGTGTACAAACTAACCCCTGGGAACAGTGAAAACCAGACAGTGTTTCTCAGGGTAAAGACTCAGCACAGATAGAAAAGTGCTTCCCAAAGGAAGCAGGTGGTGACAGTCAACATCCTGTCTCCACAGAGATAACCAACCTATAAAGAGAACTGGCCTATGAGCTAGTGGTTTCTTTTAGGCCTTAAAAGGGGCAGTGCATGATGGAAAAGACAGGTGGAGAAGCAAAGCCACTCACCAGATGACCAGGAAGCACAAGGGGAAGAGGAAGGAGATAGAGTCCCACATGTCCTTTTCAAGGCCACACTCTCAGTGGCCTATGGCCTCCAACTAGACCCCACCTGCCAAAGGTTCCACCTGCAACCAAGCCTTCAACTCAGGACCTTTGGGAGCACAGGGTTCCTGGTATCCATGGAGCTGTGTGTTCCCAAAAGAAATGCTAGGAGCAGGAAGGAGCAGTGTGTCATATGAATAGCTAGAATAAAACAGAAAGCCAGGTATAAAAGAAATTATCAAAAATCAGTCACATCGCAAAAAGTACTCTGTGAAACAACAATGGAAACAATTTTAAATACACACTGTCTGTAATGGAAACAGCTGGCAGCTCTTTGAGGAAGACTAGAGCTAGTGGAGAGGCCTGGCCAGCCCAAGCAGTCACTCAGCATCACCACCAGGAGAAGTGTCTTTCTGTCTTTCCATTTTGCTTCAGCCACACCAGAAAAGACTATCCAACTGGAAAGCAAATCTGGGAGCAGAAAACTAAAATTTATCAGATTCCTACTGATGTCAGTTTGTTTAAAGAAGAAACTCAAACATGAACAGATTAGTAAGCAATAACTAGAAAAGTCATGTTATCCTAATGTTAGTGATTCTCTTCCACAGAAGCCCTAGACAGGTGCAAGAGGATGGGTATTAATCTGGATAGGGTGGATTTAGATGCCAGCATGGCCCAGATATCAGAAAACTTTCTTCAAGAGAAGCTGTTTGTCTATTTAATTGTCTTCTGGAGGTGCAGGGTAGGGAGAGAAGCCTATCATCTGTAGAGTCTTGAAACTAGGCTAAATAAAATGCTGAAACTACACTCCAGGAGAGTTAGTACTTATGCTTGCAGGATGGACCCAATTACCTACCAGTTCTTTTCCATCTCCAATGTTTGTGCTCCTTGCTATTATTTTGACACTAACCTTTCTCCCTCCTGCAGTTTCAGGATACCCTATGCTTATGTACCAAGTGTGGCAAATTGTACTTAATGGCACAAAGTGGTAGATCTAGGAAGGCACCATACTTAAAAGAGAGATTTCTTTTCCATCTATTCACTTCTTTTATTATCTGATGTTCTTTTCAGGGTGTTTCTACGTGGGGTGACAATAAAATTCTTCATGAGCATATCTGTAATTGGTCTACAATTAAGCATTCCAGTTACGTAGAATTCAAAACTTAATATAAATTCTAATCTGTTCTTTTAAATTTGCCTTTTCCCCTAATTCCTGCCACATTATTCAAATTCTTCTACAGACTATTGGGCTTCTATGTTATTAAACTAAGTTTAAAAGACACTTTGCATACTAAAAAGTACCAGAAATACATTTTGGCAATGAGCGCAAATGTTCCACAATCTTAGCATCTCTTAAAACTGAAATTTTATTGATGTTTCTCTCATACAACGTAACTCAGGCTGTTTTCAAGGAATATAAATTTTTCACAGTTCAGTGGGAATTAATCTCTATAAAATACTAGGGAATCTGCCACCCCATGGACAGAAAGGGCCATGCTTCCACTCTTCTAGGGTGCCTGTGTCCTGATGAGGTGAGCAGAGCTCTCCCAGGCTGCAGGGAGCTGAGGTCAAGCACGGATGTGAAGCTGTCCCTTGCCTAGTTTGGACCGCTTCACTGAAGCCACCTCACATGTAATCCCACAGAGAGGATCGGCTGTCTTCCCGACTCAGACCCTCGTGTGGCTTCTGCCAAATGGCAACCAGGCGGGACCCCAGCGATAATGCCCTGCCACGCTCTACCCACTGTACTTGTCTCTCTGGAGGAAGCAGCCCCTTGCGGTCACTTTCCCCTTCCCTCTCACCTCCTGAGCTGGTCACTTCTGTCCCGCTCTTAGTTCTTCTTCAGGGACTCTTGCTGTAGTCCTGTCTGACACCCAGCCGGCCTGGATAACTTTGCCTGGACTGCTCAGAAACAGTCCTTTCTGTGGGGCCCTGCTTAGCATTCTTCACAGCCACAGGCTGGAAAACTTTTCAGCATGAACCGAAACCAGAAACTCTGTACACTAGAATTAAAGCCTCTGCCTTAAAACAACAATACAAAGCAAAATTAAAAAGAATCCTCTGGGCAAATTTTTACATTTATTACCAAAAGAGACTGCTTTCTTTATGTATTTCATGCATTGTGTGCTTAGGTTAGGTTTTAAATCAGTAAGAAAAAATATGACCTGAAAACTTTTTCATCAGATTCAGTTTGGGACCCTCTTAAATATTTCATGTCCTGAAGTAAAGAAGTCTTGGTTTCAAACAATTCTAAAGGAAAGAAAATGGTATCACGTGATAGGACCTTGTTAACTTGAAAGCAGGAATGTTGAATGCACAGGGGAAGAACAGAGAAATAAATCAAAATGTTAGTGGAGTTATCTCTAGATTGCAAACTGATTCTTTTTTTTTCTCTTTACATTTATCTGTATGTTTTTACATTTTTGCAAATATAAAAGCCTAAACTTTAAGGCTCACACCACAGAACCTCAAACCTGAACATACTGCCATCTGGAATGCGCACCCCTTCCATGTAAGTGTGGTACCCTGCCCTCTGTCCTTCTTACAATCTCTTCCTTCTTGGGAACTCCTGCCAGCCTGGTTACATCCTTTGGGCACATCCTGGGTACACAGAAAAACATAAGACACATCAAAAATAGCAGTCCTGACTCCCCTTAAGAAAAGGTGACAGAGAACCCTAGTGTCAGTGCCATCAAGGACAAACACAGTTACTGAATGAGACATTAGGATAATTGTGAAAGGGTAGCCCAAGCCCTCTGCTCTGCTCTTGCAAACCATCCACTCCCCACTATTTTCACACACTTCTTATGCACCTCCTTGTGTACCCTTCGCACCAGTGGTGTCTGATAAGTCAAGTGGGAGCCACTTCCAACTAGCACAAAAAGCAAGATTTTATATCTGAAAACATATGAAGTATATTCCCAGGGACAGTCCCCATGGACAAGGATGGTCCCTGGACCTGCCCTGAGACATCCTACAGGTGAGAGAACACTGATGCTTCCCATGGGCAATACAGGCCAGAATAGAGCAGAGCTGGGGGACAGTGAGTGACGCTGGGCCTTGTCCTCTCCTCCACCTCCTCCTACTACATGACCTAGGTGAGCCCACATCAGAGTGTTCATCCCTTGGGAAGCAGACAGGATGAGACTGCTGTGCTTGACTCTCTCTGCCCAGGACCGTATGGCCTCACATTCTCCAAGAGGTGTCTTATCTTTTTCCACTTCCTCCATCACTATCTAGAGCACTTTCTAATCCCAAGAGCATAAAAGATGAGTTCACAGGGTAAAATTACAAGACATCCAAAACATCCTGGAACTATGCAAAAAAAAAAAAAAAAAGAAGACAGTAAATAACAACCAAAAAAAGTTTTTTTAAAAAAAACCTACATAAGAAGTTGCAGTCATGGTGGAACAAACATAGTAGAATTTAAAACAACCCTAATAGCTACCTTCCAAGAACTATGGGGGGATATTGGCAAAATGAAACAGGAGCAAGTAGACATCAGAACAGACAACTGGAAATATTGGCTATGAACCATTACAACAGAAAAAAAAAATGCAGGAAGTGCACAGAAGAGCAAAGCAGGTATACTAAAGAAAGGGAACTGGGGAGGAGGACCCAGATCAAAGCTCTCAGAAACAGGTAAAAAGCTATGAAGAATGACCCACAAGGACATGGGCAGAAAGGAGGTGGCACCAAGAGTCTAACAAACAGAAAGGAAAAGGAGTTAACAGCCCAGAATACACAATGTTGAAGATACAAGCTCCCAAATGGAAAGGCTGGCTGTGTGAAGGGCAAGAGGCAGCAAGGAGGAAAAACCCACTTGCACACATGAGGTAAACAACGCACAAGTCCAGCGGGATATCATGGAGAAAGCATAGGGTAACCACAGAAAAGGGAGCTTCCATCCCTGCTCTGGCCCCAGCAGACCATAACCTCCCTGACCTTTGGTGCTCCAAGCTGTAGGGACAGTGCAGGCGCCTGCAATAAGGTGACTAAATAAAAGGTGAGAAATCAATGCAAACACGATGTTTACAGAACCAGAGTCACTCCAGAAAAATGTTTGTGGCTGATATATCCAACTTGTATTTCACCCTCTATCTGATGTATGTGTATAAAACAGAAAAACAATCCTACTCTAATATTACCTCTGAAATTAAAGTTCCCAGAGTCTTACAATGAAATTTATGTCAAATTAATTTCTGGGACTCAATGAAGCTTAAAATGAATTCATAATGAGGCACATTTAAGAAGTGTAGAGAGGGGTTTGGAGGGGCTGACTGAAGAGGTCCCCTTCCTGCCATTAACTCTAATTTTGTGATTATGACACATTTTATCTTAGCACAACACGTAATCTAAGAAATGATATGTTTTTTACAATTACTGTATATGCAGAATGTGTGACCAAATGGAAGTTGAATATTGCTACATTATTATTATCATTATTATTATTAGTTAATTGCATATCAACAAGGCACAATCTTATACAAGATATAATGAGGAGCTAGTTCCTATGTTAGGAATTTGTATTTTAATTTAGACACACTTACAATTCCAATATAGTACATACAACCTGAAAAAATGATTATCTCAAAGTGCAAGATCTCCTAAAAATATGTGTTGCTGGTTCCTAGTGATATTCTCCTGCTCCCAATTGCATCTCGATAACAGTAATACTTAATATTTCATATGAAATACTGTCAATTTCCATAAGCAAATATTCATAATTTTAAAAGTATATATTAAGTAAACTGTAGACTATTCGTAAAATGAGTGAAATTTTTTATTCCATTGGATACTTTCATTTCATGCCTATTATGTTTGGGTCAAAAGCTAAAAATAGAACATAGTATTTAATTTCTTTCAAACCACAAAATTTCTAGTGAGATAAACAAGATTTATATTCTTATGTATTCTGTCTTCTTAAATAGCACACACTCAGCAAGAAAACAGCTACACAGATTTGTTGTTGGGTTTTTTTTTTGAATGCTTTATTTATTTATTTTTTGGTGCCGGGGATCAAACTCACGACCTTGCACTTGCCAGGCAGGTACTTATGCCGCTGAGCTAAATCCCCTGCACTAGATACACAGATTTGTGACCTAGGCATGGACTCATTGTTTTATCCCGTCACCATTTATGAAAGTGAGAAATGAAGACAGTGTCAAACACCCAAGGACAGAGAGAAGGAATCGCTGGAGTCTAAGCCAGTGCATAGAACATATAGAAAGGTCTGGGGCCACCCCCATGGGTTGAAAAGCAGGTGATCACCAGAACTAATCTGCATGAAACAAGCTTTTGTGGCCTGGCTGCTTTAGAGGTCTGGATGAAAAACACAGATGCAACAGGAAACACAATATCCTCTCTGTGAGGAAGGAGATACCTGTCTGTGCATCACTGGGAGGACACTGCCAGGGAGCACTTGGTATTCTGTTAATCACACGGATACTGTGATGCTGTTTGTGTAGATGCTGGAAGTATAGATACAATGTAATCATATAAATAATAAAGATAATTAGATAGTTTTCCAGTCATAGATAATTCATAGGACAGACATGAATTTTGAAAGTGCTCATAGATCTTTATATAGACTGCTAGGAAGTCTCAAGAAACCCACCATAGACCTTTGGTCACGACAAGACTTTGTGAACCCAGCTTCCTCCTGGTTCCAGCCCATTCCGCCTTTATTTTCTCCCATGATCTCATTTTCCTTCTTTTACTATTTTGTTCTTCTGCCTACAACCTCTAATCCTTTTGGAACAAACTGTAACATAAATGTACATACAATGAGCTGAATGCTTTAAATACTCATTATCATACACAAAAAATTTGTTGAATTGCTGAATTTTTTATTAGCTAAATGAGCCAGATCTTTGTTTGCACCCCTCAAAATAAGCAAAGTCTAAATCAATAAATACTTAGTTAGATAACTGTAAAAACAGAACATCACACATTTCATTAATTATCCAATGGGTTATTTATAAAACTTCCATCACTTGTGAAAACAACTTGTCCTTGAGTTAGACACTTTTACATCCAAGAATTCCTCAATATGCATGGACATTGCCAAGGAACTCACCCAATGACGCTTCTAAGGAGTTATTCAATTTTGAAAGATGATGTGCCTTTCATAAATTTGCACATTAAGACATCCTTATTTCTAAGAACTATAATATGACACTGGAAAAGAAGCCACAGCTCAGTGAAATGCAATACCCACGAAATCAGCAAATCAGGATATGAAATATTTACAGACCGCTGGTTGCCCAGGATGCACTATCTAGAGAGCTGCTCCTGACTCCTGAGCCACAAGCCTCCTGGGACTGCCCCAGACCTCCTGCTATTGCCCTAGTCTGCCTGGCATTGCCCCAGATGTCCCAGCACTGTCCGTGGCCTCGTAGTACTGCCACAGACCTCCTAGTAGCGTCCCAAACTCTCTAGAACTGCCCTCAGCTTCCTAGTAGACTGCTTCAGTCCTCTTGGTACTACCCCAGATCTCCTGGCACTGCCCGAGTTCTCCTAGTTCTGTGCAAAGCCTCTGGTACTGTCCAAGGTCCCCAAGGCCATTATGCCTCATTATTAACCATTATTTGACTGCTGGGACAAAAACTGATATCTGTTAAAGATATGTTTTTGTTATTATTAATACTAGTAGTACCTATTTATCATATATAATGATCACATTCATCATAGGGAATTCACACTTGTACATATATATTTAATTCTTTTTTCCCATTTTCTTCCCTTCCCTTCAACTCCTCTTCACCTCCCCATTTACAGAAGCTTTGTTTTCATTTTCCCCTCCATCCTGTTTTTGAATCCCTTTCCCTCCCTTCCCTTTCTCCTCCCCTGTCCCTTGTTCCCCTTCCCATTGGAACAAGTTCTTTCTGCTTCCTAATGTCTGTCCTCCATTTTGCTCCTCATTTACCCTCAGGGTTTCTCACATATGACAAACAAAGCAATATTTAAACTTGTGTGCCTTATTTATTTCATTTAAAATTATGTTCCAAGGTGCATCCTTCTACCTACAAATGATTAAAGTTTATCCTTCTTCACAGCAGAGTAGTACTTTATCGTATATAAATACATAATTTTCTTTATCACTCATCTTTTTATGGACATATGGGTTGTTTCCAAGAGTTAACTATTACAAATTGTACTGCTGTAAACATGGATATGTGTCTATCACTGTGGCATGATGCTTTTAATTCTTTCAAGGAGATACTTAAAGCAGGAATAGCTGGGTCAATGAAATGAAACCTCTAGTTTTGGTTTTTCCAGGAATCTCCACACTGATTTCCATAGTAGTTGTACCAATTTACACTCCCACCAACAATGGAAAAGAGTTCCTTTTTCCCCAAACCCTTCCAGCATTTGTTATTAGTTGATTTCTTGATGATAGCCATTTTTTCTGGGGTGAGATGGAATCTCAGTGTTGTTTTCAATGGCATTTCTCAAACGACCAGTTGATGTTGAATGTTTTTTTCCTAAAAATTGATTGTTTGCATCTCACCTGAAAAGTGTCTATTCATTCCGGGTGCCCATTTTTGGATTAGACCTTTGAATCTGGGCTGTCTGATTTTTTTGCATTCTTTATATAGTCTAGATATTAGTCCTTAGTATGAGGAATAGCTGATAAAAAAAATTATTTCCCATTCTAAGAGTTATTTCTTTATTCTGGTAGTTTCTTTTGTTATGAAGGACTTAATTTGCTGTGATCCCAGTTGTTGATTCTCTGTGATATTTCCTTTGCAATTGGAATTTTGCTCATAAAGTCTTTGCCTACACCTATGTCTTCAATAGTGCTCAAAACATACCTAAAACAGGAGGCAGTAAAACCACGTATTCAAACAAACACCACAATTATAATGGTAACAATAACCTGTCAGAACAAATGTCTTTCAGTATATCCAAATCTCAGTGTCTGACATCTTTAGCTATAACTTCTCTCCTTTTAGAATCATTTCTCCCCATACCTGGAAGGAAACACAGGCTGTGTGGTTCAGAATCCCACATGCTCTGCCTCCTACAGGAAAAGGCAGGACAGCCCCACACATCCCAGAACCGGGTCAGCTGCCTTAAGGCACAAGGCAGCCCAAAGAAACACATTCATCCTCTAATAGAACTCAAGGGACCCTGATACCTGTTCCAATTTCCAAAGTGCTTTCATGGAAGATCCAAACATCATGGCTTTGAGACCCTGGCATTGAAATGCACGGGGCCAGGTAGAGCTGGCCCCTGCGCCATCCGATCTGCCAGGAGCACCTCAGTGAGAATGGCTCAAGTATTTCCCAGGGCTACAGTGAGAAAACACAAAACAGATCAAAGGAGACTGTGTAAGAACTCTAACCATGGTGGAGTTTGTCTGCAGTCGGTGGGTGCTGATCAGGCCAAGGCTACCTGGCCAGCACCAACTGGTAAAATCCAAGCGATGTAATTAGCTCCTGTCTTGGATTTGATTGTCTACTCCCAATTCCAAAGTGCTCCTCAACATTTTAGAGTCATCTAGATGAGAATCGCTGCCAGATGAAACCTGGACTTCAGAGCACACGTGGACAGGCCCTGAGTATCCCTCATCAGCGGGCCACAGACAGCTTCCGTGCTAATGCCCGGGCAAAGTGCTCGAGGGCCTCCAGACATCTGACTTCCACATTTCCCTGGATCAAAGTGCTTAATCTGAGGCCAGAACCAAGGGAGCTCATGCCCGTGGCTTGTGTGCACTCCAGAAGCACCACCTGGCCCTGCCTGCCAGAGAGCAACAGTGCACTGGGCACACCAAGGTGCACCATCCTCTGGCTAGTTCCAGCCTGTGGCATGCACACCAGGCTACAGAACCAGCTACTCGCTCAAAATCTTGGGTCAGGCGTCTCTGCCCTGGGGCTGCCTTTCATCCCAGCCACTGCCGCTGCCTCCTCTTCCTCCTCATTTTCTGTAAAGTGTTCCCATACACTCCTCTTCCTGCTCTGAAAGTCTAACCTGATCATAGCCTGGAGCATCCCTAGACACTCCACTCCTTTTGTCTTTTTTTCTTTTATTTCCTAGTACTAAGGATTAAACCAAGGGCCTCTGCACTGAGCTATATCCCTAGCCCTTTTTAAAAATTTATTTATTTATTTATTTATGTTTTTATTTTAGATGGAGTCTCACCAAATTGCCAGGCTGGGTTGGAACTTGTGATCCTCTTGCCTCAGCCTCCCAGAATGCTAGCATGACAGGCATGGACCACTACACCTGACTATCTCCTTCACTTTTCACAGCTTCTAGTATTAATTTCATTGTAATATCTTCTTTCCAGATGACCCTAATGACATAATTTGGGAAGAAAATCATCTTCATTTTTATGACTCTCCAAGACTGCAAATGTCCTTTGACTAGGAAAGTGCCACACACCGCAGAGGCCTGGGCAGCACTGTGCTTTTGTCTGAAGCAGCAATCACAGCACCTCCTCCTGACTTTGCCTCGTACCTGCACTGTTGCTGCACAAGCATGCAATACTGCGTGCCGTGGTCTCACCACCCTTTATCACAGCTCACACATGGCCATCTCGCCTCTTCAGTGTTTTGATAACTGTGTTTGCATTTAGTGTCTTTCTCTGTCATCTACCCATTCTGTTGTATACATGTTAAAACCTTATTCTGAGAAACGGTCCATCAGCTTCACCCCTAGCCAGCCACATCACATCCCACCTGCACAAGGACCGTCCAATTTGAGGGTGAAATGTGCCTGATAGACTGCAGGGGAGAATGGTGGCAAGGAGACAAGTGGTTTATCTTTATTCTTCTAGTTCAGTCCTCAAGCACTATGGCAAATGGAGCTCTCAGTCACCTTTGCTCATTCTCCTCTGAGCTGGGAGGAATCAGCTCATCCTCCTTCCTGCTGGCATCTCGATGTCCCCTCTGGTGCAGCCCACCTGAGCCAGCTGCTTTCCAGCTTCCCAGATGTGATAGGTAGGACAACCTGCCATACTCACCCAGGGCCATCTTTTTCAATGAAAGGCCTCAAGTTTTCCTCCTTCAGGTTTGCCAGAATCCACGGCAGGAGAGAAACCATGCTCCCACCAGAGTGGCCCTTAAAAACACTGCTGCGCCCCCATTTCCTGCCTGGCTTTCCTGCCCTAGCCACTGCACTCTGCTGCACAACCCCTCACCAGCAATTCTCAAAGGCATCCTGTCCTCCTGCCAGTGCCAGCCAACACTGGCACACACCCACAATGAAGGGCACAGATTTCAAAGCTATTCCAGGCAAAATCCCAGCCTTTCCCATGGTCTTGAACACATGCCAAACACACGACTGTGCTTGCTTCCTCCCAGCCTGGATTGCAGCACTGTGCTCCTTGCCTGAGCTCAGTGCAGCCCAGGTTCCTCCTGCAGGCCCTGGCCTGTGCCAGCTCTCCACAGCTCCTCCATGCAGTGGCTCCAGGTAGCCACCTGCAGCCACTTTGTTATCCTGTTTGCTCCTGACATTGCACCTTGGAACTGTTCCTGAGTGTTCAGCACCAAACAGCAGTAAATGACACTGAGGTGACCACAGTCAGAAAGCCAGCATTTGTCCCCACTTATCAGAAATATCCAAGTTAACTCTTGCAGGATGTTACACAGAATAGCCACAGATCCCACCTATTCGGTTTCAAGCTCAAGTGCAAAGTCACTGTGTGTACAATTAGTATCCAGTGCTGATAATGCATTGAGGTGAATAACACACCCCTTCTGCTTGTGTGCCTGAAAATAAGGAGCAAGACACAGTAGGAAGTGGCAGACATCTGCATAATGTATATGGGAACAGCCTCCTACCCACAGCACTAGAATTTAAAACTTCTACACATGTAGAACACAAAGGTACTCATAACAGTAAAGCTGTTCTGGCCTTAAGCAAGAAAGGCAGAGTGCAGGAAGGACTGTGACGACCTCTAGTCACCATCAAAGCTATCTCAGAATTCTTTTCCTCTGATTGTGCAGGCTCAGAGCACGCTCTTCAGGACATAGACTCGGAGCCTGATCTGGCAGCTCAGGTACAACACCCAGATCTGCAGCCATGTTGCTTTTTTGACCAGCTGCCTGACTCAGTCTCTGATCCGCAGCGACAATGGCTGTAATCAGCATGAAAGCAGAGCCCACAGGGAGCAGCAGGTCTCTGCCCAAGACCACACACAGCCAAGCCTCCCATGCCTGTGGGCTGGGACAGCACAGTAAGAAAGAACTTTAACCCTGTCTTTCAAGCACCAGCACTGGAAGTGTTCCAGGGTGAATGCAAAGCCTTCGTGCCTGAGTCCGGTCTCCTCGTGCCAAGCAGGGCGATGCTCCTTGTGTTGTGGGGATGTTTGAGTCTTCAGGGAGATAGTGAGTGTAAGGCATCTGTGCACACCAGCCAAGCCCTCGGCATAAAGAGCTGGGTGTGCTGCCAGGCCAGAGCCACATAAGCAACAGAGCCCCACTGACTCTGGTATATGTGCAGTCCTGGTCTTCTGTCTTCCCTGTGTCTGAGAAATGAACATTCTGACTTCTCACTCTTACTATTCGGAATGGACACACATGGAAAAAATTCCCCTGTGTGCACAATGTACCTCTCCTCTGCTCCTACAGGACCCTCCCTCATAGTCCCCTCACTTTGGGGCAGGTTGCCCATGACTGATGGCCTCACTTCTCTCCTGAGCTACCAGGTACAGTGCCTGAAGCCAAGGGCAGTACCTTCAATAGTAACACTATTACTGGTTTACTGGGCATCTCTGAGCCAGACACTTCATAAAAATGGTGTTATGAAAAAACATCACAAAATAGGAATTGCCATTTCATAGATGAGGGAAGGGAGGTCTAAAAAGATGCAGTACTGCCTCAGGTCATGTCCAGTCTGTGGGAAGCCAACATTTAAATTGAGGTCTGCTTACATTCATGGTCTTCATCTGCTTCTATTGCTCACTGCACAAGCTGAGCCTGCTGAAGACAAATCCAAACTGGGTAATTATGGCATTGATGAAAACATGGAATTCTTCCAGATAGAAGATAGGTAACAGATAGGTTAATAGATTGATAGATGATTGATTCATTATAGGTAGGCAGGTGATAAATAGGTGGACAATGAATGATAGATGAAAAATGGGCAATGGATGGATGGATTACACAGGTAACAGATGAGTGGAGGAATAGATAAATGATAGATGATTATTGATAGATAATACATAGCCTTTCCATTTTTATAAATCTCAGTTTATGCCTTTCTTAACCCTTCCCATGTGCGTTGCTCACTGCCCTGCTGCTGTGTGGTCAAGCCTTTTCTAGAGAACAGGCCATGGCAATGCCCCCATGGTACACATCATGGTCAAGGTGCATTTCCTGCACTTCTCACTTTGGGTTTCTTTTAAAGTGGAGGAAGAATTTTAAGACACTTTCAAACTACTGAAATAAAAAGATCTCATATTTTATGATTTTTCATACTTCTTGCAGTTACTTTGCCAGACCTTATAAACAGGAATTTTCTTAGCAACTTGCCAAGTTTTCAATTAACTTTTCATAGAAACAAAAATTCTCTTACTCTTATTTCATCATTATAGATGCTATTTCACTGAATTATCAGCATCAGGAGTAGGAACAGAAGCGCAGGACACAGCAGAATGGCCATAGCACAGACCGGCACCAGGCAGAGAGGAACATGGCCTCGCATCAACCAGGGTGCAGAGTCCCTGAGAGAATGCAAGTCAGAAATGGTCTACAAGCGCCTCACACAGCTGCAGTCTCTTACCTCCCAGCTCTCACTGACACACACCAGTCCTGTGTCAGGACACCCCCAGTCCACTACAAATTGGAAACAGCAGAGTTGGAGGCAGTGGAGACCCTGGCAGAATGAGGGGACAAACCTGTGGTATGGTCTCGGGAGACCATGTTCAACCTGCTGTTGGCCAGCACACACCCAAAGGACACCAAGAGTCACCTCATAAGTGCCAATCAGCATCATAATCTCCATTTCAAAAGACAAACTTTAAATGTACGTTAGGAAACTTCCCTCAGTAATGTTTAATACTTCTTGATAAACAAACAAACCAAAAAAAGATTTGCCAGAGTTTGAATTCTCTGGAAGACAAACACCCGTGGGCAGTATAGGGACTATCACAACTCCCACTGTGCCTTAGCAATGGCAGGAAGAGGGCCAGGGGTACATGAAGTGAGAAAAGTCAAAGAGCATCCAATTTGATTCACTTCAAGCTCTTCATCCACTACAACCCAAAGGGAATGAAATAAACGTGATGGAAATAAAATCTGAATCTGATCTCAAGAGCTGACCTCTGGTATGTCTTCCAGGAGATGACCATCCTCTCCCATGTCTGTGCTGGAAAAATGCTGTTAGTACAAAATGTTAAAATAATACTATTCTCAAGTCCCAAAGAAATAATGGTTTGATTTAATTAGGATTCATTTCATGCAATAAACAATCATACAAAATAGGTGTTCCATCCGAACCTTGCCAAAGACTGACATTCTCTCTAGTAAAGTAAGTCTGACGTTTCATGATGAAGGATGAGAGAGAAATGAACAGTGGCCGAGCTACTTGTGGTGCTTTATTTTTCCACATGAGAGACTCCAGCACTGCTCAGACTGCTTTCCCAGTGAGATGCTGCTCCATCTGCCCACACGGAGGAAGAACTGGGGAAAACAAGGAGGTACATCCTTGCCTGCAACCCCCAAACTGGATTGCTTGCTAATACAAAAAATCACCAGTGTACTCACCTGGCTGACACCTATCAGTAATTTCTAAGCTGAGACTCATTTAGTTCTATTGGATTGCACCCTCCATCCAGAGAACACAGCACTGCGATCCACACTTTCCAAAGCCATCCATGTGATGTCATGAAGCCCATGCAACACCACACAGTAAAATCCTAGAGAGGTGATGATTTTGCCTGTGATGAAAATGTATCCCCCATACAAGATGCAATTAAATCACTGTCCTGCTTCTTCCTTGCACAAGGAAGAGGTCCACAGGAAGCCAATCCAATCTAGGCAAAGGAATTCTGAGTCAATTTAGTTTAATTATGAGAGTTGAACACTACCACAGACTCTGCCACGTTAATAAATGATCCTGGTTAATGAATGATTCTGGTTACACTGTAGCTGTTTCACCAACCACTTTCTTTATTGCAAACTTCTCCAAATATTGGCTAAGTGGAGTTAATAGAGAACATGTGTATGAACTGAATTCATAAAAAGTTCACACGCACAAAGCAGATCGAAGGTGACCAGTTATAAACACATTCAAGTTTAACCACATACTCATTCATGAATTGTAACCATCCTCACCACATCAAACCTTGCATCCATCTCTCTGGCCTGGCCCTGCCTGCCCTCATGTCTGGCACCTTCTGCCCTCAGTGCCCTTCAGACTTAGTGCTCCTCAACTGCATCCCTCCAAAGTTCACACTCCAGAAGAAGACTGAAGCTCATCCCTTGTCTGCCCCTAGAACCCTACATGATGTTACATCCTCTTACTCCTCAGTCTCCACCAGGCACACAGGCCGGCCTGCCCCTCTCTGAACAGCAGGAGTCCAACAGTGAGACCTCACACTGAGCAGCCACAGAGGCCAGAGGCATGTCAGACCCACAGGTGAGTCATGGTGAGACTGCAGTGTGGGCGGGCACAGGGTCTCCTTCGCCCTGAAGGCAAAGAAGTCAGAGTCCCTCTACTCAAGGGAGGGAGAATTTCCACATGACATTCTATCACCTCTCACTGGTGAACACTGACCTCCACTGCTATACTTCCACTGTAGGGCACCAAAAAACCAGCCCCTGTCTAGACAAATATGTCCTGTAGGGCAACAGAGGATCAACAAGGGGACATCCAGGAGAATACAGGGCAAGAGCTGGCTTTAGGAAAGTCATGAGGCAGTAGAACCAACACAAAAACACTGCTGGAAGTTTTGAATAATCCAATTGTACGTGGGATCTACATCTTATCCCTTCATTGTATGATCTCACTTATATGAAATTTCCAGAATAGACAAATCCACAGGGAGAAAGTAGCTCACAGGTCCAGGTAGACAGTGACTGGTGATGGGGGCACAGTTTCATGTGAGGTAATGAGAATTTTCAGCAAATAGGAGGTGCTTGTGTTGCCCAGCACTGTGATGGAGGAGATGAAGGAAGGGAAGTGACATGAGGTGAACTTGGCTATCCCATGCCCTCAGCTGTTTCCCAACAATGCTGGAGAAGCTGAAGTCACAGGCAGAGCCTGAAGCTGACTAAGTGAATGACCCAGGCTCAATGAAAGCAAGAACTTGTGAGAACACCCAGACCCATTGGCTGCAGAAGGGGACACAGATTCCCCATTCACACGATCTCCACAAAAAAGATGTTGAATTAAAGGAGCAACACTCTGAGGGTAGGTATCTGTCACTAGTACCTGATGTTTCTTGCTGTGCCAAACACACAAAATGTATTTCTGCTGCCAAGAATTGTTTAGAAGCCACACAAATCTTATTCATGCCTCATGGAAGCAAAAACATCCAAAACCAAAGAAGTGAAAACAAGATATACAGTCATTCCCTATTTAATGACCAAGGTTCATTCCTGCCACCTGGTCATTAAATGAATTGGTTGCTAGACAAGGAGTTGTATGTAATATGTACATTATAATATTCAGAACAAAGAACCGGTCAAAGGAAACTCCAACTTGATGATTTTGGTTTCATTTGCATCTTACAGGTGGTATTACAATGTATAAGAGAAGATAAAATTACAGTACTGCACTCACTATACAGTACAGTCAGCCAGAATTACAGAACTGCACTGTAGAAACCATCCTAAGGCTGCACTGCCACTCAAGTCCCTGCATTGTAAGTCTGAATGGGGGCATGAGTCTAAACAGGTCACCTTGGTCATAAGTCAGAACGATCATTAAACAGGTAGATCATTAAATGAGGAATATCTGTGCAATTTTATTAGTTCTCCAGACAATCCTCTTAACAGACACATCTGCAGCTCTGAGCATAGAGGTGAGTAACTGGCTCACTGAGCGTGCCATAAAGAATGTGTGAGAGGACAGTTGCACTGCAAGCCAGCACACTGCCTCATTCTAACAGAGTACAAAGGACCTTTCCTGGAAGCAGCTTGCGAGATCACACTGAAGAGCTGTGCAGCCACCTATGTGCCAGTCTGTTGTCAAGGGTGCTAAGTGCTTGGAAGGGAAGCCAGGTAGCCAGGTTCATGGAGCCCACTCACCAAGGGAAAGCAACAATGCACAGTGTCTTGGTTATGTTTCTCTCATTGCTGAGACAAAATACCTGACACCCCAAATTAGGAAAGGAAAGGTTTACTTAGCTTCCAGGTTTTGGAGGTTTCAGTCCATACTCATCTGGCTCCAAGGCAGGGTGGTATAGTTGAAGGGCAGCCATTCATGACAGCTGCAAGCACAAGAGTGAACAGAATAAAAAGGAGAAAAGCATATCTCCTTCCCTCCCTTATACTGTATGCCAGCTATCCACCCCTGGGCGGGTACAGCACTCACACTACCAATCCCAGAATTAGACAACAAACCAATCACAAACACTAGACTCAGCTGCCTCCATGACTGCATGAGACTTGGGGGGCCATCCAAACACAAACCATAACATTCCACCCCTGTTCCCCCCACCAAAGACTCATGCACTTCCTTTATGCAAAAGACATTTAGCCCATTTCCAAGAAGTGCCAAGTTTCTAACAATTTCAGCATTGCTGAAAAGTTCAAGTCCCATGTCTCTGCCGAGATCTATGGCAAACTCTTAGCTGCAACCTCCTGTACAAATAAAAACAAAGTTAAACATTTCCAACATTTGGTGGCACAAGATAAACATTATCATTCCAAAGGGTACAAAGAGGAAGATACAAAGGATTGGATACAAAACAAGTCCGAAATGCAGAAGGGCAAACATTAAGTCCTAGAGTTCCACACTCAGTATCTGAAGCAATCTGGTTGTGAGTTCCAAAAGGCTTGAGTGACTCCATTCCCACAACACTTGCAGTGGTTTTAATTCCAGGGCTTCTCTCTTAGGCCTGCTTTGCTCAGCCCTTATAGGTGCTCTTAGACAATCCATACTCCTGGATTTTCCAGTCTTTTGGGTTCTCCATTGTACCCCTGGCTTCACACAGTTTCACACACTGCCTTCTCAGGGGCACAGTGCTCGGCCTCCCAGGTCTTCTGAAATCAGGGCAGGAGCCTTTTTAACCTCAGAACTTGTGCTTTCTCATGTGCCTAAAACCAGAGCCATGCAGATGCTGACAAGGTCTGCTGCCAGCTAGAGCAGTAACCAAGATTTCCTCTTTCTTGGCTGTAGGGGTCAAGAACCTGGATCACTGTGCACTCTGAACTTGATTGTGAGGAACAAATTTTCTATGTCGCTGCCATTCTGGAACCTGGTGTAGCCACTGCCATTTTGGAACCTCATGTGGCCTCCACCACCATTCTGGAACATGGAACTCTGCAGCTTTCTCCTCCAAGCAGTCTTTTGCTTTTGCAGTTTTGAGATTCCAAAGGGTGGAGACCCACTGTCTCTTCCTGTGATGCCCGCAGGCCATCTTTTCTATTCTCCTGTTCCTTCTCAGCAATCGAGATCTCTTTAGCTCTATCTTTGTAGTCCACAGCCTTCTGGCCAAACTCACATTTTAAATCATTGTTCTGGGCTCTTCAATCTTCACTCTTCATTCACAACATAAATCTGGCTAAAAGCCCCCAACAGTAGCCATGCCACTACCTCGACATTTGACTGCCTTGTAATTTCTTCTGCCAGACTAATCAGTCCACTGCCCTTAATCTTAGTCTCAGGCAAAATCTCTGGACACAAGCAAAATGCACATACACTTTCTGCCAAGTCATGCCATGTATCAACTGTAGTCCAACAACCAATGCAGTCCTTTTTCCCAGAAGTAACCTGCAAAGCCTGGTCTTTACGGCAGGCTTTCTATCAGCCTTCTGGTCTCCTGAGCTCTGACCAGAATCTCTCATGCAGAACAGCCTAAGGTGTTCCCACACCACTCTTTCAAGCAACATCTCTGAACCTTTCCAAATTCTTCCCACATGCCATTGCCAAAGGTTCTTGAACCACATGGTCAGGTACAGTCACCACAACAACCACACTCCCTCCACTGGTACCAATTCTGTCTTGGTTACTTTTCTCTCATTTTTGGGACAAAACACCCAACACCAAAAATGAAGAAAGGAAAGGTTTATTTAGCTCATTGTTTGTGGAGGTTTCAGCCCATAATCAGCTGGTTCCAAGGCAGGGTGACATGGCACTGAAGCAATGCTTCAAGGCAGCAGCCAGAGAAACAGGGGCAAAAGCAAGCCCCTTTTCCTCCTTTATGTTTAACACAGACAACCCCCCTCCAGGGCAGGTGCAGCACTCACAAAATCTCTGTACCCTCCTCTTGCTCAGGATGAGGATATTTACAAAGTAAAGTTCCTGTTGAGCCTCTTAATTAACTTCTCAAAGTGACACAATGTATCAACCATAACACACAGCAACACTTGGGGCCTGAACATACCTGAAGAGGGTGAGGTGCCCAGGCCCCCTGGTAGCCTCATGCCAAAAAGATTGCCACTACTCACGTGCTCCCCCAAACATCAACTGAAACTCCAGCCTGGCCACAATAGCCTGGGAACTGGGGGTACCACGCCACAGTGTTTGCTGTCTTGTGGTCCTGTAAAGAGCCAGGGCTTCTGACAGTATCAAATCATGCTTTTCAATGAACATATGGCTTTTACTCTGAGGAAAGATGCTCATTTCTCCCACTGTTAAATGGGAGGGAGAGGGCAAGCCTAAGTAAGTCAATCTCATAAGATGGTCCTGAGAAAATCTATTATTTGTTTTTATTGTTCCTGCTTTATTCAGTGATGCTTGACCCCAACTCAAGATGTGATTGTTATTAAGGGAATTATCAGACGACAGAGATGCTGGCCAGGGGGAAAAAATCAATAAATGCAGACAGAAAATACAGTTGCAGACAGTGGTAGATGCCAGATGGAGCTAGAAAGCAAAGGCCTGCCCCTAATTAGGTGAACAACCACAGAAAAGTCATTTTTGTCTTGCCTCTCTGGGCTCCTATGAAGGATAAAAACTCTATTGCTATAATCTGAATATTGATTTCCCCCAAAAAAATTCATACACTGGAACATGATACCAACATAGATAGGTTCTTCCACTAGGAAGAAGGGAGCCTTTGAAAGGGAGCCTCTGAGTCATGAGGCTGTGCCTTTATGAGTGGCATTAGCACTTTCATGAGCGAGGCTTAGACATGCTTTATAACCGCTCCCCCACAGGAAGACAGAGAAGGCCCATTTGTGAAGAATGGGTCCTCCCAGGAACCAGACCTGCCGGTACCTTTGCCTTGGATTTTCCAGGTTCCAGAACTGTGAGCAATGAATTTCTATTGATTATAAATTACTCACTCCAAACAGACTACGCTACTTATCAGTGTTGCCAAAGAAATCCCCATCTGTGAACACCCATGTGAGACACAGAGCGCTGCCCATCCCTGAGAGCACCCCACAGGCAGCCGGTGGTTCAGATCCTCTAGACAAAGGGCCCATTGGCCCATTCCTCGGGAACAGGCTCGCTCCTCGCTTTCAGGCATTGTCATGGACTTGCATGCAAAAGAGTGATGAAACCTCTTTGTTATTTACCAACCAGACCCTGCCTAATACTACATGCTGGATGGCCATAGTACATCTTCACCAGTTGATACGTCTAAATAAATCTTTTGCCTGTGTTCCTAAAATTCCTGTGTTTATTCTATTACCCTTCTATCCATTAAACTGCAGAAATGAGGCCACAGGAAAAATGGAAGGAAAATTTAAAATCACAGCCATAAAAAGGATTGAGCAGGAGAATGACTAGAAGGATGACTTTCAAAACAATGCAACAAGGTGTGGAGGTACACACTTGTAGTCCCAGTACATGGGAGGCTGAGGCAGGAGGATCACCTTGAGTTTGAGGCCAACCTAAACTACAAAGAAAGACCTTGTCTCAAAAAAAAAAAAGAAAGAAAAGAAAAGAAAAAAGTAATATGTAGCATGAAAAGCCAGATGGAAAAGCCTGTGTAGATGGTACTGTTTATGTGATGCAAAAGACCAGGTCAAGCTGCCTGTAATAACAGAAGCCACAGTGAAACTAAATGACACTGCAAGACCTAGATGCAAAAGTTTTATTTCACATCTGATTAAAAACTTTATTTCCAATAAAAGAATACAATTAACACCCAAATTTCTATTTTATTTCTTATAGTCCTAAGCTAAAATCTTAATGTAATTCCTAATTCATTGCTATTAATTTCATTTCTGCTTTTGAAAAATAACCCACAGGTAGAATAACTGTTCACAGCATTTCTTCTCAGAACGGCAGGCTTGGGCTGCTCAGGCTGCACCAGGGGCCTGTCCCCTGTAATGAGGGACATCCAAGAGCACAGCACCGGGCGGGGAGCCCTTCTGCTCCAGCGGAACATGGAAGTGGATGGACACCTTGAAAAAGTCAAGTGTGTGAAACACAGAAGCTGTGAGTCTCAGCCAGGAGTGGGCCTCAAGGGAGGCATTCTCCTCAAAGGAGTCTCCATCTAAATAATCTCCCCATTATATAAACAGAGACACAGAGATAGAGGTGGAGACAGGTGTACAGAGATGATATGCAGGAGTGTAGACACAGACCTGGATGATCGGATTGGATACAGGTTACACGTAGATATAAATGTATGTTTGATGATCCTATTAAGCCTCATTTTTTGCAAAATGTTTATGCTACAAAATATTTTCCCTTCTCCTTACTTGAATCATGTCTGAATAGCAAACGTCCCCATACTCCTCAAGTCTCAAGAAATTACCTAATGCGATTAAAAGGAACAAGTAAAGAATCGCTGGAACATCACACCTGCCGCCCCAGTGAGTTATCGGCCTCTTAAATGTCTATAACCCACCCTGTCAGTGATACCCTTATTTACCCTTAAGGCACTTGGCAGCTGCTAAATGGCTGTCTATGGCAGTTTGGTGGAAACAATAATAATACATTATAAATCAATGAAAATGAAGTTTTTGCTGTGATAATCTGATATAGATTTGCCAACATTTGTATGAAATTCAATTCTGTTTGATTGCATCAGCATATGCTTCATAGCACTTCTAGCACTATTGATTTTGAAGGTTCTTATCCATATGTCTAAATTATTTCTATTACATTTTTGCATTACTGTTTAGAAATAACCTAGGTAAAGTGAAGCCATTTATTCCATTTTCAGTTGCATTTTCTTCTGGTTCATTCTAGTTAAAGGCCCAGGTTTTATTCTGGATGGAAAGAAATGTCTTTCTTAAAAGTCTCCCTTTCTTTAACAATAGATAATGCCAAGCTAGAATTGTAATGTGCCTCTTTCCATTTTTAATACTTGTTGTTGTCATTGTCATTATTATCATTGCTATAATTTTCTGAGTACATCTGACTGCTATGAAGGGTCAGATTTTCAAATAGCACTTTAAATGATTCCAGAATCTACAATTCCATATTAATTTTTTTCTTTTAAAAACTGTGATGTGCATCTTTACAGAGGACAAGTTCATACTTGAAAATACTGCGGGTCAAAAAGAAAAGAAACCCCATGGGGAAACTCTTTCGTCTTACATGGAGCTGGCTTCGGCTTTACTGCATCCACACCCTCAGGAGGGAATAGAGTCAGGCACTGTGGGGTCGGCGCTATCCACATCTACACGTTCCTCCCCAGGATGCTCCCCTCAGCTGACCGACCCATTTCTTGGGCACTCACTCTTTAGTTCATGTTACCCTATGTGGTGGGAACACATAGGGAAAGGGAAAGTTAAAATATTCACATAGTGAGACTCTTCTGCTTTAAAACAAAATTGATTTCTGAATAACTGCATCAAGAAGTTAGCATACCACATGGCCTCCAATAATCCAGAGTCCCAGCTGTTTCCAGGTTGCATGATTTTTACTTGCCCCCTTGCAACACATAGTCTGCCAGCTTTTATAAACCAACCTCCACAAAGCAAGTGAAGCAATCTTTTACTGCAACAATGGCCTTTTAAAATGAAAATAAATCAAGCACACCCAAGACCACAAAAACTCTAGAGGTACAGAAAACATTCTCTGCTTTGAGAGGTTGTTTCTGTAATTCCTACACATTCTTTAAATTCACACGTGCATGTGAGGCCAAAATCACCATCATGTCTCATAACAACTTAGAACACACAATTTCATCCTCACTAGGACAAATTCTGCTTATGAACAAGAATAGATGGCCCACAATCACTTTCAATGAAATGCAGTATAAAAGCTTAATTTGTTTTATTTCCTGATGCCTCACTTTTTAAAATCTGCAGTCCTTAATTTTTAAATAAGTCCTCTCACAGGACAAAACAACAACAGATACAACTGCTATAAGTCAACATGTGTCCCTCTCTGCAGGATGGAAACACTGGTGAAAAGCAGAGCGCAGAACAATGACAGAGCCTCAAGAGGCATCAGAGCAGCCCAGGCCTCCCAGCAATGGACTACGCAGAGACAACCCCAGACAGATGGCTGTCTCTTCTGTTCTTGCACATCTCCAGGGACAAGGAGCAAAGAAGTGCCCTTGGGAACATGTTATGGGTTAAATAAACCTTTCACCTGGGCTTCTTCGAACTCTGAAGCTAAGCCAAAAAAATCAGAAAGCACATAAATATCTACATACGCAAAACGTCTATAACTCTCTCTACCTCTCAGAATTGTGCAGTTTTAGTGCAGTTAGAGGTGGGGTGAGTTCTCTTAATTTCATTTGATGATAAGGCATCAATTTCTCTGCAAGATAAATAGATTTGGCACAGTGCATTTTCTAAATCATGCATTAACTTTATTTAATTGAAACTTCATACAATCAAATTAGGCCTCAACACATACATATGCACCTTTGGTGAGTTCTTACCAAGAATTGTCAATAACAAATCCTTTTAGCTGGTTTTTCAAAGGCACATAGAGCTTTAAGGTTAAAGACATGTTTTTTTAAGAAATGAAATCAAAAAATTTCATGATCAGATTTAAAGTTTTAGATGTTCACATATAACATCATTAATAACTAATGTGTCTTTATTTGGTAGTAAATAGAGATTTTAACAAAAATGCAAATTTACAGACTAATTCCTACCACTTATGACTCAATTTCATACTTTTCCAAAACCTCTTTTTAAAGAAGTTACATATTCTGAATTTACAAATCACTTTATGATCGACTATATGCAAGTCATACGTGCTGTGTTAACCAAAGCACTGCTCCACGACTGTCACAGGTACATTAAAGACAATGCTCATGCAGGAAATAGGGACAGTCATAAGCAAACTACTACCTTGCTTGGCACAGTACATGCTATTATCTTATTTCTTTTACAATTTCAAGACTGTAGCACCACAATAGTGAAGACTTTCTTATATTCTAAAAGCCAGACTTTTACAGCTAGAAAATAAACAATTTGCAAATATCAGGCTCCAGGTTGTCCTTTGTGCTTTCATATACATAAGCACCCACACATGACTCCTTGCTGGCAAACTGTACAGTTTTTTTGTTTGTTTGTTTGTTTGTTTGTTTTCTTGTTTTTAGTACGAGGGATCAAACTTACAACCTCACACTTGCCAGGCAGGCACTTATGCCACTGAGCTAAATCCCCAGCCCCAACTGTACAGTTTTATACCCTAAAGTTAAACTTAGCACTTGGGTCACACACAGATCCAACCAATATCTTCTGAGAATGGCACTTAATATAAGGATAAGTTTTGAATTTTCTCAAGACAGACCCACTACCATAAAGACAGCCCTACTACCCTACCACTCCTCTCTCTATTAAAAACAGTAAGAGCCATTTGTTTGTTATTGTGCTGGGGACTGAACCCAGGGCCTGTGCGTGCTGAGCTGGTGATCTGTCACTGACACACATCCCCAGCCCTGTATGTGTTCTTAATGCCACCCTCACCTGTTGTGGAATCTCTTCTCACTCCATTACTGCTCCTTTTAGTGTTCCAACACTCTCGCCATTCTCCCTACCGAGACCCCAGCACGGCGCAGTTGCATCGTGGTTGCACTGCTGACTTCTTACCACCCTCCAAACCCTGGGCTCCATGATCCATGTGCCCTGCTGTGCTCAGGGTTGCAGTTAGCAGCATCTTGAAAGTCCGTGAAGGAGGCTGTATCTAAGAAACACCAAAGTCATCTTCTTCCTGCTCTGTACCATGCTCCAGCCCTGGCCTCTCTCCAGACTTCCACTTCTCCATGTGTGTTGCTTGGTGGAGACTATTTTCCCGGGAAGCATCTAAATGAAATGCAGTAAAGATACACCTTGCCTTTGTGTACTGCTGTGAGCCCTCGCTGGTGCTCCTGGGCAGTAACAGAAACTGAGAGCAGGGATTCCGTTGCTTGTAAGCAACAAGCCAACGGTCTTGACTTCCAAACATGCTCAGAGAGCAGGCAGCCAAACATCACAGGGCAGCCTCCTGATGGGACAAAGATGCTGAGCTTCATTGGTGGAGACATAAATCAGCATAGACAGCTATCAGAGCATGAGTGAAACTTTTGACTAAGCAAATCAGATGAAGGAAGCTATCAAACACAGCAAAGAAAAACCGAGGACTTACTCCTGTGATTATGTTTCTCACTCTATGTTCTTAATTTCCACTGTAAGAGAAATTGTATTATTAAAACAGTCTCTATATTTTTATTTATTTATTTATTTATTTATTTATTTATTTATGTCAAATTTCATTACATTCATAAGCCTGGACATTGAAAGATGCTTTCAAATAACAGAGATGGCCAAGACCTGGCCTGTTCCTTTCAGCCAGTGTGAGCTGAGATGGAGTCAGTCTCCTGTACCCTAAAACAGGCACCATGGGCACAGCTCCTATTTCCTCCAGGGAAGTGGGGGGGGGGGTTAGTACCTACTCTCTGGGGACACATGCAAAACAGCATCCTCTCGGCATGGGAAGCAGGGCCTCACAGAGCAAAGGGGGGCCCAGGGATGCCTAGAGATCACCGTGACTGTAGCCATGGTTTGCCATGTACTGGTGCAGAGGGGGTGGCACTCTTTTGTGGGCTGCAGGGGGTGAGAGGGCCTTTGTCTCCCTGTCTTCCTGCAGCCCTCAGAACCTCTCTTGGACATTCACAGCAGCTGCGTCAGATGGGGCTGATGGGGTTACCTACACCTTGCATGCTTTTTCTTCAACCTTGGCTTTTTTTCCTATTTCTCACATGCACTTTCTCACTTCTGTGCTGCCTCTTTCTCCTTTTTCAATCTTTCTCATCTCACTCTTCCATTGTTATTCACCCTATTTATTGCTTCAAGCAACCCTGACATACTGGACATCATCCGAAACCACAAACGACAGGATGCAATAAGGTGGAGAACAGCCGCAATCTGAGGAAAGTTCTTCATTCACTCTTGCTCCTAACTCTCTGTCTTCTTATCCTACATAGAAAATAAAAAAATCAATACCACCTCACAGGGCTTGATAAAAGCGCCAGCCGAGTACAGCAGGCATGCTGGATATAGTAAATTAAAGTGATCAAAATTTTCCAGTCGGCTCTGCCTGTAGCCTACATAAACTAACAGCCCTGTCTTCCTGGTGTCCATCAACTGGAAGCTTTATTTTATCTGGGCCTCTGATTATCTGGGGAATGAATACATATACCTGCCCAGGTCTGGGAGTTTCAATCTCTGTGGGAGAATAAGTGTGGCTATGCAGGGATTGCACAGGGCGATGGGGAGGGGCAGGCACCTGTTTTCACAGATGTGGGCATGGGAGAAATATACAGGGCAGGGACACTTGCATATTGAGCTCAGAGTATGCTGGGGAAAGCAAGAATGGTTCATGGTGGAAGGGCGTGGGCGCACCAGGTGGCCCCATCCCTGCCCCTCATTAGCTGCCTCTCCTACGTACCTTGACTATGTCAGCCACGGCTCCTCATCTGCAAAACGGGGAGAACAGCCAGAGTAAAGAAGGATCATTGCAGAGCCTCAATGAAAGAGTCTATAAGGCACCTTCTTAGACACTGTTTGCACAGTTTTCTTCCCCTTTGTGAGCAGGCGACCACACACACACACACACCCTATAAGAAACAGGAATATTGCATATTTTTTCATTTCTGTGGGAGGTAATTTTCCATCTAGGTAAACAGGCATTTAATGTACATATTCCAAATTATTAAAAAATGCCACTTCAATAGCAGCTTTCTGTATGCAATTTACTCACATAAAACAACCATTTAATTTATATTGGAACACAATTCATATTAACTTGACTAAAATCCACTGGGTCACCTATAGTAAGAGATGGAATATCCCTGCTGTCTATGATGACAGCTGAGGAATCCCTGGCATCATGACCGCTAGCACAATTCTCCCATCAAAACCCATGACCTTTGCTAAGTAACTGACATTGCCCCCACATTGGAAATGAACTAATAGTTTCCATCAACCATCACAGAAATAAAAAAGGAACCACAGAGCAAACCAGCATGCCCAGGCCAGCCATGGAAAAATCATGGGGTAGCAGGCAGAGCATGCAGGGGCACAGGCTCGGACCACCAGGCATATTCCACCCTTAATGCACACACACATTTCCAGTCCACGTGGCAGCACCAGCTGCCCCCGAGTTCATCTCAGAGCTAACCTCGGTACTTCCGCAGCAGACTTGCTCTGGCAGGACTCTCATTTCCGTAAGAGTTTTGAACAGTAAGAGCAGTAGCCTTGACAAGAGACTGCAACACCTGCGCAGGCAGCAGTCCGGGCTGCTCCCCAAGGCTGCGGTGGAGGCTGGACACCAAACCTGCTTCCCATCGGGCTTTGCCCCCTCTGCAAGGACACCTTCTGAGCTTAGGTTTCCCTCTACGTGAAACTGAGAATGGACTTTTTTTTTACATTTGCATAACAAGTTTTCATTGAGTTGTACTTTCTGTAAGGCATTGACTCTACTGTTTCATTATTGCTCCCAGAACATAGTCACCTTCTCCAGTTCTCCTTTGCTCTTTGCTCATGTGTGTATTATATTCAGTCACACTGTGCCTAAGCTATGGTCTGTAGTTACCTTAACAGATTGTGTTTCTTTTTTCATCAGTACATGGTATAGGACCTACTGGTTACATTCATCTCCGAGCACATGAGCATGACACAACTTGATTCTTTTTTCATCCCTTTCTTCTCCCCTGCCCACTTTTCTCTCTCCTGCTGTATCTCCTGGATGGAAATAGATAGATTTGTCATACCTAGTGATTATGTTCCTTATAGGGAGGACTTGATGCATGTACAACATATCACAATTTCACCTTTTTAAAATCTCATTTCCCTACACTCTCTCCCTGCTTCTTTGATCCCTTGGTTCTCTTCCCATATACTAGACATCAATCTTTCTATTTCCTATTGTCTACCTTTTATTTTGTTCTTTATGTTTTGGGTTATAAGAGAAACCATGTGATATTTAAGTTTGTATCTGATTTATTTCACTTAACATTGTGGTCTCAAGGTGCACCCATTTTCCTATAGGAACTTTAGTTTATCCTTCTTTACTGCAGAGTAGGTCTCCACTGTGTGCAAATGTAGTTTCTTTATAAATTCATCTGTTGATGGACATATAGGCTGCTTCCAAGATTTACATACTATGTGTCTTGCTCCTGTAAACCTGGGTATGCATGTATCTCTGTAATACAATGCTTTAAACTCTTTCAGGAAGACAGCTGGAAGATAGCGGGATCAAATGGCATTTCTATTTTTAGTTTTTTGAGGCATCACCATACTGATTTCCACAGTGGTTGTGCTGGTTTACACTACCCCTAACAATGGAAAAGTGTTCCTTTTTCTCCACAGTGTCATCAGTGTTTGTGATTGATTTCTTGATGACAGTTATTCTTTCTGGGGTAAGATAAAGTCTCAGTGTTGTTTTAATAGGCATTTTTCTAATAGCCAGTGATTCTGAATATTTTTCCATGTATTTAATGGCCATTTGTACTTCTTTGGGAGAATGTCTATTCATTTCAGACACCCATTTTTTGTTTTTGTTTTGTTTTGTTTTGTTTTAAGACAGAGTCTAACTATGTAACTCAGGCTGGCCTTGAACTATGTAGTCCAGGCTGATCTTGAACTCATAGCCTCAGCCTCCCTGGGACTGTAGGCAAGATGCCCTTTTTTTATTGAGTCTTATTTTGGGGGAGTCTAATTTTTTGAGCTTTGTTATATATTATAAATATTAGTCCTTTGTCAAAGGAGTAGCTGACAAATTTTTTCCCATTTTTAGGTTGTCTCTTCACTTTGTTGGTGGTTTCCTTTGCTGTGCAAGGTTTTTTAACTTAATATTATCCCATGTTTGATTCTTGGTGTTACTTTTTGTGCAACTGTGTCCTGTTCAGAAAGTCCTTCCCTATACTTATGTCTTCCAGAGTTTTACCTATTTTGTCTTTCAGTAGATTAAGTGTTTCTGTTTAAATATTTAGATCTTTGATCCATTTTGATTTTAGCTTACTACTCGGTAAGAACTATGGGTCTAGGTTCAATGTTTAACATATGAGTAGCCAGTTTTCCCATTTATTAAAGAGCCTATCTTTCCTTCAGCAAAAGTTCTTGGCTCCCTTATCAAAGATGAGGTGGCTGTGTGTGCGGGGTTGCTTCTGCACCCTCTATTCTGTTCCACTGATCCACAAGTCTGAATTTTTTTGCCAACATCATGCTGTTCTTACCACTATAGCTTCATAATACAACTTCAAGTCCAGAATTATGATTCCTCCTGCCTTGCTTTTGCCCATGGTTGCTTTTGCTATTTTAGATCTCTTTCTGTTCTATATGATTTTTCATATTGTTTTCTCTAGTTCTGTGAGAAATATTTTGGTATTTTGATTGAGAATATGCTAAATCTGTGGGTCAGTTTTGGAATGATGGGCATTTTGACTATTTGGTTTTGACCAGTAACAAGGGATGTGTTTCCGTTTTCTTACTTTTTCTTTGATCTTTTTCAGAGTACTGCAGTTTTCACTGTAGAAGTCCTTCACTTCCTCGATTAGGTTAATACCTAAGTATTTAATTTTTATTAATGCTATTGTGAAAGGTATTATTTCCCTAATTTCTTTCTCAGGGGAATAAGACTTATGTGTCATTATGACAAGTTCGGATTGAATATATGCTAAAACATCTGGCATCTGAGATATAAGAATAGTAGCAATGCTTACTTTAAAATCTGAAATAATTCACTATAAACTAACCCAGTTTTCTCATTCAGTAACAGTTACTGACAAAAGGTTGGAGAAGAGATGGGAATGGGTACACACAAAACAAACAAAAGACAGCAACACCAATATGCTCAAAACCAAACAAATACACAGAGACACAGGCAGAGCGGTGACTAAGGACTGGACACCTGGATTTGATCTCACCTCTTTTCCTGACCTTGAGAAACAAATGTCTTAATATGATGGATTTCAAACATGTATAAATACAGACAGATTACCCAGGCCAAGTGACACACACCATAATCCCAGCACTCTGGGAGGCTGAGGCTGAAAAGACCACAGATTCAAGCCTGATCTGTGTAAATCAGTGACTCAGGGAGATTTTGTTTTAAAATAAGAAAATTTAAAAGTGCTGGAAATATACCTCAGTATGAAAGTCTTGGGTTCAATCACCACTACTGTTTTAGGGGAAAAAAAGGTTAAGACAGTGAAACCCACGCAATCATCGGCACCCAACACCAGCAGTTTCCAACATGCATGGCCAATTATGTTTCACCTCCCAAGTCACCATACTGATTGAAAGCAAATCCCAACGCTGTCTTTCATCTGCAAATACCTCTTCCTTTTTAACATAACATACCACCATTACTACACTTCAAATATTTAACAACAATTCTTCATGTTACCAAGTATCCATGTCTAATAAATACCTCTGTATAGCTGACTTATCTGAACCATAGACAAACTTTCTCCAAAGGACATCAACTAGGATGTGAGGTGCCACTGAGCCTTCTTTACAGGTGAAAGAGGCAGCTGCCATATTTGGAGTTGTGCTGTGAGTGCCCGTCTGTTCCCCAGATGTCTCCTGCAGCCTTCGCTGATCCTGAACTGTTCCCTTTCCCGGTGGACATCACCACCAGGAGGCCCCTGCACCATGACTTCACAGTGACTCCCAAGCTGACCCCTGTCCTGGTACTGGAAATTGCCATCTGTAATGCAGAAGTTTGCAGCCCCACAAAGTTTTCTTTAGGTTCTAATTTTCTACTCCGATTCCAAGTTACAATAAGAAACTCAATGTCCAGACACTCTCTTAGCAACACATAACCTTCAGAGCAGGAAGAGTCCATCCTCTGCTGCCAGGCAGAGACAAGCAGGTGAGAGGCACCTTCCTTCCCTCCACACCTGTCTGACAAGCTGCCCAATGCAGTTCTCACTCATTAAACCTCCTTCCTGCCCTAATCTCCTCTCTGAACTCTGCCTCAGAAGGAAAAGAGGTTCTTTCATACACACTTGGAGAGCTGAGCCAAATGTCCTTAAACTCTTTCTCACTTTGTAATCCTGTGTTCATCCCCGTCTTCATGGCACTTCCCCAAGTACAGCCATCTAGATGTGTGCAAACCACAAGCTTGGCCACAGAAGGCACAGTCCACTCAGGATGCATCCCAGTCTAGAAACCAGTCTTTGTTCATCTGTCAGCTGCTTTTGAGCCCTGATCCCTGTGGAGGGCCCAGGCCAGCCCACAGTGACTGCCCCACAGCATCACCAGTCAGTATTCCCAGCCCCTCCCAGGACTGTGGGTCTCATCTGTGAGGGAACCTGCTCAAAGGGACTGGGTGAGGCTTTTCCGCAGATAGATTCCTATAGCCAGTTCATCAGAAATTTACTGGTACTCCCGTAAGATTCTGATTTTCAGTCTAACATCTAATCTCACAAAGCATTTTACATTTTCAAAGAGAACCTGGTCGAAAGGTGCCTACATTAAAACTTGCATTTGGTTATGCATCGCTGAGTGATGGGGACATATTCTAGGTGGGTCTTGCTGCTGTGTCACACTGCGGAGTGTGCTCGTGCAACTGAGCAGCTGTGATTGTCCCCAGGCAACACCACCCCTCAGGACAGCCCCATACACTAAGCTTTGGGAGGTGAACTCTGGCCCAGGCCTACTTCTACGATTGTACCTCACAAGCGCTGTAGAGGACAACAGAGAAAAAAGAAAGGAAGGTTGGAAAACAATGCCCCTGGTTGCCCCTGTAAAAAATGTATGGCCACCTGTTCCCCCAAATTGACATGTAATTGCCTCAAAACTGGAAGAGGGAGGAAATATACCTGTTATACATTTGTGCATTCATTTGTCTTCTTTCCCTTCCAAGCACTTTCAGTTGTGAACTTGACTTCGCCTCTAAGAGATCATAATCTAAAAAACTCATTCCTTGTGTGCCTCTGGAGTGCATCCTGAAAGAAGCCATGCTGGGGTCAGGAATCATGCCTGGAACTCAGAGTCCTGAGACTCCAGAGCCCTGCTTCCCTGAAACGCCCTCAGTGCTGATCCTGCCACAGCCTCTCAGCTCCGCTTCCTTACACCGAGGCCCAGGGCAGACAGCACCACTGTCACAGGCGAACAACCTCACAGCTTGGACACCAGCAATCTTCAGTCACATGACTGTTTTGTAGGCTTCAGGATGGGACTGCCACTTTACTTTTACAAATAAATACAGTATCTTCCTGTTGCCTTACATTTGAAACATGAAATCTCACTTAACCATATGAATATTATTTTAATTCAATTATTACAAAAAAAAAACCTAAACCAAAAAAAAAGGCCATTCCTTCTACTATGACATTCCAGATGCCTGAAGGCCTTTGCTTCAAATCACCCCCTTTTTTTTTTAGCATTGTCAAAGGCATTTAAGAAAAAGAATTTAGTCTATAACTATTTAATGGTAGGTCTGAAGACAATTCTGGTTAGGTGCAATCCTCTCAATGAGAACACATATTCAACTAGCAAGACTATTTGGTTATGGGACTTTTCCAGGTAAAATACATGATGCAAGAAATGTCCATCGAATGAGATGTAGGACTGAAGGAGACCAGATCCTAAAGATCTGTTAAGAAAGGGTGACCATTTGACATCAATAAGAGAAAGTGTTTGGGCTCCTTCGGCCTGCAAGTTTCTGGTGTACCCTGTGGAAAAAGAGGCAATGGGATGAAACAAACATGCAGGAGCTCAAGTTTGTGTTTCCAGGATGGGGCTGTGCCTCTGTGCCCCAGCTGATGCTACGCTAAGCCAAGACTCAACTGTAGGACTCAGAGGACACAGAGAACCAACTCTAGCCATTGCCTGCAAGAATGGTTTTAATCTTCTTAAGTAAAACATTACAATGCATCCTAGAAATGTGTACATGAGGACTTTTTTAATGTCTCACATGTTTTCATTGTTTCATTTTTAACAGAATTGAGAGAAATCTTCTCTGATGTCATTAAATATCCTCCTGGAGAGGTCTACCACTAACAACTCCATTTGATACAATGGTATGGACATACCTTCACTATTCAAGCTCTACCACTACTGAACATTTAGGTACTGTATGGTGAGTGTTGTCCTACTGCAGAGACTATCTTCAGACCTCAATCTCTGTGCTCATCTGATTATTTTCTTAGGGTGACTTTATGGGTCAAACACCAACTGGTTTGAATAAGTGAAACCTCCTGGGTTCCTTGGTTCCCTGTGGCCCACATCTCTGTAGCTTCCTTGACAGGGTGTATTCTACCTGGAAACTCCCCAGGTGAGGAGCTCAAGAAGCCAAAACCTCGGGCCAGATGTGAACCCACATTCCACCCCCAACCCCATCACTGATCTGGATTATCTTCCATTCACAATGTAATTTGCTCTCACCCTTCATGGCTACTGACTAGAAGCCAGCAACCCTCAGGAATTCCCAAAAGAAAGGCTACATAAAAGAAGTGACTTGACAAAGAGGTGTCCCACTCATCAAGAGCTACAAAAGTCTCTGTTCACCTTTGCTTCCATCTGCTTATTTAATCTGAACCTTAATGTTAGTACCTATGTCTAGAAGAAGTGCTGTCTGCCAAGGAGAACAAGTCATATTCTCCATCTTAAGAGCTTCCTTCCTGCTAAACCCTCAGATAACATCCCGGTGCATAAAGCTAGGCTTGGGAACTCCAGAAACCAAGAACTCATCAATACTTTCTTGTCCTACTCCATTGCCTTCCTCATCAGCTTTCCAGAGCACTTCTGCTTTTTGACAGAGCAGCTACATGACAAGGGACAATCCAAGCATGTTTCTCGTGTGAACTCTCATTGACTTGGCCAGCACCAAACCCAACCCTGAGCAGTGTGAGATCTGTGAAAGAAGACACAAACAGATAACCAGCCAGTATTCAATAAGATGTAGTGCCCACTCTTCCTGAAAGACCCGAAATGACAGGCAGCAAGATTTTCATGAGCATTGGAGTTGGCTAACTGAGAAGGTCCAAAGAACTCCGAATGAAGAAAGCTTCAGCTGCAGCTACACATCTTTCTGTGAGAGGAGGAGGAGCAATGGCAGGTGAGAAAATAACCAGAAGACAGAGGGAGGAAGAGGCCCAATGGGAGGTGAGGAGGTTATTCAAAGGAAAAGCCAAAGAGCTACAAACACCTGCATCAGATACTCTGTTCTTTTTCCAGAAAATCTCAAAAGTAAGGGCTCCATCTTCCCTGCCTGTCTTTGTTTTGGGTAAAGTGGTAGAGCAGAGGAAATTCTCCACTTGATAAAATGCTTGGCAAACATCAAGAGTTGGGGCCAGCAAGGCAACAGTTATGTCCTCATGGGTAGCATGATAGTTAACTGTGTCAACATGTAAGGAATGCCCCACTAAACTGACTCAGTGTAGATCTGGGTGTGGAAGACTCACCCTAGGGAGGATTGTCGCCAGAATGGTATGAAAGGGAAACAAAGAAGGAAGACGATTGCTTGTTTCTTTGGAGGAGCTTCACTATTTCCCTTTGCTCTGCATGTAGTCTTCAGCCTCCAGCCCAGACCCTTCAGCATCATGATACCACTTGCATGGGACACTGCAGTGAGCTCCAGGCCTCCACTGGACACTTCAGATCTCCTGTGCACAGAAAGCCCCTTTGCACTTTCCACACCTGACCCTGTGGGTGGTCATTGTAAGCCAACCTTTCAAATCCCTCTATATTGGTATATGTTGCATTCAGTCTGCTTCTCTAGGAAGCACTGACTGATACAGGTGAACTTCACAGACAAGGACAGCAGGAAAGAGTGAACAGACCTGATCTCCACTAGCCTCAAGGACACAGTGTGCGAGCAGAATGTAGGAGGGACAGATTTGGAAAGGAACCTCTCCACTTATCTATTTATAGTTTCAATTTCAATAGTCCATGTCATTCATAGTCAACGAAAACGCAAGACATTAAAAATCACCAAAACCAATGTGGATCCCCCAACAATAAAATATTTTTAAATATTTTTTCATCAAGAGAAAACTTTCAGCCAAAACTGCAATTAATAAGACTAGGGGAAGTGATGGTAGTAATTAGGTGCTCATGTGAAATTCCCTGATTCCCATCCAGCAACAAAGAACCCAATATGTGTTTTTACCAGCTCCTAAATTCCCTAGTTATCTGTTTGTGCTGATGCTCGGCTGGGCAGGCGACAGTGCTCCATGCTTCTGTTCCCAGGCAAACAGCCCACACTGGTCTCCTTTCAGTTCAATCTGTTTTACCCTCTTGTCTGATATTTTCAAGGGTTTTTAATCACAACTCCAGCAGATTGATCAATGACAGATATGAGCAACAACTTTTGCATGCTAACGGTACTGGATTTTTTATCTGAGAAAATATTTCTCTCTTAAAAAGCCTCTGCACGGCTATGTATTAATTAAAATCTAAATACTAAATATTGATTGATGCGTTATCAGGCCATAGCAGTTGGGCCCTGCCACATTGATTTTTGGCTGTGATTTATTATCATATTTAAGAAAAATCATTTTGTGTGATTATACGAGGAAATAGACTTTAGTGAGGGTGTAATTCTTTTGTATCACTTTTGTTGTGTGGAGGACGGGCCAATTCCTCAATTGCAGTTGAGATCGTTGATATCCTTCATCTCCTCTTCTCTGCGGCCTCAGCCGCTAATGCGTTAAGCCTGCTTGGTCTTGTCATTAGGAATAATGGGCATTAGGATTACCTCCTTAATCACAACTGAGATTAACAGATGGGTGAACTAAGTTCTTAAAATTATCTAGTTATTAACAAGTATTTCTTTTTATCACATTAATAACATTGTTGTAGAGGATTTTTTTTCTTTAACAACTAGAATTAAAACAAAACCCAGAACAATGTCCAGCCTAGGCCCACTATATAACCATTAGTCAATTAATCTTTGCTCTTAGTGCAAGAGTCATGGCTGCAGTGACAAAAAGCTGGCCATGAGGATAAACAGAGATGCATGCCTATAAAAACAGACCAGTGCTGATATTAAAAAACATGCACTACAGGGGGAGGGGTCTGACTGATTAAAATGCCCATAATTTATATTATCCCCCCAAGAACAAGTGGGAAGACATTGGGAAAATGTGTACCTGCACACATCAGCTGAAGCACCAACAGAAATACATCATTTCTGAGTTATTAGGATTGAATCAAAATACTCTTTGTGCTTTATTTTTAAATACTGTCTTCATTTGAGAGATTAACTTTACTTTTATGTCACATTGAGCATGAACTGTCTTTCCACTGATCATTTCTTTTGTACACAGGAATAAAGACAAATGTATTTTCATATTTGTGTTTGTACGCTGAGTGATGCTTGAAAAAATAACATGGCATTTCAGCAACAAACACTCCCCTACTCACTCAGCAAAGCACCTAGTCCTGTCTTGCCCTCCCCAGTGGTACTTAGGCAAGTAGTGCTATGGACCAAACTCAATTTTGCCTCATCACTATTGGTGCTTTTACTATGAAAATAATATGTTCTGCTCACTTGGTCAAGACATTCAGATATCAAGGTTATTTCAAGCTTCTAATGGAATCATGATAATAAACAATGAAGAATTTAAGAATCTGGTGATGGTTAAGAGGAGAAGAGAAATGCTTTTTAAAGAAAGAAAGATGACTGTATCAATGTTAAGAAATAGAAAAAAATTTTAAACCTGTAATTTAACTTAGCAAATATATCTTAAAAATAGCATCAAAGACAACCTTGGGAAGAGACCAAATTAGGAAAAATATATAAATGCAGTAATCTTGTCTATATGGCTTGTTCCTATAACTATTGGTCAGTTCTAAGGATGGCTTCATAGGAAAGAAGGAGAGAAGGAATGAAGGGAAGGGAAGGAGGGTGGCAGACAGGGGCAGAATGCAAGGGATAAAGGGAAAGGAAAGAGGGAAAGAGAGAAAGAGAGAGAGAGAGAAGCAACTGCTCCCAATAGCATCTGTTTGCCAGGACACAAGAGTGCTCATCCTCCCCACAGCAGCAGTGACCACCACGGCTGCCCGGAGCAGATGCAAAGGACACAGATGTGGACAAACCCCCGCCATGGTACGTGAATACCCCATGTACCCACCAGCCTGGGAATAGCTACAGCTGAGGCACACATGCCTGCTTGGGGACAGTGGCAGGAATGAGAGACACTCCAACAAGGAAAGATGGCCTGACTGAGGTCAAAGGCGCTGCAGGCAAGGATGCCAGGAGCAAACCTGGCTGTCTGGAATTCCAGGCAGCTCACAGGATAGGAATGGTGCCAGGAAGTTTTTGTCAGTCGAAGGATTGTGCACTTTATGAGTGTCCACAAAAAAAAAAAAAATGAATTCTGAGTCAGATCTCCTATATCAGACAGAAAAGCAGAGCCTGAAGCTAAATTTGTGGAAATTATTTTATAGGAAAAACACTAAACTCAGTCCCACCAATAAACCCCTGTTTCAGTCCCTTGCTGCATGAGGTTGAGTTATGAAGCAAAATAATAACAAATGGTTCCTCTATTATTCTTGTAATCTACACTCTCTCCAAATGATGAAAAGATGCAGTGTGAAAGGGCAGGGTGGATAAGATCATTTCTTCTTTAATAGATATTCAGTCCATTACTGGGCTTTTGCATTTTACTGAAAAACCACTATCACCAATAAAAAGCTTAACTCCATACTGTATGACTCTCTACCCAGAACAACTTCCAAAGTAAAACACATTTGCCAGGCCCTAATACTGTGAACACACCTTTGTTTGCTTTGTTCCCTGTTAGGAAAACCTCATTGCCTAATTTTCTAAAATAATGTCTAGTGGTTCTGCCCTTCATTTTCTCACTTGGCACGGAATGAGGAAGAATCTCTGAGACTCCTGTATAAATGTATCAGTCTGTCTCATTAGCTGGAAACCAACATTATGATAAATAAAACACCAGGGGAGGTTAGAAACCACACAGGGACCTGGGCAGCCCAGTGGGTGTAGAAGAGACACAAGCTAGCTCAGCTCTGGGGAGCTGGCAGCTACACCTGGCCCAGGGTTCCATCAGTGCAAAGTCATTTGTCATAAAGTAGCTACGGGAAAAAATGTGAGTTCACCTCAGTGCAGTCTTTGCTGGGGCTCCGCGGCATTCTGTCACACACCCCAGTGCTATACCAACACCTGAGTCCTGCAGAGTGGAGTGTGAGAAATCCCTAGGGAACAAGGAAAGACAAGAAGTGACCTTCAGTAACTCACAGAGCAGCCACAGTGCTTCCTCTGGGTAAATAGGAGATGCATTCTCTGGGGACATGTTCCCCCTCGATTGGCTCTATTCCCCGCCTTCCCTACTGACACTCCCCTGTAAATGTTTATACCTTCATGAGTAACTCTCACTGCGCAGTGCAGTCTGTTTTCTGTTTCTGCCAGAGCACACCTGAGGGAACTGGTGGTTTGTAGCTCCCTAACCCAATGGGAGGAGCTGAATATATGTGTCCTCCCTAAAACTCATTCAGTGAAACACGAACTCTCAAGTGATAGTATTAGAAGACACATGGGGAAGATGCCACATGTGGATGAAGGCAAGGCTTGGAGAATGCATCTACAGGCAAAAAAGCCCCAGGGGGCAACTGGGGCAGGGTGGTAATAGCTCAGCGGCAGGGTGGTAATAGGTAATGGTTCCCACCCTTCCTTTGTTCCTCTGAGGGCATCTGCCTGGCAAACACAAGGTCCTGAGTTCAATTCCTGGATCCAAAAAGAATGAAAAAAAGAACACCAGGGATGGTTGGCCACCACAGAAAAGATTCTCCTCCAAGCCTTCAGGAGAAGATGGCCTGGTAGAACCCTGATCTCAGACTTCTGGCCTTCAGAACTTCTTTTAAGCCACTAAGTGTGTGGACTTTGTTGTTGAAACTGACACAGGATTAGATGTAAGCCTGATGCCAGTGAAAGTTACACAGCCACAGTGTGCAGGGCCTACACCTTCTTAAGTGGAAGACTCCCTCACGCTGACAAGGACTACTGCCTCCTGCTCCTCCTCCTCCTCAGCATAGAAGCTCCACGGCCATGTCAGGGGCCAGAGCCCTACTTCTTGTCACCAACAAGAATAGAGGATGCTGCTTCTCTGCCTAACCTAGAGCAAGTCAATTACCCTCTCCAAGCCATTTCCTCATGAGATGACCTTTGACAATGTTCTTCATAGGCCATGGCACCTCCCAAGTTGCTAAACAAATGACCAACTTTGAACCTGGTGTGAGAGTTTGGTTTTTCCTACCTTTCATGCTAACTCACGACTCTAGTGAACCCTGTGCCACAGGCAACAGACAACATGGATGAACAAAACCTCAGGTAGGCTACAGGATCAGCACTGTGCAAGTCAACTAGATCCACTGGATGATGCCACTCAGTTTGCCCAAGCTTTTGTTGCTAGTCTTTGTTAGACACTAAATATGTTACAAGCTATTGAATGTAGTCTGGAATTGCCCACTAAAAATCTCACATTACTTACATTTCTAAAAATCAGATGCAAAACAAAGATGAACCTGCATAATTTTTCTGACTCCCCAAAAGATGCATGGGGCAAGTTCCTCCTGCAGACCAAAGATTCTGTTTTATACGACCATTCTTCCCTTGCTATTTCCTCCCCCCAGCTCACTTAGGTTGGGATTCCCAATTCCAGAGCACTGCCAGCCACAGTATCAACAGGGGCAGCCCGAGGTGAGCAGACATGGAATTCTGACAGGGACAGGCTCATGGAATGGTTTCCACCCTTCCTTTGTTCCTCTGAGTGAAGTACATTATGCTCTACCTGTCAATGGCTGCTCCCCATATTCCCCTTGCCTTGGGCCCCATTATTTTGTAGAAAGTGCAGTCTTGTTCCCCAAGACAACAATGTTCAGAAGTGGGGCCTAAAGAAGCAATCAGATCATGAGGACTTCAACTTCTGAGATCACAGTTTGATGGCATTATGAGGAGGTAATAGAAACAGGAGGAGAACGGACATGGCAGTGTGACTTTGGGGACTACGTCTGGTCCCTGGCCCCTTCTCTCTGGCTCTTTTACCCCTCCTGCTTCCTAGCTCCCAGGAGGTGAGCAGCTGTCCTCATGCATACTTGTTGGCCATAATGTTTCTAGCTTGCCACAGGCCTGAAAGCCATGGAGAGCTGACCATGGACTGAAACTTCTAAGACCATGGGCCAAAATAAATCTCTCCTCCTTTAAATAATGTCATGTATTTTGTCACAGTGACAGAAAGCTCACTAATACAGCCCCATATCATGAAAATTTTCACCTCTGAGAAATCTTTTGCTTTCCTGCTGATTATGCTCAGCTAAATATAGAATTCACACACTGCCTGAATGAAAAGCAAAGGTCCAAGTACTTAAGGATGGCTTCGGCATGCCCAGATCCCACTGTGACTTCTCCCGTTACCTGTCGTGGTGCTACATTCCATGTGTTGTTGATGCCAAACATGTACAAACATAGTTGTGAATAGCAAATAACAGCTCTCCTTTCGCTCTCTCTTTTTTTTTAAGAGCAGAATATATGTATTAAGAGAAAGAAAGCTTCTGTCTGAGGGACAGAA
Source organism: Hydrochoerus hydrochaeris (assembly GCA_004027455.1). Classification (NCBI taxonomy): domain Eukaryota; kingdom Metazoa; phylum Chordata; class Mammalia; order Rodentia; family Hydrochaeridae; genus Hydrochoerus; species Hydrochoerus hydrochaeris. The sequence goes on along the minus strand of PVLA01001514.1, from coordinate 150,588 downwards.
TGGGTCTCGAGTGTGTTGCCAAATACTCTGTCTTTTCTAGGGACTTTTATAGGACAAAACCACAAAGTGATGTGGGTGTTGAAAACATGGAAACTCACAAGGTGGGCATGAGGTGGGACAGAACTATGGCCAATCAGTAAGATTAATTGCTCAGGTAAAGTTGATTAAATAGGGCACAAATGGGGAAGCAAATCACATAGCAAGTACAGCCCTCCTTTCGCACATGGTACATAATCTGTTTCCGGACATTGCCCTCTCTCGCCACCAGACCTGTATGCTTAGGGCTCAGCCTTAAAGAATGTCTACTCAGTATCTGTTCCATATCCTTACACATGCCGACAGCCGCAGGGCTGACGGGCTTGTGCAGAACAGGTATCTGCTCCTGTGTCCTGCTGCACTCAATGCAGACTTATTCAGGATACCTAACAGAAATCACTCAAAGGCAGTCTTGACTTTCCACAGAAATAGTCTTCTGTATGAAAGAACTCACCTTGGTCCTCTCTCCTACCAATGCTCCTCCATTCCAAGCTTAAAAGAAGAGTGCTCTGCTTTGGCAAGTTTACTGTGACAACATTTGATCTAGAATCCAGTACTCGGCCCCCTACCCAATCCCCATTGCTAACAGCACCAAAGGGCCAGAGAGTGAGAGATCTTCCAGGCGCGGATCTCCCTGTGGAATGGCCAAGTGCAGGGCTTCCCAGGAGAATGCAAGACAGCCCTGCAGGAACTAATCAAGAGCCTGGCAGTGATTGCGAACCTTTCAGAGCTTTCAGTGATACAAACAGCCCACCGTGGCGCTTGTGCCATAAGTTTATCACCACTAGTCTGGAGAAAGGAAAATCATGGGTGGAAAGCACAGCCTATGGACTGCTGGATCAAATCAGGACCCAGGATGAACGTTCTTTCAGAAAAAAATAAAAGACTCCCTGTAAATAATGAAAAAACTCATTTAAAAAAAGAAATAAAAAGAGAAGTTACTACCAACATGAGAAAAATACATGAGCTCTATTATTTTAAATATCTCAACTGATAAACACTAAGCAAGGTCTCTGGTTCATCAGAGGCCCTTGCTGGCCCATGCTTCAGAGTTGCTGCTGCCCTGAGAACAGGTTCTGCTCACACTCCCTACTTCACCTCTCAGAACTCCACTAGGTCCCTTCCTTCCTAGCTAACCTGAGCCTTCCAAATGAAGGGCTGCACTGCCCTGGGTTACAGCACTGGGGAACCGACAGAGAGAGTGTATGAAACTTCTCCATCATTCCAGCTCCTCATCAGGAGTGGTTCTGGTGTCTGTACTCCTTCTTTTACATACATCATTCCCAGTTTCCCACCACAGAGCCCCACACATTAGTCTATACTGTCTTACATTCCAAGACGCAAGTCCATGGTTCAGCAAGAAAGACATATTTAAGTGCTCGCAATTAGGTGGAGGTTGTAGCACACAAAAAGCAGAACCCTCTTTTCCATTCTGAAATCAACTTGGTAAAGTTTGATGTCTGGTTGCAGTAACAGTTCAGTGACTAGTTATACTCTCAGTATCCCCAAAGAGGGAGATATCCAGAGCCATAATGCAACATACACGATCCTTTTAAGCTTACTGAGAAAACTCTGAAATGAAAAAGTAGTAACAGTTGGCATTTCTGGGGATTCCTACCAATGGGACATCTCCTCCTCAGATTTCTGCTCAGTGTGCCATGCTGTAGCTCGGGGCACTGTGGCTGCTTTCTCAAGACTTCAGCAGTCCTGCTGCACAGCACAGTGGGGTGCTCCGTGTGCTGGAGGGCTGTGACATTCTCACCTCTGCCACCACAGGCTGAATGGGAAGTGAACGTGTCTCTCCCCAATGGCGGCTTTTTCTGCCACAAGCAGGTGGGTTTCTGAGCTCTGCTGTGGGACCCAACCAATGCTGGTAGGACTTACTTGCCCAAACCTGAGAAGCCTATGAAAAGAGCTCTTCTCAGGTCCTCAGGGGCCAAGAGACTATATACTATATGTGTCACTCTGACAGAACAATTAGTTCATACATCACAGCCCCAGAACAACAATGCAGAAAAAATGGAGAAGCCTGCATGCCTTCTGGATCATGATGACATCTTGCTCGGGAGGAAATTCATTTGCAACATAAGTGTATAGTCATTTCAGACATAATATGCTCTTAGGTTTAACTTGCCTTTTAGCTGAAATCTCCATGGAGCAACTTTAGATTTGGTAAATGTGAAGCTCCCCAGGAGGCTGGGGGTTGCGGTGTTATCCAAGGGAAAAGTGGTCACTGCCTTATAGCTGCACACATACATCCCTCTCGCCATCACCATCAAGACCTGGGGCTCCTGCCTGAGTGCCTCCAAGCTAGAACACAGAGGGCACAGCCTCCATGCTGTCCTTAGACTCCAGGCTGAATGGCCACCCTTGCTTTCTGTAGCTGCCTGTGTGCAACGAGGTGTGCCCAGTCTGTAGTGCATCACCATACAAACAAGTAGCAAGGATGTGTATGTCACATGATGAGCTTCCATTGGGGGACACTCTCATGGGGACCCAAGCCCACCTATAGGGACAGCCCATCCTGTGGGCCATATTTTCAGTAACACCGTGGTCATCAAAGACAGAGGGAAGGTAGGACTTTGGCACAACTTGACAAAATTCCTAAGTTTCCATTGACAAATACACAACTCTTCCTCAGGGATAATTGCATTACCCAGGGAAAATAACCCTTCCCAAACCTAGGAGCCAAATTGTGTGTGAGAAACACCAAAAAGTCCACTCAGCAGGAGCTCTCCCAACTCGCAGCAGAATGGGTTTCTGCCCACAGCTACCACATCCAAGTTGAGACTGCAGAGGGGGCTGTGAGGAGAGATCCCAGTCATGGGAGTAGAGATACAACCTGAGAAGTGACAACCAGAACTATTTTCAATTAGTTTTCAGCCCACATCGATGTGGGGTTGAGGACCATACAAAAGAGGACTTGCCTCGAGAATTCAGTCAAGAAATCGGCAAGTCAAATGAACAGACACTTTCCAGAGCAAGAAGTACAAATGCCCAACAAATATATGGAAAAACATTCAACATTTGCTGACCACTAGAAAATGCAAATTAAAACAACAATACAATTCCATTTTATACCAGAAAGAGTGACAATTGTCCAAAAACTAAAACAATCACAAATGCTGGTGTGTCCACAGTATAAAAGGTGGCAAGAATATAAACTAGTACAACCATTATAGAAATCAGTATGAAGATTTCTCAAAAAACTAAAGTTAGAAATTCCATTTGACCCAGCTATCTCTTTTCTAAGTATCAACCCCAAACAGCTTAAGACATCATACTACGAAGATGCATGCACACCAATGTTTATAGCAACACAACTCAACTCATAAAAGCTAAATCCTGGAAGCAGCCTATAACCCATCAATGGACAACTGGATATGGAATGCTTCTTGGCTATAAAGAAGGACAAATTTGAGACATTTGTAGGAAAAACGACATACCTGGAAAATACAATGTTGAGTGAAATAAACCAGCTACACAAACTTAAATATCATATGGCATCTCTCACTTGAGTAAGGCAATGTACAAATGGAGAGAATAATAAAGGATGGAGAGGAGACAAGGGCAGAGACATCTTGCAAGTGGGGAAGGATCTAAAAGACTCAGGGTTAGGGGTAGGGGGGAAAGGAGGGGAATGAGTGGAATAGGTCACATATAGGAACAAGTACCCTCAATGAATTCAAACATTCTATGCCATACACATGAGTAAAGATTAATAAATCAATAAAGACAAAAATGGCAAAAGGAAATCAGAGAAAGAGGAAGGGAGGGGAATGGAAAGGGATTAAAAAAAAGAAACAAGATGAATTAGGTACATGAACACACTCCCCAGATGACTGTAAACTATGTGAACTGCAAACATACACTAATTTATTACAGTTTCAATGACAAGGCAGAAACACTGTCCCTCCTTGGAAAATCCTGTAAATTTGCCAATTTGAAAAACAAAACAAGACAAGCAAGCACACCCAGCTTACTTCCATTCAGGTGCCTTTGACTAAGGTGCAGGGGAGGGAAGGAACCGTGAGCACAGGAAGGTGCCCAGGCAGCCTGGCATCCATTAGCCAGTGATGCTCAGTTACTGGATCTCACTGCCTCCGTCCCCTCTGTACCTCTGCTGCACTTCCCTGCACAGCAGCCAAGACTAGGAACCAATGACATCTCCCTTAGACACAACAAGCAGAGGGTCCCGCTGGACCGCCGCTGCTACGTGGGTACTGATTTTCCAAATCAAATTAGTGATTTGACTCAGCATTCACTGAAAAATTCCCAGTCTTTGATCTACCCTGGACCCAACCTGAGCTGTGTATCTAAAGCTGCAGAAACTCAGGCAACCACCTGCTCAGGCTTCCTTACCAGAGGTGACCTCACCAGAAGTCAAAGCAGAGCCACCCACAAAGGGAGCTGACATCCACACAGACACCCCTGCTGACAGAGAACCAATGGACACGCTGGGTACCACGTGGCCTCCGTTTCCCCTGAGAATGCTCCTGGGCACAACTGCTCACATCAGTGCCGTCCAGTCCTGGGAAGAGGAGCACTACCATTTAGAGTATTTCCACTTTTTAATCACTGTAGTGTTTGCTAAGTGAAGCCAATGGGAAAGAAAAATAGCTAATAACTACGTATCCCTGAAAATTTCCAGGAAAATATTTGATGTTCTTTCTACCAAAAAAAAGTGGATGTGAAGGAGCACATATGTTCTGTAGCCAAAAAGTAGCCACAATGTCCACAGACACCAAAATATTGCATGGGACAGCACAGATTTTCAAGTTTTAGGTTTCAAGTTTTTGTTTGTTTTGAGGTAGAGTCTAACTGGGTAATCCAGGCTGACCTTGAACTCACAGTCCTCCTGCCTCAACCTCTTGTCTCCTGAGTGCTGAGATTACAATGAGCACCACCACATCTAGCTTAACCTTTTTAGGAGTGGGTATTTTTAATATAGGGTCTTGCTGCTGATGTATGTGGTCCAGGCTGGACTTGAGCTCCCTATGTATCCCAGGCTGGCCTCAAACTCATGGAAATCCTCCTGACTTAGCCTCGGAAGTATTAGAATTACATGCCACATCCAGCCTGGTTTTATTTTTCATTAAAAAAAATAGAAATTTCTAACTAGTTCATAGTTTTTTTGAGCATTAGTGATTCAAATTCAATCACATGCAGTGTGACACATCTGCCAATTCACACCTTCTGATAATTCCAAAAGTAATATATTTATTCTTTGAATTACTTCATAAAAACCAAGAATAAAGGTGTTTTTAGCACCAAAGGCTTATGATACGAAATTTTTAAGTTTGTCCAATTATCCACATAGAAATCAATAATTTGTGTTCAAAACCACTCAGCTGTCACTATTATCATGTAATAGAGAAAGTAGTTCTCCTTTCTCACTCCATTCTGGTAGCCTTCACCCCTGCATGGTTGCCCTCACCTCTGCAGATGCCACAGCACTTCTGCCACCAGAGGACCAAGCGTCAGCACCAGCACCCGGCACCCAGCACTCACATTAGTTCTGAGTGGTACAGAGGGTCTACTTCAAGAAAGCAAAGCACTTCTGTGCTTAAACAGTGCCATTCTGTCTGTAAAGTGGAGAAAAAGGGGGAAATGGGCCCCTTTACCTCTGTAGTGGAAGAAGCAGCAGTGGGCTCCTGGACTCCACACTGCACCTTGCTGTGGCCCTACCAAGCTGCGAGGCAATCTCTTTGCAGGGCTCTGAGACCCGCCAAGGAGGGTGTCAACTTCCAACTTCTCTCCCTTCTCGTGTACACAGCCACACACCCAGATCACTGACACTGTCTTCTACCCCACACACCAGCATTTGCCAGTAAAACACTGTGGGGAAACAAATCAGGGAAAACCATGTCGGTAATAAACAGATAGAAAACCAAACACAGAGGCTGCAGGTATGCACAGGCTGATTCTTAGTGTAGACACACTCAAGGTTCAGCGGAATTTTAAAACTCACCATGTAATATTGTTTTAATTCTCTTTAAAATTGGTGCATTGTGACAAAATAATAGCAACTAAATTATCTCTCTGCATTGATATAACCAAAATGTGTGTCTAACATAGAATGAGAGTAGTTAATATGTTTGTGTTTTAAAGTCCTTGTAAAATTCACGTGACGAGGAGGAAAACAATTCCAACTGATTCCAATATGAATTATAATGACAGTCCTCAGCAAGACGTGGTGTCCGATGGCACACGCGGGTATAGTGTGCACAATTAACAGGTAACAATGGAAACCGAGTCTCTCTGGAAGGCCCACACAGGGTCCAGCAATTAGTTATCACTCCAATTATTTTTAAACTAATTACCCACATGCACCTAACTTTTGTTATAGTTCAGTTCTTAGTTAAATACAAAAATGCAAAAGTATCTAAAAAGCATGCTTATTATAAAATTTATATTCTATGTATTTTATATCATAAACTCTAATGTTTTTAATCCAAAATCTGTTGTGCGTGTATGCCTACGTGTGTGTGTTTACTGGGGATTGAACTCAGCTTCTTCCCCAGCCCTTTTTAAAATTTTTGAAACAGGGTTTTGCTAAGTTGCTCAGTCTGGGCTCAAACTTTAGATCTTCTGGGAGGCTGAGGAAAGAAAGTAGGACTTTTAAATCAGGTGACCCAAGCAGGAAAGGTTAATGTAATAAAAGTCTACTGATATACGCACCTCTTATTAACTGGTCACAACCATTCCTTTTTCAATATCACCATCTTTGTATTGTCCACCACACATCCACGCACACTCATATGAATTTGCACACGTGCTCTCACACACACAATACTGTCATGCATACAGTCATGGTCACACACGGTCACACTCATATATCCTCAAATTCACACACACACATGCTCACACCTACCCTCATACTCATATGCACACATTCATATGCTCACACATACACATATATTCACACACTTGCACAACACTTACACTCACCTACTCACACATTCATATGATCATTCTCATGCATGTTCTCCCACACCGAACACTCTCACCCATATTCATTATATTCACACCCTCATACAGTCACCTCATGTACTGTCACACACCCTCACACTCAGTACTTACTCATAGGCTCCCATCTCCACACTCACACTCACACACACCTCACTCACATAATCATACGTGCATGTGTATATTCATACCCTCATACTCACACACATATTCTCACACACTTGTACATACCTCACACACATTCTTAATGTATTCCTATACACTCAAACTCTAACACACATGCTCATCCTCTCACACTCACACACATACACTCACACATATTCTCACAAGCACAAACACTTACCCTGACACACTCAGATGCTCATCTGTGTAACAGGGAAAAGATCCATCATATGTCACCGTGGTTCAATCATTTTATCAAAGCAGTTCCTTCTGATATAAAATTACCCCTTTAATAATCTCTCATATGAGTTTTATAGTGAGTACTTAAAAGAACAAAGTGATGAGCTGAATTTCCATTATTCCACAATGTTAGAATGAGTTTTAGGGAAAGAAAAAGTACTATTTAACGACACCGCTAATTTCATCTAACAAAGTTGTTGCAATCACTAGTCTTCTCATGACAGTGCCTTGAAACTGGCTTTCAAATAAGTGCATGTTTCTAAGTAGTATGATTTTAATGATTTCACACATCTGTGACCCACCATAACAAAAATAACTCTTCAGAATCAAGCCAGGCATGGTGACCCATGCCTGTACTCCCAGGACTCTGAGAGGACGAGGCGGAAGGACAGCAAGTTCAAGGCCAGCAGCGGCAACTTAGTGACTTAGCAAGCCCATGTCTCAACATAAGAAATAAAGAAAGGCTGTGGGGCCTGGATTCAACTCCAGGACCCATCTCCTAAAAAATATTAAGGTGTTCACACATTCACCGGGATTAAGGTGGGTATATGCCCACTGCAAGTAATTTCTACTATAGTTCTTTCCTTCTGTTGTCATTTTTCATTTACACATTGTCATCTACAAAAATATAACATTTGCTATTTTTATCATTGAAAGCATCCATATAATCTGAGACTGATGAAAAGTTAACATTTGGTCAAACGTCTCAGGTAAATGTAGATAAAGATGTAAAATGATAAAATGAAAATGCTTTTACATAATTCTGGAGCTGAGAAATGCTTTATTTGGGCCCTCTCTGTCCTGAGCACGGTGTCAACGGCTGACCTACAGCTGGCAGTGTCCCGGGTGTGCAGGCTGGTCCTCCTCACCCCTGCCACACCAGGTAACTCTCCCAGGGCACTGCCTCCCATCAAGATGCCAGGGCTAATGACTGACCTACCACACCCGTTTCCCCACCTGCAGCCCACCCGCAACCTGAGACCCAGCCTACAGTGCCCAGGAGCCTTCCTGCAGTCCTCTCCACCCAGCACTGAGCCACGCCACTCAAGGCCCGAGCACTGGCAGTCCCTGCCACCTTGCCCCGACCACCTCCCACCTCATGCACACTGCGTCCCATCCCCAGAGTGGGAGATGTCCCTTCTTGTGCCTGGGACCCAGAAGACACACAATGAAAGAGCCACTTCCAGTCTCTTCCTCCTCCACGCAAGGTAGTCAGCAACTTTCAACAGGGTGTAATCTAAAAAGAGCTTGTTTTCCTCTACCAGTACCCACATACACAAGTGAACCCCAATTCCTGCTTATTCCACCTCCTAAGAAGTTCTTGATTATAGAAGAACAGTTTGAAAAGAATTTTTCTCAGCATGTTCCACATTGCTACTCCTCATTGTCTGTCTCCACCCCAGCCCTGTTGTTTTAGGAGACGATACTTTACCTTTGCAGAGGTGTGACAGGACCTTCCCAGGATAAGCCCCTAGGTTTGTTCATTCTCCAAAAGGCCCCCAGCCCTTTCTGCCCCAATCAGATCCACCCCCAGGGCCTCTCTGTAAAGGCCAAGCTGCCCTCATCACTGCTCCCCTGCCCACCTCCTACTGCCACCGACATGCCTCTTCTGGCCCACATCCCTCCGGCTGGGGTTCCTCCTCTCATGCCCTCTCTCCAGAGGCACTGGAGCCACTCACCTACACCAGGCGCCTCGTGGGCTCTGGATGCCTCCCTGCCATCTCTTCCCTCACTCTCACCTCTTCCCTCACTCTTCCTCCCTTCCAGTTGTTGGCCTCTGCCCGCCATCCTGTAGGCAAGCAACTTCTTCCTCAGAACCTTCATCTTGTGGCAGGTGACATGACTCCAATACCCACCCACTTTAGGTGCGCTCTAGCAGGAGACCAGGAGTGCTTCAGCACCCCATCTTCATGGTGCAGCCCCCACCACAAGCAACCAACCCCAAATCTCTCAAGCCAGGTTGAGAAGCCTGCTCACTTCTCTGCTCAGGTGGCTTCTAGCATGCGGAGACACACGGTGATGGAGGAGACACTTTCTGCACACTCCAGGGCTCTTCCTGTTGCCTTTGTAATGCCTCACACTGAGCCTCTGTGACATTCAAGCCACTGCCTTCATACAGTGGAATTACTAGCTATGTAAAAAATTTCTTATAACTAAGTATCTTGAGAAAATGCCGAATCATCCCAACCACAGAATTTGTCCACTTCGGGAAATTTCATGGCCTTTAATGTGATGCCATCCATGTGAAAGTCAAGGAAGGTCATGTATTTGGCATGATCCTGAAAGAAACAGTCCTTTCCCAGCAGATAGGAGGACCTGTAGTTCCGTACTGTGAGTGGTACCTCATTAGCCCACAGTACCACATTCTGCTCAACACACCTAGATCATGTTTAAAGCTTCATCATGTGAATAATTTATCTTCAGCAGTTACCTCAAAAATACTATTGAAAATATTAAAAAACCAAGCCAGGCATTTGTTGGCATACACCTGTACTGGCTGAGGTAGAAGGAGCACTGAGAGTTCAAGACTAACCTGAACTATATAGTGAGACCGACTCTCAAAAAACTAAAAAATTAAAAGGCTGAGGACATACTTCAGTCCAAAGACTCTGGGTTCAGAACCCAGTATTGGAAAAAAAAAACTGATAAACACCAAACTGAACAAAGCCATGCATTACAACATATGCTGGTAGAAGCCTGTGTTACAAAGGAAGACAGGGGTACATTTGAGGACTGCTAACCCAGGGTCACACACCTTCCTCATGTAAACAGAGGCAAGAGGCAGAGAAGGCCCTAGTGACATCAGCTGGCTGACATCAGGTGCACACAGGCTTGGGATACACTGCTTCTTGTACAACCTGTCCGATTGGTTTCTATGGAATTCTGTCATTTGGGGGTGGCCCGAAGGGTGCATGTACAGAGGACACACATCTATGTCAATTCAAACTGAAAACTATCCAAAATAGCTACCCCAAAGCTTCTAGTTAAGAATCATTGGTTGAGTCAGGTGCAGTGTTTTACATCCATAGACCCAGTCATCAGGAAGCTGTGGCATGAGGGTCTCTTTAAATCCAGTGTGAGACAGGCCTGAGCAACACAGTGAAGCCCAACTCTAGAAAACTCTAGAAAAAAAGGCAATTAAAAATGTTTAATCACTGATTGATATAGAAAGCAGATTTATGGTATCCAGGGCTGAAGTGGACATGAAGTTTCCTTCTGGGTGAAGTCAAAGTGTTTTGGAACTAGATGGAGGGGGCAGTTGCACATTTTTATGAATGCACTAAATACCGATGAATTCTTTTCAGTATGGTCAATTTTATGTTTTGTAAATTTCACATCAATGAACGGAAAAAATGGCTATTTTCGCTTTCATGGTTGTCAAAGCCTATGTGTGATGCCGAGTTAGAGGAGACCCACACACTCTCCTTTGTGGATGTAAAGTATACTAAACTTGGAAAAGTGTGATTAATTCCAGTACTCTGGGAGGCTGAGGCAGAAAGATCACAAGATGAGCTTGGCTTGGGCATCTTGGCAAAACCCTGTCCTGATTGACAGATTATAGATAGACAGACAGCGACAGGTAGATGGATGGATAGACAAAGATGGATGAGGAGCTGGAAATGTAGCTCAGTGCGAAGGCCCTAGGTTCAATCCCCAGGAGGAGAGAGGCATTGCAAAACTGCTCTTCCTGGATAAAGACATCAAGAGATACTAGTTCCCTTCTTCCTTGCAACCTGAAAATAAATCTACAACACGCAGCTGCAGCAAACATCTATAACTTACTGACCACATCAGAACACTTAAATTCCATGTATGTACATGACAATGTTTTAGATCTAGATGCACATCATACATTGTTAAAATACATTCTTAAAAGCAGAAGATGAAAAATATCAGAAGATTGCATTTCTTAAAAATACATAATCAGAATGCACTGAATAAAACTGTACAGGGGGCTGGGTGTGGTGGCACACACCTATAATTCCAGAACTCAGGAGGCTGAGGCAGCAGAATCACTGCAAGTTCAAGGCCGGCCTGGGCTACAAAGTGATTCAAAACCAGCCTGAATTGTATAGTGAAACCCTGTCTCAAAAAGACAAAACATAAAAAAAAAAAAACTGGACATTGTTCTACATACACCAAATGGGAAAGCCAAAGCTGTCCAAAGATATTCCAAAGCAAACCCCCGCTGTCTCTGCGAGCAGCAGATTCTGTACATCTTTCTTCTCACCTTCATCCTCTATCAATAGACACAAATGGTTGACTGACACAAATTCACTGATTCTGATCATCACTGTAGTGAAGACACGATTGTAACAGCAAACACCACAAGCCATGAAACTTAAGCACACGTTGACAATCAGAAGGCCAGTATATATCCAGAAGTCTCACAAACAGCACTCTGTCTTCTCTTTTCTGGCAGAAAACAGAAGGTCAATATGAGTGCTGCCATTTTGTTTTACTCTGAGTGAAAAGGCTGTCGGGAGACATTAGAAAAAAATGAGCGTGTGCACTGAGGTACCCTCATGTCAACACCACTCATGGGAAACTTCCTCAGCAACAGACAGCCGCTTTCCAGGCCTGCCCAGGCAGGAGTCAGAAAAGAGATGAACACAGTTCATCTTGCACAGCCACTGCACAGACACTTGCACAAACCCTACTTGCCAGCAGGGATTCTCCAAGTGGAGCTGTCTCTACAAATGGCCCTGGCTGTGGAAATGCCCACCCACATCTGTGCCAACTGCTTAAGCCTTTATCAGCACCTACTCTTTCTCCTCCATCTCCCTTCTTGCTGGCTGCTCCATAATTGACCACAGTCTCACCACAGGGAAAGGCCCAGGGTGTCAACCAGACTTGCAGTGTGACTCTGCCACTTTTAACTACTCTTCCACTCTTTCCTCTGATTTAGCACAGAGGAATAGAAGCTATGCACTACCTCAGGGCAAGGGGATATGCTTAGCACAAGAAAGAAGGGGCAGGAGACAAGAGCGGGGGAGATAGGAAGGGAGAGAAATTACACAAAAAGGAGAGGAAAAAAGAAAGAATTGTGAAGAAAGAGAAGGTTCTCCTGACCAGGCAAGCATCTCAAACCTGGCAAGCCACTGTCTGCAGGTGGAAATATGCCTTGTCCAGAGCTATCCTACCCATCTGTATACAGCTTCAGGGCTGTGGCTGTGTGGCCTGGGACAAGTTTTACAAACTCCGTGGCTGAGTTTCCTTATCCTTAACAGGAAGATAGTAAGAAATGGTATTTCTAAGAAAAAGATGATAACATAAATCCCTCATTACAGGACCTGGTGCATGAATAGTAAATAATATGAGTCGAAGAGACAAGTGCAAGTAATATAATACATGGAAGAACTGAATGGCAGCTCACGGCTCTGTTTCACTGCAATAGCATTAGGTGCTGACAGAATAAGACGTGGAAGGCTGAAAGCTGTAGAGCAGGGTGAGATAAAAGACAGTGCTGCGTGTGGTGGGCAGGCAGGGTGTCCCTGAGAATTTACAGAACTGCTTTGTGATAACTCATGAAATACATAAGATCCTCTTTCTGAATTATTTTATCTGCATTCATGATCTCTAATAATAATTAGCAAAGAATAGAAGGATCATAAGGGTGAAGTAGATGCAGTCTCAGAATGTTTCCTTAAAGAAAAATGTCAAACTAGATTCAAAAATCAGTCAAGAAAATGAAAGCAAAGATTAATTCCGGTGAGTTAGAGCTCTGTTGTGGATTTTATCTAGACATCCCCAAAGGCTCATGTACTCATAGGTGGGGCCTTCAGGAGGTGGCTGGATCAAGGGTCCACTGACTGGAATTAGCATAGTTCTGGGTGTGGCTGAATGGATTTGCTGAAGAGAAGCCCCATCCTGGATGTGGGTGACACCAGCCAAAAGGCTTGTAGCCTGGATGGGGCAAAAGGAAAAGGCAGGCTATTTGCTGCTTGTTGCTTGCTGCCTTCTGTCTGCCTACCATGGGCTCTTTCTCCTGAGATGTCCTCTGCCATGCCACTCCTTCCTTGGAAACAGTCAGCTATGGACTGAAACCTCTACAAACCATGAGCAGAAATAAACCCTTCCTCCTTTGATTGTGGGTGTCAGGTATTTTGTCTCAGCAACAAGAAAAGTAACTATGACAGGTTTGAAGAGGGGAAATGAGTGGGGGTCAAGGATAGGTAGACTTAAACAGTACAGGGGCACAGAGGAAATCAGGGTGAAAAAAATCATTGGAGCAAACTTGTCTGCAAAAGAAAACATTCTGTGCCCCAGAAATCCAACCAAACAACAGCAACTATACAGGAAGGATAATATCAACCCTCTCCTGCTCAAAGTTTCTAATGAAGGCAATGATATTATTTCAAGGAAAGCAAAAACAATATGCAGAAATACTGGATGTTAGCCCTGTGGAAGAGTTCACAGTGATGAGTCCCATGCTACAAGATTACAGCAGGCAGTGCTTCCAGTCACAGTCTTCAATTAAAAACAAAAATGAACACAGACTTGAGTACTAACCAGCTGAGGACACATCACTAATACTACTATGTAGGACACCTGTGAAATGAGTGAGCAAGCAAAGTGCCTGGTGAGGATGGTGAAAAGAACACAGGTGAAAAAGCCTGGCCATCAACAGATGCTCAAGAAACAGGAACTTGGCACCCAGGTAGTTAGAGTTGCAGGTCCACAGCCACAAGAGAAGAGTTTCAGGTATCACCCTTAGACCAGCCCAGGAGCTAAAGAGGGTCAGCAGTGAGGAAGTTAACCAAGGGCATGTCCTCCCTCTCTCTCTGTCTGTCTCTCTCTCCCTCTGTGTGTGTGTGTGTGTGTGTGTGTGTACCCTTGTATCCATTATGTTGAATCGCTCCCACCCTAATCCCAGCAACTGCCACTCCCTGCACACAAGGATCCCTTGAGTTTTGATTTTTGGATTGAGACCTGTTTCTTTCTTTCTTTGTACAGGCACAGTGATGAGAAACCTTTTGGAGATTTCAATGATACAAACAGCCTGGTGCAGCACAAATGCCATAGGTTTGCTGCCACTGGTATAAGATCTCCCTATGAAGACCATGCTGGCCTTGAATTTAAAATCCTACCTCCTCATCCTCTCAAGTACAGGGATTAGAGGCATGTACATAGGGATTATAGCTGGCTCCAAAAAAATATCTCTGAACATCCTCCCCAGCTCTAAACTCTGCAGGGAAATGAGCAAGTGTGTCCAAACCTGGGTGCACAAGAACCAGGAATGACATGACTCAACAGCAATTTCAACCAAACCCTATGCAGGACCACCTCAAAGGGAAAGGCTGTGCCTGTGGTGCTCCGGAACCACAGAAGAGACCCAGTTAGAGAAAACAATGGTAGCTGTATTCTGACTACCTGAGCAAGAATGATCACTTTCCCCCAAATTTGCCATAAAAAACAAGTGGTTACCGTAGAAGTGGAACTTATTAAATACACTTGGAGAAGGCCACTTCCCTGGCTGACACTGAGCTGGATTCACACCATCCAACAAGGATTGTTACCTGAGCTTCTGCACAGAATGGCCAAACAGTGAGATCCTGACGGGAGTCTCCTCTCTGCTCTGCAGTGCTCACTCCGTGCTCCCCACTTCTCTCAACTTGAACTCAAGCTGCCTCTGTTTCCCTTCTGAACCCAGTGCTCTCTGGTCTCACAGGTCTGCTACATCCTCTCCAATCTATTCTCCATCATGGAGGCTCTGACATGTAAAGAAACTTTCCCTCTTTGGACACACATAAGTGTGACTGATATTTTACTACTGTTTGCATTCCTCTGGTCGCTCAGCTTTTGAGGATGCTTTTACTTAAATGTGCTATCCTGAGGCCCCATACTAATGCTACACTTAGCAGCCTTAGAAGAGTGGAGTTGTCCTTTCTCATAAGAGGACAATAAAGCAAAACTAAAATCTTCCACTGAAGGACACTATAAACTTCCTCACTCCTGAGAACCATGCACAGGTTTCTGTTGGTAATGTGAGAGAGTCTGACTGTAGGAAGTCACTGTGCAATGCTAGCTGATTTGACAATGCATAGCAGAACTGGCTACTGAAACTGTCTTTTCTTGTGTAGTCCATCCTTTCATGGACAAGCTGAGCCCTGCATTCCTCCTTTGTTTTTTGTTTGATTTTCACAGTGCTAAGCAAGCACTTACACTGAGCAACACTGCCAGCTCCATTTTTTTTGTGTGTGTTTTTCTTTTTAATAGTACTGAAATCCTTTTTTAAAAACTTCAATCAGATCTCCAGCTCCACTCTTTTCTTAAACAGAAAAGTCTTGATGAATTGGACATACATAGTTCAAAGTACAGATCACGTTATTAAGAAAAATTTCTTGACACAGGACAAGGGAGAAGCAGCAACATGTCCTCATAGATCCTATTACCTGGGGTGGCTCGTGAAAGCTCTTCAGTTCTGAAAATGGGTCCTTTTTGCTAAACTGGTTCCTCTCAAGACCCATCATATTAGTTCACCCTGAATGAGAGTAGGAACCCCCATCCTCACTTTGATCTCTCTCCCACCCCTTCCAGAGATCAAGGACAATGCGGATGAGTGCCTCTCCCACTTACCCAACTTCTGCAAAATTTCATCTTTGTACTTTGGCAGACTTCAGAGCCAAAGCAAATGACATTTGTGATAACAAGAAGGATGCAAACGGTTACATCAGAGTTATGGTTGCTTTCTAAAAATTGCTTAAACATGCTCTAAAGAGTGAGTGTGCTCTCCAACCATGGTGATTGGAGGGACCCCACCTAACTGCACTCAGAGGTAGGACTCTGAGTGTTTGCACCAGGGTTGTAGAGGGCTCAGGAGGAGAGACAAGGACACACACTTCACACACCATGGGCTTCCTGCCCAGGTCCCCTTGGACAGCCCCCAGCTCACCACCTGGAGACTGGACTGGACCCTTCAAAGGATCTTGGATCCCATGGCCTTGCCCACTGCAGGCCTCTGGGAGAACCAGTGTAGAGGCTCAGGATGTGAGATTAGTTGTGGAGTTTCTCCTCAGGTTGTTACTCTCCAACTGAGAACAGCAGCTCCCAAATGGAGTGGTGGACCCGATGACCTGTAATTGGGTCCAGGAATTGGGGTGAGAGGCAGTCTTTAGCCCAAAAGAGAGAGATATGGGGACAAAACAGTAGGGAGCTCAGACTCTTGGCCCAGTTCGAACCTTGGCCCTGCTCCTGGTGACAAAGGTCCTCCAATCTGCCCGCACCATGGGCCCAGAGCACCGGACAGAGGCCCTTGCCTCCCCCATCCCGACATAAGCCCGACCTAGGGCCGCTAAGGGATGGGGCAGAGGGACTAGGACAGGAGCGTAGTGGGGGCGGCCTGGGCCAAGGGGAGTCCAGGAAATGGGGTTCCAGGATGCTCCCAGATCCACCCTGGCTGGACTGCATTGAGGCTCGCACATGGCTCTCAAGGCCTCCGGGGCCCCTGCGGTCACACTCAGCCTCTCGGTGCGGGACTTCTGAGTGCTACAGAAACGCAAGCAGAAAGGAGTGGAGCACGCTGGGGAGCCCGTGAGCCCCTTGCACTGGGATCCCTAGGGACAGAACTGAACTGCGAAGGCCAGAATTGAAGCCTATAGGTCAGGCTCGGAGGGAAGGTTCAAAGAGGAAGGAGTTGGGGTCCTCTCTGAGCGCCCCCCCCCAATCTAAGCCCAACTGCCCACAAACGCACCCGAAATTCTGCTTCAACCAGCTGGGACCTGCGATTCCAAACACTGCGCGGCTTCACAGGGCTCACGCCAGGCCCTCCAGGACCCCGAAGGCGCCCACGCGCAGACCCGGGCCCTCGGGCAGGCTCCGGAGAACTTGGGCTCCCCGCTCCAGCTGCCCGGCCCGGGGCGGAGCGGGGCGGGGCAGCGGAGAAGCAGGGGACAGGAAATGCTGTTAATTGAGGGAAATGCACAAGAATTGCACGGGCGGCCTTTGAAGTCCCCTCCGGCGGCCTGGCCCTCCACGCTGCCAAGCCCACCCGGGCGCCTTGGTCTCCGCCTGCGCCCAGAGCGCGAAGCCGGGCTGGCGGCGACGCAGAGGGCGCATGGCCCTGGTTCCACCGACTTGAGGCTGTGGGCTTGTCCTGCACCCCCTCTCCGGGAGACGGCGCGTGGAGCCCTTTCTGTCCCCTCGGCCCGTAGTCCCCGGGGTGAAGTGAGAGGTCCGCACGGCTGGCGTTCCAGGGCGAAGGGGCCGCCACGCCGTGACCTAACGTAGTACACATGTAAGTACAGGGCTCCTCCGAACGGCATTCCACTCCTTCCCTGCCGCCCCCTTCTCTTTTCATCATCAGCAAATAAAGATTAGCCGGGGAGATTATAGAAAACGTTTTCAGGCTGAGGCTGATCTTTATTCCAGAGGCTTTGTGATGATATTGATGATGATGATGGTCAAGTGGACAGTTTGATTTTTGTGTTTGGAGCTAGTTATAAAGAATCAATATTATATCAAGGGGTAACTTTCGTGATAAAGGACTTTAACCACTCCGGCTATTCATCATAAGTCTGTAGCAAGCAGATAGGTCAAAAGAAATTATATTGCACTAAAGAGTGAGTCTTCTTATCTCTCCTATACCAGGGGAATAAGGGACAAGCCGATCGATACAGTAGCTGCTGTATACTTCTTGCAATTATCAATAGCTGATTTTGCCTTTTGAGGCCTGCATCTATTAATGCAAGCTAATAATAATCATTTGGACCTCCCCAGAGGCGAAAGAGTCAAAGTTTTAGCTCCCCAGCATTACTTATATAATCATACATGAGGACGTGCCCCTTCCATGCCGCATGCATCCTCCATACAAAGTTCAGTGGTTAGGGAAGAAGTGCCTCAAGATGGTTTGTATCCCTAAGTATGAAGACCCTGGGTTTTCCCTATGTATGCCATAAAAAAAGCCATGCAATGCTCGACTGTGTTGCAATGTCCTGCACTCCAAATACAGGCAGGCTTCAGAGCACACAGACCACGATGGACTTACACACCACACCCATGGCTCCCATCTATGAAAGATACTGGGGCATATTTATACCAAAGGCTTTAACTGCAAGGAGACCAGGAGGTGTAGCCAGTGAAGGCAGGGCAGTTAGCTGTGCATCAGTTATTCAGGCAGAGCTTGTTTCCTGAAGAAAGTTAACTTTAATTAGATGAACAGAAGCTTAGATAAAACTTTTAAAAAAAACAAAAAAATTACCTACATGTTTTCTAGCACCGCCCCCTCCAATATAATAGAAAAGCAACATCTTTATAATTGGCACTTGACATGCTGTTTGCGTGGGGCTGTGGTACACCAAGAACAGATTCCCTGTTGATGGAAACATTTATCATCCTGATTGCCCCAGAGTGGCAGGTGGTGTTATCAATTACCTCTTCTTACCAATAATAATATTAGTATGGTAATATCTTTGCTCAAGTGAGAACCAATTAGTGGTCACTTGTCACAGCATTAAAGACCCAACATCAAGCTGAATTTAACTCTAAGGACCTAAAACAAAAGTTGGGGGTTGGGGAAAGAGCCAGAGGGAGGGAAAGAAACAGCGAGTGGGTAAAGGGAACTTGGGGATAAAAGAAAGAATGAAAGGAGACCAAAAATAAAAGCCTTAATATTCAAATGCATGTTTTATATTATGTAGCTGGAGAAATAAACATATTGTAAACAAAATGTCAAATGCACCTTATGTAAAACCAGCTTTCCTGCATCTAGAGCCAGGTAATGTCAACAACCTGATTGTGACATTAGATTAGACCCAACTATTCAACCTCCCCTTGTCAAATCAATCTTGCATAGGCTTTTCTGTTTTATCTGAATAAATGATACAAATTAAATCAAACACTTAATTATATGTTCTACTAATGTAAAATATACAGTATTAATTTGTAAATAATATTATTAAGCAGACAAAATAATAACGTGTCTCTTCAAGACAAAAACAAAATTGCAAGAGGAAAGACAATTAACAAATTAGATTTAATTACAGGGAAGAAAACAACTTTTGTTTTTGCAATAGCATTTAGGTATTACAATAATTTAATAGACAGTGGTCATGTGATAATAAATACATGTGTGCCTGGTGCCTGAGTCTGAGTCACACCCCTGCTCTATTCCTGTGTCTTAACCTAGGCACAACCAGAACCCAAGTCATCTCTGAAAATATCTCGTTGACCCACTGTCACTTTGAAATAAATACATTGTTGCCACTAGGGCTTACAATGTAAATACTTTCATTAAAACTTCCCACAGTAAGAACAATTATAGGTTTCTAATCCTGAGTGCAGGGAAGCAAAAGGGGAAGGAAAAAGGTAAGTCAGGAAGGAAGAAACCTGCCTTTTGTTTTCCACCATTACTTTAAGTTTTTCTTTAATCTTGTCCTCCCTACTAGTTTTTACAAGGGTGCACTTTAGGATTTACTCAAGAGCACCATTTCAGCACTGGAGGGAATTAGTTCAGGCTCCGTTGTCTCCTGACCCTTCAGTCCAAGTCTTTGCTTCACCTTCTTAACGAAATTCGAGCCCAGCCTGCACCAAGGGAGACCTGGAGCCTGCCTGGTCCTGGGACAGCTCGGTCCTGCACCTCCCGGACCTTGGGACCGCAGCCCACCCAGGGCTGGGCCAAGCACACAGATCTGCGGCTTATTCCTGAGAGATTCACGATGTCCAGTCACGCCTCGCGTCCTGCCTGCTTTACCTTCCCACTTAGGATTCGCTGGACTCCTCTGCAGTGTGAAGGTTTGCTTCGTGCACACGAAGGGCCGGAGCTCAGATCTGCCTTCATTGGAGAGACTTCAAAAATCCTCCCACGACCACACCTCATAGAAAATGCAAAGGAAGTGCACAAAATTAAACAATTGCATTTGGAAGCCCGGAAAGACTTAGAGAAACCGCGACCATTTGTTGGAGAGAGGGATGGGTGACAGAGGAGGGAGTAAGAGAGGGCCACCAGCAACAAAAAGGTGGGCAGCGGCTAGTTGAGATCCAATGAGGAGTGAGTCGGGCTGCGGCGGCGGCCGGGAGGCTTTAGAGTCTAGCAGGATCCGGTCTTCCCGGAAAGGCAATGCCGCCGGCGTGAGAACCTGCGTTTCCTTCTTCTTCCCAAAGTGTGTAGATAAAAACAGAAAGGGGGAGGGGAATGACCAGGTCATCAAAGGCCGTATGCCTTTAACCTGGGGCAGCAACCGGCGAGGATCCTCCTGCGCTCTTCTAGAAAGTAACGCCAGACGTCTGCCTTCCCACCGAGGTGCGGCGGCTTCCCTTAAACTCTTTGGTCCTCTAAATTCTGCAAAAACTTCCATTTGCCACTGCCGCCCCCACACTTTTCTTTTTTCTATCCCCATCCCTGCCGCTTCCTCTTTTCCCAGGAAAATATCTGTCTCTCCTCACCCCAAACCCCTGCTGCAAACTTTCCACTGCGGAGCGCCCCTGTGCCAGACCAAAGAGCTCACAGTCTTCACAAAACTTCACCGCGATTTCAATAACGACATTTAGCCCAGTAGTTTAACTAGGAAAGCGCAATCGATGTGAGTCAAATGGGCGAACTCTAGAGTCTGAGCATCTTTTATTTGCCTTTCTAAAAATCACCTAAGTGAATATGCCCTCAAAAAGCCAAAAACAAAACCAACCTTAAAGGATTTTATTTCCGTAAGTGGCTCTTGGGGCTGTTTGGAGACGACTCCAACCTGTGTGCTTTCTTTCTCTGCAAGATTCTCCTGCGCTCTTCCTAGAGCCCAAAGCTGTTGCTTCGTGGAATTTACACAACTAGATGCGGGCGGGAGAACACGGGCTGCGAACCAGAGACTAGAACCGAAAAGCCTCCGACGGGGAGTGGGGAGCCGCGCCAGACCCGGGTGTTTGGGGGCGGGGGATTCCACAGCGAGGCAGCAGCTCCAGGCTCAGTTGGGAGAGTGCGGCCGCCAGGCGTGGGGGGGCTGTGCGGTGACCTGCCGTCCGGCCCTGCCGCCGCTGCAAGCGACAACCAGGGGAAGCGCGGGAAGGCCATCTGTGCAAAGCTTCGCATCACACAGGGCCACTTGCAAGGACAAAAATATAAAAATTAGAAAATAAAAACGACATACTGGGGCTAGGGGCACTGGCGCGGGCGCAGCTGTGGCGGCGAGGCCCGAGGTCTATCCTGGTGGCTGCCCGGGGATGGAGGACACGCACGGCCATGCGCGCGGGCGTGTGTGCTCGGCTGCGGATGGAAGAGCGCGCGGGTGAGCGCGCGGGTGAGAAAGCGCGTTCGTGTGACCGAGGGCGGGGGAGCGCTTGCGCAGGCTGCCAGAGGGTGCTGAGCTAGTCCAGACCTGAGCGACCCCCTCACCTGGCCCCTAATGTCACCCCCGAAATCCCTAGACGCGGTGGGCCGCGCGCGGGTCTTCTGTG
Organism: Hydrochoerus hydrochaeris; assembly: GCA_004027455.1. Lineage (NCBI taxonomy): Eukaryota > Metazoa > Chordata > Mammalia > Rodentia > Hydrochaeridae > Hydrochoerus > Hydrochoerus hydrochaeris. Next base: position 128,799 of record PVLA01001514.1, on the reverse strand, counting down.
GACTTGGAACTTTCAGTCGCGCTCGCCTCCCACACTCCGCAGGTTCCCAGCAGTGGGTGCCTGTGCCACCCTGCCGGTCGGGAAGGGAACCGGTGGGGGGAGCGGGGAGGGACGCTGGGGCCCCGCTATTCCCTCCCTTCCCGGGACTCAAGACGCCTCCCAGGGAGAGGCCCCGGCAGGCGGACTCTGGGGCCGAGGCGGGCGGGGCGGGCGCTCCAGAGTCGGTGGGACCAGGGGTGGGGGAGACGGGGGAGGGGAGGGGAGGGGAAATGTAGGGGAGGGGGAGGAGCCGCGCGGCCCGCGCCGCTTCCGAACCGGAAAGTTGGTCTTGCCGAAGTCCCGCCACCCCGGCGTGCGCACTCCGCTCCGCTCCGCTCCGGCCGCGAGTCTGCGAGCACTGCCGCGCCGGGAGCCAGCGGAGGGGCCGAGCCTGGAGAGAAGGTCCGGAGCCCGGGCACCTAAGCCCGCGCAGGCCGCGTGCTGAGCGCTGCCGCGACCCGCGCCGAGGAGGACGCAGGCGGCTGGCCCTGCGCACCCGGAGCGCAGGAGGCGCGGCGCCCGAGAGCGGCCCGGGCGAGACAAAGGCGCCGGGCCGGAGCCCTGCCCGCGGCCGCTCGCTCCGGGAGGGGCGGCCCGGCGGCGGGGCGGGGGGGCGCGGCGCGGGGCGCGGGCGACGGCACAGACACTCTATAAAGGGGCGAGCCCGGCGCTCCGGCGTAGACGGCGCCGTGCGGACGCCGCCAAAGTTTGCTGCTGCGCTTGACGGAGGGGAGGCCGCCGAGGCCCGCTCGGCACCGGGGCCTGCTGGAGCCGCACCGGGGCAGCGGAGCAGCGCGGGCGGCGGAGCCCGAGATGTGAGAGGCGCCGGGCAACGCGCATCCCGGTCGGCAGGCGCCCGGCCCCTCCTCGCCGGCGCGGCCGCTAATTGCGAGCGCGGCCTCATTTGCATAGGCCGCCGGAGTCCTCTGGAGGCCGGCCAATCGGCGCGGCCCTCCGCTAATGGCCATGCATTATTCACCAACCTAATTGCTCAGCCCCATGCGCGGCCCGCGCAGCCGCCGCCGCCGCCCTGCGCCCCGCGCCCCGCGCCCGCCCGGCCGCCCCGCGCCCGCCCAGCGCCGTCCCCGCCGTCCTCCCAGCTGATGCGGCTGCCCCGTGCGGGGCCAGAGCGCCGCTAACAGCATGTCTCGGCGCAAACAGGCCAAACCCCAGCACCTCAAGTCGGACGAAGAGCTGCCGCCGCCGGACGGGGCTCCCGAGCACGGTGAGGGCCGGGGACTGCTGGGTCGTCCCGGAGCAGGGGCGCTCACTCGGGGTGGGGAGAGCGGGCGGCGGGAGCGGCCCCCTGTGTCTCGCAGTGGCAGAAAGTTCCCCCTTCCCGCGAGCAAGTGTCCCGAGTTGCGTCCGTTTCCCAGGCCAGGGCGGCCGCGAGGACCTGGTCCTGCGCCGGAGCGCGCGCCACCGCGGAGAGTTGCGGGCTAAGTAAACTTGGTTCCGCTTCTCGGAGTTGGGGCGCAGCTCGCGGAGAGCGCTGCGGCCGGGCTGCCCCGGGAGCGGCTGGGAGCCAGCGCGGCCGGACGCGGAGGCCTGCGAGCCGAGCCGGAGCGGGCTGGGGTCGGGCCGCCGCCTCCACGCTGCCCCCTGCCTCGCTGCGCCGGACATGGGCGGGCCTTGTGGCGGCCGAGACCTCGCGGACCCTGGCCCATCTCCGGAGCGACCACGGGACAGGAGCGGCAGCGGGGTTCGCGTCCGAGGCTCGACTCCCGCGGGCCCCAGAGGCCGCCGCCTCGCTAGCTTTGTTCGGCTTAGCGTGCCCGGGGCTCGGGTGATGTCTTCCCGGAGCCTGCGCGGGGTCCAGGCCACCTCGCCGATCCCCGGCTGTGCTCCCTGCCCTCCGTACGTGCCGCCCGGAGTGACCCTTGGCCGCGCACCCCACGGTCTCCTAGAGCGTTAACAAATCCAATGATCCCATTCGGAAACGAGCAGAAAGTAAAGGTCTCCTGGCCTTCCCTTAATGGCCGACTTGGGAATTAAGCTGGGGTGAGCGCAGCCGCAGCGTTTGGGGGCTGGGTCCTGACACTCGGCAGGACTCCAGCACGTTTCTGGCGGGTTGCAAGTTTTTTTCTCAGGCGTTTTCCTGTTCTTTTGGATGCATCGAAATTGGGCGCTGGAGGCACCTTTGCGGTTAATTCGCTGTCAGGAACCTCCTCTTCGGAACGTCCAGGAGTGGAGAGCCGGCGGCGCAGAAGTTAGAGAATGATGAAGGTTCTGGTTAACTGTGGCCGAACTTTGGCACTGTAAAGTTTAGGGAAGCCCGAATCCGTTTCATCAAGTCAAAAAGCCCGGCCCTGGGCTCCGGACTCCGGGCTCCGGCTCGCCCCGCAGGGGTCCCCAGGGCGCCGAGGAGGGGCGGCCGCGGGCATCCCAGAGCCCGCAGTCAGCAAGGACGTGAAATAATTTTTTTCTTAAAAAAAAAAAAAAAGACTAACCAACTTTTGCGATTAACCCATTATAAGCTGTTCGGGGGTAAATGCTAATGTTTTTATTGTGAGAATTAGACTGTCTGCCAAGAGAAAGGAGGAGAGAGTTTTAAGAGTTTGCCACACGGTGATGTGAAGTTTGACAAAGCAGGTTACATCTTCCTCGAAATGGAGAAAGTGAGAAGATGCGTAGAGCAGACTGGGTAACGAGTGAATGAAATAAAACTGAGGACCCCTTGGGTCTTTTTGTTGTGGAGGTGCGGGAGCGGGGTCCACGCAGCAAGTCAGCCCAGATTAGAACGGGCGATATGCTGAAAGAAACGCTTGCATATGTTGGGTAGATTAAGGACAAAGAATCTTTTTGTCATGGAAATGGATTTTTTTGTTTTGTTTACTTCTTCACATAGAATTTCTCACACTTGGTTTGTTTTGTATTGCCCTCAATGACTACATGATCAAATGAATGGATTTATTTCTGCCGAATGAGAAAGACAGTCTTTCCTTCAAAAGAACTACATTGCATCCCAGTGAGGAATTTTAAAGCTTTATTATTGTGGCTCCTGAATAGCTTAAAATCGGCTTTCACAGCCGCCCCAAAATGCAACAATGTAAATACTTCTCAGCTTTGTAGGGTCGTTATCAAAATGTGCAATGTCTCCTATTATTAAAGCATATTTTAATTAATAGAGTAAAACCTCTTGTATTTAACAATTAACAAGCTGAGGCACTGCTGTTCATTTTTAATTTAACTTCAGAAATGTGAGCGTGATGAACTTAATAGTGTAAACATGTTGGAGGATATATAGTGTTGAAACCTTCAGATGGAGTAATTATTTACGAGTTCTATTTTGAATTCGCCTTGCTTCTTGAATTTGTTTAGAGATTCGCCACACCCAGGCTTTTCACCATCATAGGAGTGGAGTTTTTATCGAGCCTGTGTTTTCCACAACCATTCTGAGTTCTAATCACGATGTTGCTACAGTTCCTGATCATATTTTGCAACAGGCCAAAAATAGCCTGTCTGGGGCTGAGCCCTCCGAAAGCAGTGTATATTTCCCATGCTGTTTGGAGGGTAGTTCAGGCAAACTATTAAAACAAGTTCTTTCTGCTTTAATTGTTCTGAAGCAGATTGTTCATGGAGCATAAAAGATACTCTGTTCCTGTGAAGTTTAGGAATGCTTATGTGTGTATTACTCTAAGATAACAAAAGTCTTTTTTTAAGAAGACAAATGGTTGTACCTACTAAATTATTCCAATGTGAACCTGATCTCTACAAAATTTTAATTTTGTTAATGCCATGGAAATAAACATGTCCTGAGTGGAGTTACAATTGAGCTAAGTTAGTTTACAGTGTTTTAGCAATGAAGTAAATAATTCCTTTATATCACTTAGAATGTAACATATTAATTCAAGCAATGGGTCCATCTACATGGAGTAAATTGATGTCATGAAAAGCCAACACACTATGCAAAAATTATAATGGTGGGCAAAGATTCAGAGACACATTACTTTAAGCCTATATTTTTTGTAACTAGTTTTTGTAGCTAGTTTTTCAGGCTTTAATTTTTAGGCAAGCAATGAAAACAGTGCTACACAAAAATAGATTTGGAGCTACCCCAGCCTTACCCCTGAAGGAATGAAATGATGATGTATTCAGGATTAGAAAACATAAGGATGATTTATGTAAAGTTCGAAAGTTACCCTTCCCTTTGAAAATTATTTTAAGATCATTCCCAATAGAAACTGTCTTTTAAAATTAGTTATTTGCTAATTATTTCATTCCCATTTTAGAAATAAATGGCCTGAAGTTAAGTTAAATGTATGTCACCAATAATGATATCCTTTGAACCAGCTGAAGATTTTTGTTCTAAGAAAAACTAATTAAAACTTCCAGTAACAGTGCAGCACTTAACTCCCACCAAGAACTTTAAAGGTGTAATGTTGTTATCCTGTGTTGCATAAATGCAATGCAAGAAACATTTTACTGTCCTTAGAAAGTATGCATTCAAGGAAGAACAAAAGGATATTGCAATTTAAAAGTTTATCATCCTGCATTTTGTTGGTACTGATTGCTTCAAAATGTTTTTATTTTCTGCCAACTTATATCTTAAGAATCCTTTCAAATATAGTGAGCCTATGACCTCAGGATTTACCCGTGGAATTCACAGGCTGAGTTTAAATTCAGAAAAAGAAGGCCATCAGCACTCGGTGAAGAGGTCTTTTTTCTTTTATCTGTAGATGCAGGGTTTGTGTTCAGCTTCCCACCACACTACCCACATTTACAATTCAGCATACCAAAAGGGACAATGCAGAAGCCACTTTCCAGCATCCACAGGGAAATTGTTTTCTCTGAAACGTAGAAAGCAAAAAGTAACCAAGAAAGAGAAGGAAGACCTGCAAAAATTTTTTTTAATGACATGTAGAAACTTAGCCCATTTAAAAATGCATATTGCCATGATCAACAAAAAAAGGGGGGACTATTAATTCTACCTTTCAGAGAGTTGATTATGTGACCAGTGTTAGGAAATTTTTGTGTACAGTGTATTTCAAACTTTAACAGCATATGCATAATCCAGAATTTTTCAAGTGTTCAGAACCAGAGAAAGGAAAAGGTATGGAGTCACAGCAGGAATTACTTCACAAGCTGATTATTTTTTGCATCCACAATGATGGGGAAAGCAGGCAAAAATGGGTCAGATTTCATTTTCAGCTTCAACCTTTAAGAAGCTCTAGCATTCATCTCCAGGTAGCCTTAAGGACATTTTCTTTCAGAAGGAAATGCAGCAAAGGTACAGTCCAGGTTTCTATTCTGCAGTCTGACCATCAGTTGAAATTTAGTATTCTTAAATGTAATTATTGGCACAATCTTTCATTTAAGTGAATTTAAAATCGTTTTAACTGCTAGTAAGGTCATTCCTGAGCTTGTAATGCTGCAAAATAGTTTCATGAAGCATAAATTTTTAATAATGTAACAGGAAAGGTGGTTTTGAAATTTTTTTCTGTTTTTTTTTTTTTTTTTTTTTTTTTTTTTTTTTTTTTTTTTTTTTTTTTTTTTTTTTTTTTTTTTTTTGCTTTGCTTTTCCTGTGTGATTTCTTGCCTCATTCTCAGAATGGGATCAACATATCTTGGTCTCATGAAGATGTGAACTAATTTTACTACTATGAGGGTTGCTTTGTAATTACAGCATAAATTAGATTGCTACACATTTCATATAAAATCAGATATAAATAAAACCTATTTGAAAATTGAATGTTGTACTACTACTTTAAGTAAACTTTGATTTTAAAAAAAACTTGGATATTTTTCTCTTGTAATTTCAACACATTTATGATTTGAAATGTAATTAAGTGCATGATTTCCAAGCAAACAAGGGAAGTCATGTTACAAAAAGTATAAAATATTAACAAAATAATGGAATGGCCTCTATGTTACAGATTAAGATTGATTTGTTTCTTAATTAAAGGGAAGAATTTCCAAGTGTCCACCAAAGAGACCAGATGAGGCCAGTTGGTGTCTAAATATTTTCCTCTGTGGGCCTTTTTAAATCACCCCCAGATTAGTTCTGCGTGTGTCAGAGATCCCTCTCCCTTTGCACTCTCTGTAAACAGCGGCCACACAGCGCAGGGTAGGGAGGCTTTTTATCTGCTGCCTGTGAAAGGTGGTTTGCAGAGTGCTGTCCAGGCCCCGACAGACCCTCCTGAAGGTGGGTAGTTAGAAGTGCTTTGACAAACCTTGCTGATTTAACCTTTGCCTGCTTTGCCCTGCCAGGGGTGGCCATTAGATGTCAAGCTCATAATACAATTAGTGCATCTGTGCTGTTGACCTTGGCAACAGGACTCACCACTGTTCTGTTAAGTGTGAACACTGAATTTGAGTGTTAACTAGAGATCCCGAGAGTTTGTTCCATGCAGCACAGCTTATCAAATGCCATCTAGTCTGGCACAAGTGTTTATAGTTCTTGGAAGAAGAGAAACCGGCTTTCTTCTGTGCAGCCATTACATCTTGAACTGTTTAGTTAACCCTGCAGGTGCCACAGCCCTTCCTCTTCACTCTTCAGCATTACTAGACCTCTCCTCAAGAGTGACATCAGCTGAATTGTTTGATAATTCTGTTGCATGATGTGCATATGTGAGAGTTATTGGCTTCCATGGGGCTTTTCCTGGACAGTTTTCTACGTATGTTCAGGATTCTCCCATAGAATTTAAATAGTGCTGCAAATTGATAACAAATCATGGAATGATTTAGTCACCTGACCCTGAGTGTGGCGGCCTAATAGTTATGGCTGATCCAAGCCTTTTTCCTGGTCACAGCATACATGGTCCCCTCTAGGGCCATTTAAATGTGACAATTTATATTTCTAACTAATTTTGCTATCAATCTATTTCTGTGCATGGTGGATTTTAAAAATGGCCAGTGGGTGGATAATTGCATGGGCATTTTTCAGGAAACACATCATGAAATAGATGTTTAATGTCATGTGCCAAATCTGCAACACCTCATCTCCTGTATTTATTTATTTTGGGGAGTACCAGAGATCAAACTCAGAACCTTGTGCCTGCCAGGCTCATCTTCTATATTAAACCATCTCACCTTAGCCAAAAGTGACCTGGCAAAATCTTGTATTCACTCAGCAAATTTTGGTTGAAATTATTTGTCTTGGCTGAAGAATTTCAGGTCTGTGTATTTTTCATTAGGCATAGATAGCGATATGTATATTTGCGGGGACTGTGCTTACAGCATAACATCTAAGTGAAAGGACTATTGTGCAACCTTGAAATGTAACAAACATCCTATTATCTGACACAGCATCAGGGCTGATCGTTAGAGCAAGTGTGCGTCCTGTGCTGCTCCCATCTGTGTGCACCCATAAAGGAATATTGTTTCTGCCCCTCATGCTGTACCACAGGTTAAAACTGCAAACATCTGAAACAGAAGATGTTTGGTGCCTGGGCCACAGGTGGTCGTGACTTAACAAATTTGAGATGTGGGCCACGGAGGGAGAGTGTGCAGGTCAGTGCCACGTTGAGCATAGCAAGAGTGCCCTCCACCGTTCAACTCTGTGAGCACAATCTAAAGGTCTGAGGAAAAGGACCGAAAATTTTTCTATTGCGCCTGGAATTTCTTCTACATTGTTAAACACAGTAGGGGTCTCTATTTGTCTCCTCCTGTGTCACAGCTTGGGCTCAGTATGTGATAATTCATCTTTCTTTATGGGATTCAAAGCTATCATAAGGAGTTAAAAAGAATTAATTTGCAAGAAAATAAGTGTCTCCTAACAATTTAGGAAAACTTGAAAAATGCTTACTAGATTTTTAAAAGGTGGAAAGGCCAAGAAGAAAGTACAGTTGCCTATCCTGAAGATACACATGACATTTTAAAGTGGAGAAGTTAGTTACCATGACTCTTCCAGAATTTAAACTGGTTTTTTTTCCCTCCCTTTGTTAATTGTAATGAGTTAAGAATGTGTGACAGAATAAAAGTAACTAAAAATGAAATTATAGAACACCTATTTTACTTCTTTGTAATTGATGAACTTACAAGGCAGAGTACTCCTGAAAAGAGAAATTTTTTTCAAAAGTCTTGCCAGTAACTAGCTAGAAATTTTTAAAGTAAATATTATGCCTCAGAGATTTTTACACATTATGATTTTACTTGTGACTAAAAAAAATGATCATAACTAAAAGTTCCACTTATTTTCTGACATGTCATTGTCTGGAAAATAGTAAAACATGATATGACAATGTTCTATAGCAGCCAGGAATGAAAGCCAAAGAACTGCTAAAATTGTTGTGGACTTCCTTCACAGTGAGAGAGACAGTCCTAAGAGTAACAAACATTTTTTGCATGTCTTACCCAGATGTAGAAAAATGCATGTATTTTTGAAGCTACTGCCATCAAAGCTGCCCTTTTGTTCAGGAGTTCTTCAGAAATGCTGTGGGGATGTTTTCTCCTTCCTATGCAAGCAAGAAACAAATCACAAGAACACGTGAATAGCCACGGAGTTAGAAACCCTGAAAACATTAAGTATAAGTAGCAAATGTTGGGAGGCTGTAGGTCACACCGAAATCGCTGCATTCCGAGCGTCTGTGGTCTGGGTGACTGATGTGGTGTTGGGGTTTGATGTGTGTTGGGCATGGATGAAGGAAACTTCTGAGAGTCAGATCTGTCCCTTCGTCATGCTCATATATGACCATGGCAGCAAGTAGATGTGGCCCACCCCTTGCCTGTTTATAGTTTCAGATCTGTTAGTAGTTAAAATAAATTATTTTGACACTAATAATAATGTTTATAATGTTTTTAAATTCTCCCTTGAAAGAAAGAAAGAAAATGAACGTTGCATTCATGATAAATTTCTTAAACTTGTTACTGGTGTCCTATTGTTAATGCCTCCCTAACAGGGATTTACCTTAAAATAACAATATGAAGCCATATTTTTATGGATGTAATAACTTCTACTTTTAGAAAATAGCAGTCAGTTCATAATGTTACTGTAATTAAAAGATGATTAAATACATTTTGACTTGACATGATATTGCCTTTAAATGATGCAGGACTAAAGGTTTAGCAGTTGTGTGATAGAATTGCAAATTGCATTCAGAACTCTCCTGCATAGATTTTTTTTATTATGGAAAGCACTTAAATAAATAGATAAATAAATAATGCCAGATTAGCACATAGGCACTGTAATATGTGCCTGTAATCACTATAATGAGACGAGTCATGGAAACAAGTTACAAAACTCATTTCTCTTCACAATGCATCTCAAGTCAACATTTGGGCTCTGCACATGTTTTGCTCCTTCTGAAGAGCTCTGTCCCCAGTCAGACATACTCATCTGGCTTATTTCCTGCCAATCAATCCAGTTGAAGTACTTGTTGAATAATGTTAAAGCGTACAAACAAAATTTCCTGTATCTCAAATGGTTTCTTTTTGTATTCAAGACTATCTTAAGAAACTTGCAATTCTCTGTAACTTTTTTAGAGTGCTGATCACATTCAAATTTTGATCACACAATTGTAGTTGAGCATGTGAGAAAAATGCTTGAGATGATCGTGTTATTGGTGTTTTATACAAAACCCAGTAGAAATTATAAGTGCCGATTCTGATTTATTTGCTCAAAATAAATCTGAATTGTATCAAAGAATTTTTGTCACTAATTATAGTTTTTAAGTTACCTTTTATTCAAGTCAGATTTATTGTGAAGCTGTGGTGATAAACAAATTGTTAACCAGTTGTCAGTTTCCTTAGGTTCATTAGCACAGTGAACTTTAACAGATCCAAATGGTCACAATGCCAGCTTTACAATTTCCTCCAATTTGAAGGAATGTAAGTAGAAGATTGTTTTACTTCGACAAGAATATCTTCATTATGTTGAGGTAATTATCACTTAAAAGTTGCACTAAACAAAATTACTTACTTGGTAGAATTTATTCTAGATAGTCTCTACATTTGAGAAAGGATTGTAATTTAGCACTCTAACAATGAGAAAAAATGAAGTTACCAAAGGAAAGACTCCCTAACTTCTATTCATTTGAAAGTGAACCCTAAGAATGCTTAGCACATAAAAAGCTAATGGGAATGTGAAAATGCAAATCTTTAAGGTAAATAGAGATTTGTTTGGGTCAAGACCTTTGCAAAAAATACAAATTCTTAGCATAAAACAAAAGTGTTTCTTTATCACATACTATAGTTTGTTACAAAGAAAATCTGGGAAATGTTCATTTGTAAAAATATAGTTTAAAGAAATTAATTCTTTCAACACTGACTTACATAATTCAGACTTTAAATGGTCCAGAAGTGACATTAATTCTTATTTTCTCAGTGAATTGTCATAATAGATATTTCATATAAAGAAAATAAGATATATTTTAATTCTGTAAAGTTATAAACTTATATACCATGTGAATGTTTTTGTACATCATGTAAGTTACATATTTTATCTCATCTAAGGAATTACACGTGAAAAATATGTCAAGCAATTAGCACTTTTAATTTTGTTATGATTTTCGTTTTTAAAAGATTTATATTATAGCTTCAAAATACTGGAAAATAACCTTTGAAGTTGGTCCCTTGTTGAGTTAATCATTTGATTGCTTAATACAGATGAACTTGTTTTCATGTCTAGTTAGATTACTTTTTTTTTAATGTGTGGGTCTAAAGAACATTCCACAGTTAAGAAATTTTAAACAGAAATTCTTGGATCTTTATGAAAAATTTTAGGATACAAGACTAGAATTTTAAATAAACCTTATTTTGTGATCAGTCACTAAGAAAGTATTTACCTGAAGATTTTAGGTTCTTATTTTATCCTGTTTGCCCTGTTCCATAACCTTAGCAGGTTTACAATTAGATCTTGCATACACTGGGAGAGTGGAGTGCTCTGAGTATTTTGTTAATGTGCCTATCTGCAGTAGAAATCGCTATGCCTTTGCTTGCAGCTACCCTCAACCTCATTACAGATACCTATTACATTCCTTCCTCTGCGTTGTAATGAGACTGCTTGCTGCAGACTGATCTTCGTGCTGAATTTAGTTTAAAAGTCTAGCAGCCTTTATGGGCTGCAAGCTCTAACTTCTTTTCCCCTTCAAATGGCTTAGCCAGTTAAGAAAATGCTAATTGAATGCTGCTAATAATTTTTTAAAGGCATGTATAAATTACCTGGAAATAATGGCCTCATGGAGAGCAGCAGACTAGCCTCAAAAATATTTTTATTCCTTTTCAAGGAGAGAAAGCAATGTACTTCTACCGAAGGTTTTTTGAAAAATCAGTTTTCTCTACTGAACTCAGTGCTTGAATTATTTCTCCAAAATTCTAAAAGAAAAAAATTGAGACTTTTTAGCAAATCTGTGTGTTGATGATAGAACCTTATTTTCTTTCCTGGGGACACAGACTTTGAGGATGTTTTGTTCACACATTCAGCTATGCATGTTTAACAAAGAACTGACTTGCAGCTGTCTTTCGGCTCTGTTCAAACTGATTTGTTGCTGTCACTCCATCTGTAAGTTGACAAAAAGCAGCTATGAGTCAGTAATACCCAGGCTGGCAAAGAGAACCCAGCAGTGCCTGGGCAGGACTGCACAACCCAGCTGCCCGAAAGGTAGCAGCCAGAGTGTGATCATGTGTCGATGTCTCATTCCTGTACAGTCTTTATTTGATCAGGTGTGAATTAGACTTGTTCATTAAACATGCTTGTTATTCGGCACAAGAGGGTAAGGGGAGACAGAGGAAGTGGCTGCCTACAACAGTAATTAAACATGTGTAACCAATTAGAGGGTTTTCCACTATGGCACAAGCATATAATTTGCTAAGTCTTTCTATGAGAATAGATGAAAATAGGTACAAAAAGTGTGTGTGACTACAACATTCTCATGTTAAACATGTCAACATAAATGAACTTTAAATATATAATTTCTAGTTTGTTAACAAACCACTGAACTCTATTGGCTAATCACAATAACATGTAATTTTAGTTCATTTTGCCAAGAAATATTGCATCTGACAGCCAATTAATTGTATTAAACATGATTCATTTTAGGCCTAGCCTATGTTGATAGTCATCTGACAAATCTAAAGTGTAGAAATGACCTCTTCTATAAGGGAAGTCCGGGACAAAAAAGACACAAGAGATTGGTTGCTCAAACTCTTAATTTGGGAGCGATTGTTTTTCTCAGCAGAAATGTAAGAAGTGCTTATATTTTCTTTGTTACATTTACAAATGGAAGTACTTAGCTGAAATTTCCTACATGAAAGAAATGCCTATTGATTCCAAAGGTTCCATAGAATTACTTTAGGTCCGTACAGCCTCTGCCCTGCATAAAGACACATCTTTGCAGCAGTGGAGACCACACCGGAGCAGGCGGCTCTCCTCCTGTGCTGGTGCGCTGGGAAGGTTGCGTATTAGTTTAGCGCTGTTAAGTGAACTAGCAGAGGCATCTGTAATTTCACTGGAAATGAGGAAGCCCGATGGTAAGGGGAGCCCTAATGAGTCCATCGAAGCTGGCTTTGTACCCAACAGACAGGGTGGCTGCGGATTGTATGAAAATATTGGAAATCAATGGCTTCTATGGAATTTCATTAAGAAGCAGTATCCACAATTGATAGAGCCTCATAATTTGATGGATTGTGCTAAGAAAATGATTAGCTAGCTAGAAAGAGTCATAGAACACACACGCCGGGACGTCAGAAATGTTGAAGTGGGGTAATTTGTACAAAATAAAAAATATTGATTTTACGTATGGGCAAAATTTTGAAACGGAGGGCGGCTGTCTGGCAGGCCGGGCTGATGTGGTCCCTTGGTTTCCTAGGCGTCCCCGGGGAAGGTGCAGACGACGCGGACAGCGGGAACGAGAGCCGCAGCGGTGGGGAGGAGACCAGCGTGTGCGAGAAATGCTGCGCCGAGTTCTTCAAGTGGGCCGATTTCCTGCAGCACAAGAAGAGCTGCACCAAGAACCCGCTGGTGCTCATCGTGGGCGAGGATGAGCCTGCACCGCCCGCTGACGAGTTTCCTGACGCCTCCCCCGCCAGCTCGCCCAGCGAGCGAGCTGAGGCCGAGAGCGAAGCCACGGAGGAGGCCGCGCCGCAGGAGTGCGAGGCGGGCGAAGGCCAGGCACCTGCCCGCGAGCTCAAGCCTATGGACATGGAGGGGCCCGGGGACAAGGGCAGCACAGGCCCAGGTGCCCCCGCTCCAACGCCCCCTCCGCTGGCCGCAGTCCCAGAGCCCGCCGCCCCGGTCTTCGGGATGCCCAGCACCAACGTGACACTCGAGACGCTGCTCAGCACCAAGGTGGCAGTGGCGCAGTTCTCGCAGGGTGCACGCGCAGCAGGTGGTGCGGTAGGCTCTGGTGTGGGTGCTGTGGCCATTCCCATGATTCTGGAGCAGCTGGTGGCCCTGCAGCAACAGCAGATTCACCAGCTGCAGCTCATTGAGCAGATACGTAGCCAGGTCGCCCTCATGAGCCGCCAGCCTGCGCGGCCACCCCTGAATCCAGCGGCAGCAGCGGCATCTGGCACACCTGGCCCAGCTTCCCTGGCTGCGCACCCCGCACTGCAGCTCTCGGCCACTCAGGCCCCTAGCCCTGCAGGCCCCGCCGCCCCACCGGCTACCTTTGAGGGCTCCCAGCCCCTTGCACAACCTGCATCCGGAGCAAGCCCCCAAGGAGGCCCTGGCCCCGCAGAGTGCACAGCACCCCTAGCTTCTGGCACTGGGCCCACCGCATCTGGCAGCACTACACAGCCGCAGAACGCACCCACGCCCCCTTCCCTGGGCTCTGGGCCCCTGCTCAGCTCAACCCCCACCCTGCCAAGCCCTCTGCTACCTCAGACCTCTTGCAGTAGTGTCATCTTTCCCAACCCCTTGGTCAGCATTGCTGCCACGGCCAACGCGCTGGACCCATTGTCGGCCCTCATGAAGCACCGAAAGGGCAAGCCACCCAACGTGTCCGTATTCGAGCCGAAGGCTAGCGCCGAGGACCCCTTCTTCAAGCACAAGTGCAGGTTCTGTGCCAAGGTCTTTGGCAGCGACAGCGCGCTGCAGATCCACCTGCGCTCACACACTGGCGAGCGGCCCTTCAAGTGCAACATCTGCGGGAACCGCTTCTCCACCAAAGGTAACCTGAAGGTGCACTTCCAGAGGCACAAGGAGAAGTATCCCCACATCCAGATGAACCCCTACCCGGTCCCGGAGTACCTCGACAATGTGCCCACCTGCTCGGGAATTCCCTATGGCATGTCACTGCCCCCAGAAAAGCCAGTAACCACCTGGCTGGACAGCAAGCCAGTACTGCCAACAGTGCCCACCTCCGTGGGACTGCAGCTGCCCCCCACCACCCCCAGTGCTCACAGTTACACTGACTCCCCTAGTGTCACCCCCATCAGTCGCTCCCCGCAGAGGCCCTCTCCCGCATCCAGCGAATGTACCTCCCTGTCGCCAGGCCTCAGTCATGCTGACACCAGCATCCCGGTGACCGCCGAGTCTCCACAGCCACTCCTCAGCGGGTCTTCTCTGACTAAAACTGAGCCTGTCAGTGTGCCTTGCACAAGTGCAAGAACAGGGGACATTCCTGTTGGTGGACAGGTTAGTTCTGTGCCCACATCTGCAGCCACTGTGGTCACCGACAGCACTTCCACAGGCCTTGGCAGCCCCGGTCTTCCAGCAGCTTCTGACCAGTTCAAGGCCCAGTTTCCCTTTGGTGGCCTGCTCGACTCTATGCAAACGTCAGAAACCTCAAAACTGCAGCAGTTGGTAGAGAACATTGATAAGAAGATGACAGATCCAAATCAGTGTGTCATCTGCCACCGGGTGCTAAGCTGCCAGAGTGCCCTGAAGATGCATTACAGGACGCATACAGGGGAAAGGCCCTTCAAATGTAAGATCTGTGGCCGTGCCTTCACCACCAAAGGCAACCTGAAGACACACTTTGGGGTCCACCGTGCCAAACCACCCCTTCGGGTGCAGCACTCATGCCCCATCTGTCAGAAGAAGTTCACGAATGCCGTGGTGCTGCAGCAGCATATCCGAATGCACATGGGCGGGCAGATCCCCAACACGCCACTGCCAGAGGGCTTCCAGGATGCCATGGATGCAGACCTGCCCTTTGATGAGAAGAACATGGAAACCCTGAGCAGCTATGATGATGACATCGATGATAACTCAATGGAGGAGGACACAGAACTGAAGGACACAGCCAGTGATTCCTCCAAACCACTCCTTGCTTACTCGGGGTCCTGTCCACCCTCCCCTCCCTCAGTCATCTCCAGCATTGCTGCCCTAGAGAATCAGATGAAAATGATTGATTCAGTCATGAACTGTCAACAGCTGACCAGCTTGAAGTCTGTGGAAAATGGATCTGGGGAAAGTGATCACCTGAGCAATGATTCCTCGTCTGCAGTGGGTGACCTGGAGAGCCGCAGTGCAGGCAGTCCTGCCCTGTCAGAATCCTCATCCTCCCAGGCACTGTCACCCACCAACAGCAATGGAGAGAGCTTCCGCTCTAAGTCCCCGGACCCTGGCAACCAAGAAGATCCACAGGAGATCCCATTAAAGACAGAAAGGCCAGACAGTCCACCTCCGGGTCCAGGAAATGGAGGTGCCCTGGACCTGACAGCCAGCCACCCCAGCCGGCCCATCATCAAGGAGGAGGCCCCCTTCAGCCTGCTGTTCCTGAACAGAGAGCGGGGTAAGTGTACGAGCACTGTGTGTGGTGTTTGTGGCAAGCCCTTTGCTTGCAAGAGCGCGTTGGAAATCCACCACCGCAGCCATACCAAGGAACGGCCATTTGTGTGCTCAGTCTGCAGGCGGGGGTGTTCCACTATGGGTAATTTAAAACAGCACTTACTGACACACAAATTAAAAGAGCTGCCTTCTCAGGTATTTGACCCCAACTTTACTCTAGGTCCCAGCCACAGCACTCCTAGCCTGGTCTCCAGCCCCGCGCCCACCATGATCAAAATGGAGGTGAACGGCCACAGCAAGGCCATCGCATTGAACGAGGGCCCACCACTGCCGGCTGGGGTCCAGGTCCCCACAGGGCCCCAGACAGTGATGACCCCAGGCCTGGCACCCATGCTGGCACCCCCGCCACGCCGGACACCCAAGCAGCACAACTGCCAGTCCTGTGGGAAGACCTTCTCCTCGGCCAGTGCCCTGCAGATCCATGAGCGCACCCACACTGGGGAGAAGCCCTTCGGCTGTACCATCTGTGGGAGGGCCTTCACCACCAAGGGCAACCTCAAGGTAAGGGGGCCCTGGGCTTGAGGCAGTGGCCACACCATGAGGGTACCTATGAACAGCTCCCTGTGCTACCAGACTTGAGCCAAATGGCAGAAATGTGCTCATGCTTTGGCCCAGAGCATAAGATGCTGTGGGTGTCTGTGTGTGGGTGTGAAGGGAGTGGTGTGTATGGGTATGTGTAGTGTTGGGGTGGAATGTGCATATGTATACACGTGTAGTGTGCACATGTGTTCATATGCAAATACTCTCAAAGCATGCATTGCATACAATGGTGAGAAGAATGGGAGGCTAGGCCTCCTTTCTTGGGAACATGTCCACTTGTGCCTCTGCCCCGGCCTGCTGTGGCACTCAGGATGATGGTACACACATTGCAACTTGGCAAGCAAGATTCAGGAAACTCCTGAATCTGATCCCAAAATAAATTTGGCCTTTAAACCTTCACATATAATACAAATAAGACAAAAGATGAGGCTTGCTCAGCAACTTCTAGAAAGAGAGGGCCGTGGAAGGGTTGCTAGGTGAGAAGCTCCCTAGTGTGGGAGGCCCAGAGAGAAGACAGATGCCCTGTTATATCCCTGCGAAGACTACAAGAGCAACAGAGTTGTGTCCTCAGCAGAAGGACTGTTGACAAGGTGCTGCCGAGTTCTCTAGAGTGTGTGTCCACATGACCTCAGCTACATACGCTGGCTCCATGTTTTGCAAAGCATGTCCATAGAGAACACCTGGGGCAGGACACAACTTCTATAGACCATCAAAACCCAGTAGCAGTAGCTTCTCTCCTGGGCATATGTTGGAAGGATAAGGGCTGCCTGAGGACTCTGCTGTTGCAGATGGCCCCAAGATGTTTTAAAATTAATGCTTCCTTGTATGAAAGAAAGGAAAGAGAAAGGCACCAGTTAATGAAGAGTTCAAGTAAAAGATGGTTCCTTGGAATGCTAGAAATTTCCTGTGGCCTATTGGGTTTTCTTATCAGGTATATTAACTAAAAGAACACACTCATTTGCTTTTTACACTCACAAAATGAAATACTGCATGTATAAGATGCTCAGAAAAACTTCCCTGTGTTTTTACTATGCCCAAGCTAACACTGGGCTGGGGACAGCATTGTAGAACTGCAAAAACAGGACATGCTCACCACATAGTTGTGGACTGTCTTACTATGGCTTATCTGTCCATCTTACACAGGTACACATGGGAACTCACATGTGGAATAATGCCCCTGCAAGGCGTGGTCGCCGCCTATCCGTGGAAAACCCCATGGCTCTGCTAGGTGGTGATGCCCTGAAGTTCTCTGAAATGTTTCAGAAGGACCTCGCAGCTCGAGCCATGAATGTTGACCCCAGCTTTTGGAACCAGTATGCAGCAGCCATCACTAATGGGCTCGCCATGAAGAACAATGAGATCTCTGTCATTCAGAACGGAGGTATCCCCCAGCTCCCTGTAAGTCTAGGCGGAAGCGCCATTCCTCCTCTTGGTACTATGACCGGTGGGATGGACAAAGCGCGCACCGGCAGCAGCCCACCAATTGTCAGTTTGGACAAAGTGAGCTCAGAGACAGGAGCCAGCCGTCCATTCACAAGATTTGTTGAGGATAACAAGGAGATTGGTATAAACTAGTTGGACTCACTGGGACTCACTTTATCCATTGTGTCCACGTCCACATTTTGCAGTTTGAGCATCAGGCTTTGGACTCTCATGCCTAGATTCTCATTAAAATTTTACTTATGGCATAAAATACTTTAACCATGTAGCTGCCTAAAGATTGTCTATGAGCACTGCATGGTACTTCGCTCAGCAGTGGGTTTGACTGTTCTTAAGAACTCTGCAACCTTTTAAATAAATTCCACTTAAAAAGAAAAAAAAAAGTGCTTGGAAAACTGCCTTAGAACAGAAAAAGCTCAGAGCATTTCCACTTCCTTTGTCCTAAAACCTAATAACCCTTGCAGGGAAGAAAAGGAGTCCCCTGTGGAATTCCAGTGAGCCCCACTCAATGGTTTCGTTTGAATTAGTTAGAAACTTGAACGATATTTTAGGAACTCTTCATCTTAAAGAAGTGGTTCAGTTCTCCCAATGCTGTGTATTACGACAGTATCTTTGTCCGTAGTATTTATAATGTTAAGATTATGCGGGTAACAGACAATAAAATAGCCCCAACCTTAAATGAAGCTTTTGTACTGCAGAATACATCTGGTTATGTGATTTTTTTTTTTAAAGCAAGATTTGTTTTACCATAAATAAGTGGATTATTTCAATGCAGGCAAAATTGTGACGTTCTATTGGGAAAGATAGCATGCTTTTTGTGTGCAAGTATCTGTCAGTAACAAGCCTTTTATTTTTTTTTTTTTAATTTAAATGTTTGTAGCTGCTATGTGGACAGTTGTTCTCTAGTGCGGTCTTTAGCCCAGTGATTGATTGGGGAACAAGTTACAGACAAACATCACCATAAATTATTCACAACATTATAAACAGTTGTGAGTAAATATTTCACATTATCAAAGGTGTACAATAAAAAAGGTAATGTTTGTATAATGTGGTTGCAAACTCTTTAATTTATACGATTGCACTTTTAGTATTTTGTATTAGGGAAGTTTGTCTATAATTTGAAAATTTAAAAAGATGTAAAGTATTTTATAAATAGTACTTCGGTTTAAGGAAAATGGGAAAAAACAACGTTATTATGGTTTCTTGTTTTGTCTTAAAGTCAAATAATATGAGAAATCTGTGCTACTTGAGCAGAAAAGCCACCAACACTCATCAGAGCCTCAATAAAATAAGGCCTGCCATTTCTTAAATTAACATGATTTATTTAACTTTTCTACAAAGCCCATTTAAAAACTGTGACCACCCTAATGAAACTTTGACAAATTAATCTTAGGACTGTGACATCAGTACAAGTCCAGAAATAACTGAGAGACATTGTAAAGGTGTGATTTTTACTGTAAGCACTTCTGTCTCTTTTTCACACACACACAAACAAGATTGTGACTTCCTAGTAGTGCTGGTCACTGCAGACAGTAAACGAGAGAACTAGCAAGTGTCTGGCAGTATAACCAGTCATAACTTTGAACTTTCCTGAGTCCCTGGTTTATTTATTATCATCTCAAATTAAAACAAAGCACAATGTCCTCTTATTATTCAAAATACTGTCTTATGCTCATGACTTTACCTAAATTGCATCAAGTGAGCAAATGCTGGGAGGTGGGGCTACATTAAAACTTGAACGTCAGTGTTGTGTGTACTACCTCATTTTTGTGCATTGCAAGTGTGCTGGGACCTGACACACTGAACTTCCAACAACAGAATTGTTCAAGAGATATTCTGAGTAGCTGGGTAACAGTGCAAGGAGCTGTCAGCCCCTGAAGAATGAATCAGACAGTGAATCTTCTCAGTTGAAACAGAAAAATAGAACAATTTTTCTAACACAAGTCCAGCAACAGCAAATGCGCTGGAGGAGGACGGGCTTCTCTGCTGGCCTGTTGTTGAACAAAGAGTTTCAAAGGCTCATTAGCTGTTTGTTTCCGTTCGAAATGAACACTGAACTCTACCACTCTGTGGTCCATGTGGTGAGATGTGACTCTCCTGTGTCATGCCGTCTCTCCTGGCGGACGAGTGACCAGGGTGTCAGCTTTGGGAAGAGGAAACCGAGGTGGCTTACTGTTGCTGTTTCAGCAGTTGAATGTTTTGTTATTTATCTGTGCCCTTTTGGTGTGTTTCGTTTCCTTTTGTTTCGGTTAGAATTTGGTATTATGTTAGTGTCCTTTCTTCTCCCAGAAGGATGTGTATATAATTTAAGAGAAATGTAAAGTGTTATAAATAAGGTGGCTCATGAAGGGACAAGTGAGACCGACCCAGTCTGTGCTCAGGGCTGGCTCATCCCTGCATGGTGAAGAGAGACATTATTTTTTTAATTATAATGCCATGTAGGTTGAGGACTTCCCTGAGCCAGCTGGGAATTGTTACCTAGATCCAATATTTTTTATGATTAAATCTTGTGGCTTGACACATCTACTGATTGAAATGGATGTCTTAGTCTAGGTTACTATTTTTGTCATATGGAACTGAATAAAATGCAGGATGTGATATTATTTCTGAATTGCGTTCCTTGATTCTTCTAGCAGAAAAGTAGGATTTTAGGTGGTCATTTATGGTGGATATATGTCCGTGGTATTGCTACAAGGAAAGTCAGTGAGGGTTGACAGCTTAGATCTAAGCAGTGTCTAAGAATATTTTGATTGGTCTTGAACTTGGAGTTGTTTTTTTTTTCCAAAATAAAAATTTCTTCTAATTTTGGATTTTTTTTTTTTTACATCTCTCATGGAAAAAGATGTAGTAGAAAATGCCTGTTAAACACTCAGCAGTGCCCAAAGATGACTGAACTCAGTTGCATTCCCATCACTGGCATTAAGTGAAAATAATGGTTTTTGAGGTCACTTGAACAAATAAATGTGCCTCAAGGTATGCTGCAGAGGGATGTGAGCAGAAATATGCTCACAGTGCCACCAACACTGCAAACAGCTGCGTGAGTTTCCTGACGTCAGCCCCCTGTCTGTTCTCCAAATGGAGGACCTCCTTTATTTTTAAATAAGTTTTATCTCGTGGATAACAATTGATAAGACTCACAACTTTAATTAATTGCTCCTGAATTTTATGATATATAATGCATTTCTTTTTCTAAGAAAAAATTTTAAATAAATAATTACTGATACGGAAAAGCCACAGTAATCTTTATCTGGGAAGGACTGGGAATTTTTTTTAGGGATAATAAAGGATTAACAACGAAGTGAGCTAGCTAGCTAGGCCAGACCAATCTTCAGGAGATTTCAGATGCCTTAGAAATTAAACCTTTTGATTTCAATGCCAGAATAGAAATTATCAGGTATAACCTGACTAAATCAAACAGTGAATTCAATTTTTTAAGAAGGAAATAGTAACCAGTAAGAATAATTAATGTAAATTAAAATTCAGGAGAAAGGGGATTTATTCCTCGAATTTCAGAAATGTTTTCAAATGTAAAATCAAAGATGTTGGGCTTTTAGTAAGCCTGAGTATCTGTTTCTCATACCAACTTTAGTTACTTAAACTTGTATCAAAGAATCTGAAGTGACAACAATCCCTAAAAATTATCCAAATGCATTTCTATTCTGAGTTCATTACAGGAATGGTTAACATTTAAAACTAATTAAAAAGCAGTGCTATGGGGCTGAGTAGCAATTGTTTTCAAAACTCCACTGTTTAATCTGATCTCTGCAGAAGCTTGAAGGCATGTGGGCTCCCCACCTGCTTTTTCCTCAGTTTGGCAGCCCTTGCCTGGTTCCCACTTCGTGTTTTGCAAAACCACAGCAAACCTCAGGAGCATCTCTTTATTGCCAGGCTGCATGTGCGTTTCCAGCCCAGCCCACGCCAGAGCACCACATGTATCTTGGCTGTTTGTGTAACGCCGTCAAATCCAAAGCCCTCAGTTCTTTCCTGGTGCATGCTGGAGGCTGTGATGAGTTCACAGGCAGAATTCTTTGTCCAGCCTCTCCCACTGCATGCCGATCTGCAGCCCATGTTTTAGACCTCGGTGTTAAATCTGTGCTCATTTACTAAATACTGGTGCTGAGCTGGGGAGCAAGCATATGTTTATCCCTCTGCAAAGTTTCCTACAACTCAGTGCTTCATGGAAGAAGGGAGAGTATGAAGCATTTATGTCCATGGGTACTGATTTTTGGCAGTGTTAGAATTTTTAAAATGTCTGTTAAAGACTCAGCAGTGTACAAAGATGACTGGACTCAGTTGCCTTCCCATCACTGGCATTAAGTGAAAATAATGGTTTTTAAGATCCCTTGAACAAATACTTCACTTAAAAAGAAAAATGAGGTATTAATTCTCAGCACTCTTTATAAATGGGGAACTTTGAAATGAAGTCACAGTGGGCCTTTCCCAGCATTTGGTACCTAGCTGGCAGACTTGAGTGTGAACTTGTCTTCTGTGTCACTCACATTGGGACCCTCTGTGTGCAGTGGATTCCTGGCAGGACAGGAAAGGACAGCATATTCTGGGTCAAAAGCTGTGACCTGCCCTTCTTCAGCTTGCTTCCTTATCTCTAAGAAGCAGGCAGAGTTGATGTTAGCTGAAGCCTTTCCACTACAAAAATCCCTTAAAAAAAAAAAAAAGAACTACACTAATATACACCTTTCTTTTTTCCCCTTAAATTCACCAGACATATTCACTGACAGTATTTAAATAGAGAGAAATATAAACAATTACTTTAGAGTATTAGTCCATAATGTGAAAATCTATTACAAAAATTCTTTGCTAAAGCAACTATTTGGAATCATTTTAGATCATGAAAAATGTGTTTGGATTCTTTATTTTTTTAAAAGAAATTAAACTTACTAATTTTTTAAAATGCAGTTATATTTAAGGTAAAATAAAAGCTCTATAAACATGCTTACTGCATTTTCTATTAGAAAAGAGACTTCAATGAACAGTTTGATTTTTTTTTTTTCCTGCATATTGCACCCGGTCCCAAATTTGATGCATATATCAAAGAGTAAACAACTGAAAGCTGAAAGCTGTGGTCATACTAATCTCTGTTTTTAATACAATATTAGAGAACCTAAACCATTATCATTGCTATTACTGTCCTGATTTATAACTCTTGTCTGCCTTCTTCACTCTAATTTCTTCAAAAGTATCACGGCTTGCAATTTAGCTAGGCCGGTACAAGCAGAGCCTCTGGGACTGGCTTCAAATCACTAGGCACTGGGATGACCCAGCAGGAAAACCAGGTGTTGGTGAGAAGGGAAGAAGAGATGTAACCGGTGTCAGTGTGCTTGGTTCTGTTGTATTCATCAAAATGAAAAACAAATAGCTGACAAGTCAGCCCATGGAAAGAGAGACACAAGAACCTGTTCGTATTGGTATGAATCACTCACTGTATATGATTCAAATGTGGAAATAAATGTTTGATTGAATTAGTTCCAAATGTGATTATTTGTAGGGATGGGATTTCTGAACGCCACCCCACATCTGCATGAACACACACACACACACACACACACACACACATTTTAAGGTTCTAGAATGATCTACAACTAGAATACTTACAGAGAATATGAGTCATTTCCTTCATTTTTCACCCATGGTATTTAAGTACTCTCTAATTCTATTTATTTGCATTCTTTCCAGCTTAACTTGAAGGACATCTGAATTTTAATACAAAGGGGACAAAAATATCTAAAAGACAAAAGTCATCACATTTTTTAAGAGCTGGCAGATCTTGTGATTACATGTAAGATACAAAACTTTTTTATTTGATTTGATTTTTCCTACTTGTTGTATCAAGGTTAATTTAAGAATAGCTCCCATTATGACCTTAATTTACCAAGAACTATGTTGCACCTTCACTAATAACACTGCTGCTGAAGAAAGACAGGCAGGCCTAAAAAATTAAGTTCCAATTCACATGGAAAGCTTTATTAATATGTAATGTAAAGGTACTTAACAAACTCCCATTCATATTCCAAGAATTTAAAGATTAATTCTGAACATAAGTCTGTCCTATACCTATCTTGTTTGCTTTTTCTTCTGATTTTTAGTAATAGAGTCATTTTTTTGCCACAAAACGCAGCAGCCAACTCTGCTGAGTTGCTTCCTTCATCAGTATTTAATGATGCATGTATGTTAGGTCTGGAATCTTCATGAGGAGAGTTTTATAGCCAAACATTTAACTTTGGGACTTAAAAAAAATGCACTCTTAATTCTGAACAATTCCTTTATTTATCTTTATAGCACATGCTGACTAATAAATTGAACCATTCTCTAATTTCACCCAATAAATTACTGCATCTTTACTAACAAAGAAAAGAGCTACATAAACTTCATAGATTTAAGTTAGGGGCTATAGGCAATTTGAGGAAATAAAATATCAATAAATATTTATAAATACATTTTCCTCACAAAACTCAAAATCTATTTTCCTAACAATCTCAGTACATTTTATTGGGCATGAAAACAAAGTTAAGTATGTAAAGGAGTCCCCAATTCATTCACATTTAATTCTTTACCTATCTAAAAATCATGTATATTCTCCCTGGCATTTGCTATCTCTCACCCGGAGTTTATCTCATGACTTGGCTTTTCTATTTTGACAGTGGTGGGCTTTTTGTTTATTTTTGTTTGTTTGTTTGTTTGTTGCTTTTGTCTTGATCCTACTGACCTTGTCAACTGTTGGCTGAAGAATATGGGAAACCAAATTTAAATTGAAATAATTTGGTTATTTTCACAATGGTCTGTGAGACTAAGCCCTGACCCCAATCATCTTTTTCTTTCCCAGCCCTGAATTAAGATTCTCAATTTTAGAAGCATGCATTTAGCAGTCTTGAAGAAATTAAAACTGTGGCCAAACTCAGTATTTAACCTAAGACAAGTTCAAGATTTTGTCATAATCCCTGAAAAGGAAAACTCGAAACACTTAATGTGTTGACATTAAGGGGTCTGCAGGGGTTCAAATCAGCATTCAGACAGGGCACAAAGCAAACTTAACAGTACACGTGTTGGCTTATCTAAGCCCTGCGCGTGCACGCGCCCATATGTGCATGTACGTGTGTGTAGGACTGGTGGAGCAAATGTACGGGCTCCCTGCCTTGGAGACAGATGCCCACTACCCATAAGGGCAGTAAAGGATTGGCTGAATCGACATTTACTTTGCCTGCAGTATATGGTTGATAGAATCTAAGCTGATTGGCTGTGGGAGCACTAAGTGAATGATTGTAGGCTAAGTGAAAACAATAGGTGCATTAAAGTAGTACTTGTAAGCACAAAAAAGACTAGCCACTCCCAAATATCAACTTCAGAAATGAATACTGAGAGAACATAAGACCAAAAGCTTGCAGAAAAATGGCAATTTTAATGAAAAAATGGTCATTTGAAAACCTTTCAAAATTCTTATACTCTAGTCTTTATCTTGTAAAAACTAAATTTAAATTGTTTTGCTCTTTATTATGGTGTTTAATACAAATTTCGAGCTTTCAATAAGCTGTTTGTGAAAGAGGAACTCCTTAAAGTAAGCATCCATGTCTCAAGAAGAAGTACACTAATTCAGATGGCACCTACCTATCCAGGAAGAAATTAAACTTTTAAAATAGAAAATAATGCTGATCTTAATCATTTAGTAAGGCATGCTGCCTTTGAGAAAAAAAATGCTAGTTGTTTTAAATTTTGTTGACATAGAAGAAAATATGTGTTTGCAAAGCTGGCTTAATTATTAGGGAATATTTGATATTTATAATCACTTAAATAATAATATGTTCAGTATTATTTCTTTTCCACGCCTCTGTATTTGAGATTGGAACTTTTCCTCTGGTGTTTGGGAACTCATGATCAGAATGCTTGCATGGTTTGGAGGGAATTGCTGGCTTGGATGATAAGCTCAGAAATTGAATCTTGGGGTGAGGAGATGGTGAAAATGAGTAGGAGCTATAGACTCCTGCCCAATGCAACAGCTTCCTTGCTGGTTGCTTTGCTAAGGGCCACAGAGGGTGCCTTTCCATGCCTTTTGAATTTTAAGATAGAGGCAGCTTCATTTGGAAATACGCTATCAAATGTACAGCGTTCCAATCTTTACAAGTATTTCTAGTACAAAATTAAAAGATAGAAAAACATCTTGTAACACAAATGCATGAATTTCTACCACAAATTCCTGAAGCTGCAGGTGAAAAACAGAAGCTCCTGTGCCCTTGGTGACACCTGGCTCCAGTTCCCTGTGGCCAAGTATGGGGCTAGTGATCAGGAGGGCCTCACTGGTAGACACAAGTGAGCTTCTAACAATGACATGGCAACCTCATGTCCATGTTGGCTCAGAGGTTCATGTATACACAGTCTGTACACATGCCTGTGTGCACCTGAGGCAGGTAAAACTCCAGTTACACAAATAGTCCTAGGCAACTCTGGGTCTCAGGCAAAAGATGCTGGATCTAAGGGTGTTGCATGCCCAGTGAAAAGGATCCCTGAGAACCAGCCAAGAATTCTGGAGGACAGTGAAGAGCTGAGTAGTGGGAGGGATCACTAGGTCCAGCTAGAGCTGCATGCAGCTGCTGCAGCCCTGTGTGCCCACCGTGCCTAGTCTGTCCTGGCCTGATGGAGGCACAAGGAACTCCTCACCCAAGCCTTTCACAAGCTCCTAGAAACAGCATCAGCCTGAGGGAAGGCACTGTAGCCCAGACACCGAGCTCCTTCATGCAGAGGGAGGGTCAGCTCCAGCCACAGCTTCCCCACCAGTTATTCCCAGGTGGATATTTGTGACTCAACATCTGTCCTAGTACCAGGAGGGATCTGAGACCTCAAAGAGCTATGATTTGGGCAGTGTGAGCCCTTGCTCACTCTGTGCAGAGCTTGTGCTGTCAAGCCCTGCTCTTAAGATTTGGAAGGAGTTACAGCCACTGCTCTGGGAGGGAAATCTCTGTTCTTTGCACACTGGAGAAGGTGCAACACCGAGAAAGACTGTCACCTGCAGAGGTGCCCTTAGGGCTGGCACAGCAGCTCATCCCTGGCTGTAAGTAAGGCAGCTGAATCTCAGCCACCAGAATTTCTGGCATGAAAAATGTGTGTATCTCTGTGGCCTTTGGGGTCCCAGGGGCCATCTCTGTTTTCTCCTCTCCCCATACTTCACCTTCAGCTAATGGAAATGGGCCATTTCCTCTGCCCATCCTCATACTTACCAGGACTACCAGCTTCCTGGGATGTCATTTTATGAAGTGAGAATCAACATCATGTCCTGTTTAGCCCAAACATTGACAGGATATACCCCACTCTTCTGTTTTCATTGGCCAGCTCCTGTTCTGTCCATGGGCTTAGAAATACCAGTAGGCTGAGGAGCACTGAGCCCCACCTTCCCTTCGGAACTCAGAATGCCAAGCGGTCTGACATGCCCTGGTGACCTGCCACAGCACCATGCTGGAGAGAGAAATCTCCAGTGTGAGCTCCTTAATGGGCTAGACCGGTCAGCTCAAGCTGCTGTACATAGTTGTAGAGTGTGGCCCAGAAAACCCAAGACTATCAGCACTCTATGACTTAGAGGGAGGAATCATATAAAAAACATCTTTTTTGGCTGAAGCATTCAGGGATGAGAGATATGACCAAAAACATTTGTCTGTCCTTCTGCTCTCTTCCTGATCACCAAGATCAGATCGCTATGACTGATACAGTGATTGATTGATATTGATAGGCATTTCCTGCAGCTCTGTGTAGGATGCTTCTGGGTAGAAAAGGAGTGGAGGAAGGTCAGTATCTGCCCTTGGGAAGTCATGATAGATGGTGGCAATGTAGGCCAGGAAAACACAGCTGCCCCTTGGCATTTCCATGACTTTTACCTCTTCCCTCTCCTGCGTGCCCTTCGTAACAGCCTCTCCACCAGACAGAGGTGTCAGATCTCCTGTGACTGGTCAGGTCCAGGTTCTGCCCCCACTACCCCCCACACACACACACACACTAGTATAGCAAGCCTGGGCTGGGACTTTAGAATCCATTTCTTACAATGCTGCTAGTGGTCCAGGCGCCACTGATAACAAGCACAGCAGCTCTCAGACCTCAATGCATGTCAGATTCCCATAGGAGATTTTCTCCCAGACTGGCCAAATCAGAATGTCTAAGTGTACTGATCAGCATGAGGCCTAATTTAAAACTGCAGATATACCCCAGGATTCTTCAAAACTCTTCCAAACAGACTCCCCAGAGAGCTAGTTAAGATGCAGTCTGGCTGGACCCTAGGTCATGGGCATGGCTGGGGACGTATACTCCCTACAGATTCCTGGGAGCCCTGGGGCCACACTTAGCAAAGGTAAAACAAAAAGGATACTTTGAATATTCCTTAATGACAGAATTGACTACTAGATATGTGATGAGTTTTTCTTCAGAGCTGCTAGAGCTACCCAGTGTCCTGATGTCTTTTTTCCCCAAATCCCTTATTCTTAAGTGTTAAATTTGCACTTGACTGCAAAGACTAGAGACCCTTTTAACAGCTTAAATCGAGTCTTCTTTTCCTAAACAAAGCCCACAGCTAGGTGGTTCTGGGGATGAGTCAGTGGCTTGCTGAGACCACCAGAGGCATTTTGCCTTGGTGTGTCTTTGTGTTTGTTCCTTCATGGCCACAGACGGCCACTGCAATCCACTGAGGATGAAGACAAATGGGCAAGGAGTACAAAGCCTGAAAATCAAGCTCCCAACTTTTTATCCCAAAAGCAGAAGCGTTTCTAGACCTGTTTGGATTTCTTGGAGGAGCACTGTGTCTTGTGGCTCCCCCTCAATCATAAGAGACAAAGCATGCATGAGAAACCAGTTGACCAGCCAAGAAGCCACTGCACAGCCCTCCAGCCCGCTGTCCAAGCAAGCGTATCCAGCCAGGCCTCACTAGCACCTGGCCAGCAGTACCTCTTGGACTGTCTCCATTCTGCCTGCGGTCCATTCTCTAAGTTGTGTGAACCAGGCAATGCAGCAGATCAGCAGCTGTCACACCAACACTGATGAGTATGTGCTTTCTGACCAGAGAGACCTCAGTATGGCCTCTTACATTGGCCACCCTGTAACCACGTGTGCTCACCCCTCCTTGCTTCCTTGAGGATACATGTGACCACTCTTTTTCTTTTCTTTTTTCTTTCCATTCTACCTCGTTTCCTTCTTGCCTTCCTTCCTTCCTTTCACCCTTCCTTTTCTCTCATCCTTCTTCCCTTCACCTCCTCTCCACTCTCACTCTCTAAATCTTAAACTTAGGGTTTGTCCAAGGAAACCCAGGTTGCCACCTTGCTGGCTTTCTGTGATGATCACCTGAGCCAGTGTCTGCAGCCCCCTGGTGTGATGTCACCATGCTCCTGTGACTTCTGTGTTGCTCACTCATATTTTCAAGGCTCAGAGGGAGCCATTGCCTACCTACAAGTGCAGCAACAAGACAGTCAGATTTGGCATACCCCCAGAGCACCCCTGCACAAACACTGGCAGGGGAAGTCAGGCATGGAGGTTCTGTGATGGTCCAGGCACTGTCAGTAATTTGCTCACCAGTGATGTCTAGCAGGGGAGGCTGAGAGGGAATGTCACAGTCAGGCCAGAGGCACAAGGGACAGGGAACATTGGAATCTTTGGGGTTGCATTTAAGAAGGTGAGTATGGGGTAAAGGAGACCATGCATCCTGAGCTGTGGCACTAAAAACAAGTAAGCAGGCTGCCCAGTCAGATCCTGGATGAGTAGCCAGAGTCACCAGCTGGACTTTGGGCATCCTCACCTGGGGAATGCTGTGTGGCAAGTGCATAGGAAGCAATGTTTGCTGCCATGGTTTCCGGTTATATCCCTGTTGTTCCAAGGGCCGACTTCTGGCCTGCTCCAGTTCACCTGCGACTGCTGCACTGTCTTAGTGTGTTTTGGTTTCCACGTCTGAGGGATGTTCACATGGCCTAGGCTGGTGACTGTCCCTGACATCTACCAAGAGCCATGGCTGTGTTAAGACCCAAGGATGTTCAGGACACACAGCTTGCATGCAGTTGGATTATTCTGCAAGCATAAATCCGTCATTAACCACGTACTCACAGGGGAACCTTCTGTAGCTGTTTTCAGTCCTTCACAGAGCCAAGGGTTCAACAGTAGATATTGTTGATAGGCTAAAATTAGTGTAATGCATGCAAAAATATTTTCATCACTTTAAAGAAATTTGAGTGCACCAGGAGGGAAACTTCTCCCCAGAACTTTTAATATTGTCTGCTCCCCTCCTTTCTTTTAATGGTAATTACTGGCAGGGAGCACTGGTTTTTCTGTGGCCACATCCCTGTGTTCAGTTTAATGATATGGGGAACTGCAGATGGAGGTGAGGATAACTTGAAAAGAAAAGGGTATTATTGGTAAATGTGCTGGAAGCCTTGCAAATTTGAGGGGATAAATTGAAATTTTACAGGACTAATGAGTTTTTGAAAACTGTTAGCCAGGCTTGTCCAAACCATTCTCTCCCTATTTAAGATTTTCTAAATTAGAAACTCAGAAATTTTAGGTGCTGTTTTGGTCCTGGAATGAATAAACAGCCCAAAGTAGATGATGTGTTTCCATTTATTAAACTTAGGTGGCATCTAGCTTCAATTGTAATCATAGTGTATTATTCTGCCTGCAATTGATGGTCTGTTTCCAGCACTTGCTTTATTGAGCTAAGATCTAGATACTTTGTAACCATCATGAGAGTTCACCTATCAAAAAGAAGTGAATTCCAGGCATTTGCATTTAGTTTTTGTTGGACTACAGTATCCTGGAACAATTTCATAGAAATCCAGTTAGATTTGAAGTAAATGTGCTATATTTAGGACATTATTGTCTGTCCAGAGAGTTTACAACCCAGTGATTCTTGGGCTTATGTCTTAGTGTAATGTTTAAACCTACATCCATCATGAAAAACTGTTACGTTTAGAGCCACATTTGAAATACCTGGGTCCAGAAGTCTCACTAGTAATGATGAACCTTTGTATACTTGAGCTGCACAAGAAATCTGTTATTTTTATTACAATCAGCAACCATGCTGTCTGATACCATTGTGGATTGGTCTGAATATTATTTGCCTTAGTGTACTTAATTTGTTGCCCCAGAGAACTGTTACCACATTCATCAGTCAAGACTGTATTTTTCTCTGCACTTATATACTCCATTATGTAGCATTATGTAGCTGAATGTGAGGAATATGCTAACTATTCTTAAATATAATTTTCTTCTTAAGCAGATCATGTGAGATTATATCTTTTGAAAAGAAAAGAATAAGGAAGGAAGAGAAATGGGAAGGAAGAAAAAAGGAATGAAGGAAAGGGAGAAAAATTCTAGGTAATAAAGATAATATATTTCATAAATGATTTTTCTAAAGACAAGATCTTGCTACATTTCTCAGGCTTACCTCAAACTCCTAAACTCAAGGAATCCTCCTGTCTCAGCCTCCTGAATATCTGGCACTATAGGTATGCAACAACAAGCCAGGTTTATTGTCTAGAATGTTCTTAAATGTAATGCAGATAAACAAAACCAAGTTGCTCACTGTTTATACTGACACTAATTTAAGAAAAGCTACAAATACTAAATTATGGATTTGGGGATTTTAAACATGTTGTTGCCCATATCAAGTATAATAGAGATATTTTGTTATGTTAGAAATCTCAGAATACCACTGAAATTTTAATCCATACCATTGTTTCATGCTAGTTGTTCCTAAAGTGTTTATTTTTAATCCTTGGAATAAGGAGTTGGTACAAATGATTCCTTTCTTTTAACCTGCATACTCATTCAGGCATGGATGTACATGCCTGAAACCCCATCACCCTAGGAGACTGGAGCAGGAGGGTCACAAGTTCAGACTCTGCCTGGGCGACTTAGCAACTTAGTGATGAGATCTTTTCTCAAAAATTAAAAAACTGGGGTTGTAACTCAGTTCAAAGGCTCTGGGTTCTATCCCTAGTACTAGTGGATAAAAGAAGGGTGACGGACTTCCAAAAGAGTGTTTTTCAATTATGAAAATCTGTTTAGCAGCTCTAATCCAATGTGTTCTCTCTCTGTCTCTCTCATATAAGTGTGTGTGTGTGTGTGTGTGTGTGTGTGTGTGTGTGTGTGTGTATATATATATATTTTTTTTTTTTAACCAGGGATCCAACTCACAATGTTGAGCTTACCAGGCAAGCACTTGTGCCTCTAAGCTAAATCCTCAACTCTTTCTTATATTTTTTAAGAAAATAGGCTAGATAATGGCATACCACTTGCAAAATGTTGAGTCCCAGTCTATATCCATATTTGTGTGTAGATGGGGTCTCCACGTAAAGTGGGTCATGGACCAAAAGCTGGACAAACACTGCAATGAGCTGTTCTTTCCTCTTTTCTTTTGTTTTCCATTGAGGCATTACCTTGCTTAGCAAGGATTAAAGGCCAAGTACATAAAATTTGAAGTTGGGCTGCCTACATTTAAATGTGGGTTCTATCACTGACTGTTAAGTGTTAGTCAAGTTACTTATCTTGTGTGTGTCAATTTCTTCATCTGTGAAATGGACATAATAATAGTACATACTTCATAGGCTCAGAGTAAGGATACATGAAGTCTTGCACGTATAAAGTGCTTAGTCCAGTGGTTGGCAGGCAACCACATCAATATTAGCTATAACTATTGTCAAGTTGGTTTGTTTTGTTTTTGTTTTGTTTTGTTTTTTGAGACAGGGTCTTGCTATACAGTCCAGAATGGCCTTGAATTCACTATGTAGCCCAGACTGGCCTTGAACTCACAGCAATCATCCTGCCTTAGCCTCCACAGTACTGCGATTACAGGCATGTACCACCGTGCCCAGATACTGTCTGCTCTCAAGTGATCCTATTTCTACAATATTTACTGTGTTGCTCTTTTCATCATTATGCTATTATTTTTACGTTTTGCAC
The DNA here is from genome assembly GCA_004027455.1 of Hydrochoerus hydrochaeris. Classification (NCBI taxonomy): domain Eukaryota; kingdom Metazoa; phylum Chordata; class Mammalia; order Rodentia; family Hydrochaeridae; genus Hydrochoerus; species Hydrochoerus hydrochaeris. The sequence goes on along the minus strand of PVLA01001514.1, from coordinate 96,179 downwards.
TGCCCCTTAGTTATGTATCAACATTTTATGTTTTGAGTTTAGTGTCTAGGTGAAGATTTATAACCCTTTATATTAGAACTGTTCATACAAATTAATTAAAACTTTTTGTATTTCCTGAGATGGGAGTTCTCTTAAGGTATTAAAACAAGTAATTCTCATTTGGATTTAAAGATATCAGAATAAATTAATGGGGTTTTCAATTATGAGATTGTTCATAGAATGCATGCCTTCCTGGTAAAATGATGAAGATTTTAATAACAAGGTTTGAATTATGAATATATACAGGGAAAGATTGTATGCTACTTGATAACAAAATGATGAAATGCATCCATTGTAAGGCAAAACACAAAAGAATGAACATTAGGATCTTTTCTTGAGGTTTTTGGAGGAGTATTTGTCATTGATGCAGGAAATTAAAAGTAAGTATAGCCAGCCATACCAAAGACAAATAGGAACAGAAGCTACAACTGTCCAAACAGAGCAGTACAAGATTCAGAAATGACAGTGTGGGAATTCTCTTTAATATCATCTCAGTTTTTCTGTAAATCTATGAAGCTCTTCTAAAATTATATCTGTTATATCTGTTAAATAATAAGAAAGCACATGATGTTTTTAATTTTAATTTTAACTAGTACCTATTTGCAGTACATTATAATTACATTCACTGAGGAACTGATGCATGCAAATAACACATCTTAGTTCTTTTTTTTAATTTTATTTTAAAGAAGGTAAAATTAAATATAACAAAACAGAACAGATAAAAAGAAAACAAGGTAAGAGACACAGATTTCAAAGCAAGACAACCAGAGATCTTCACTGTCTATCAAATTGCCTCTTGTTTTCTTCCAAATAGTTGCACATCTTAGTTCTTCTTTTTAGCTCCCCTTCTCTTCCTCTCCATCCCCCTCTCTCTATCTCTTGGTTTCCTTCCCATTTGCAAAAGACCTATCTTCCTACTTCCTAATATCTGTCTTTTATTTTGCCCTTGGATTTATTTATACAAAAAACTACATAAAATGATGCAATTATTTTCTCATTCCATTGCTGAAACTGAGGGTATTTTGGGGTTCTAAGTATTGTGAATAAAGCTATTATAAATATGACTATACAAAAAAGGGAAGAAATTGCAGATTTTTGGAAAGCTAAAATGAGAGAGGATTGTTATTTATAGTAGATTTATCCTGCAAAATTGTTTTAGCTTTAAATAGGTAAGAATCACCAGAACTTTAGCTTTAAACAAGTCAGAAGGTTAGAATTACTAGCAGGCAAACATCCCATCCTAATAAATGACTCCTGAAATTACATCTTTTTTAGACACTGTATAAGAGAAGGCAGCATAATCTAGAGACCAAAGAGTTATAAACAAAAAACTCATGTGATATAAAACTGATTAATTACCTTGACTACACAAGGCATAGTCTCAAACTAAACAAGTATCTGAGAAAATAAGTAATTTTCATATTTCTGAAAACTCAGGAGGGCACTCACTTTCTGGGAATTATGAAGAATGTGTATGCAGATTACCTATAAAAATGGAATTTCCCACCCAGGGCTTTCTTATAAAATTCTCTCCACAGCCTTGTAAAATGTAAGTCATCGGCAAAATGGGCACAATCAGCACTGGAGAAAAGTGTATAAATCTTATAAATGTTTACTTGAATAAAGCATTTAAGTGTGTCTTAGATAATAGAAATAATAACAACTAAAATCTTCATAAAGGTAAAATTTCCACTAAATCCTGACAGCAAACTGTTGTGATCCTATTAACCAAGTGAGGTTCTATGATCTGCCCCCTATAGGAATGTGAAACTCTGTCAGGGAGTTTTTGATAGAAGGGAACATGTTTCTAAGGCAGCCAGACTAGAGGATTTCTACACCAAAAGTATGCCACCAGTTGGATTGGACCCATCAAGAGGGATCTTCTGCCCAAATACCACATTAGAAACACCCATCTAACTGATTTTCTCTGGAAGAAATAAACACCAAGCACACTATGAGACAGGCTGTTATCATTTAAACATAAGGTGACCCCCAGAGATTCACACATTGAGGGCCTGATCATTTGTGCAGGAATGTTCAGAAGTGTTTCTAGAAATGTGATTGGGTTACAGTGGCACTAGCCTCCACTGATGAGCTCGTCGCTAGCCTATGAGAAGGAGGGGCCTAATTGGAGAGAGCAGTTCATCAGGGAGTACCTGTGTTACCACGCACTCTTCCCTTCTCTGGCTTTTCCCTCTCTCTTTCCTGGCTGCTTCCTCTCTCTTTCCTGGCTGCCACGAGGTAAACAACTTTGCCCCACCACATCCTTCTGCCATGGTGCTCTGCCTCACCTCAGTTCCACAGCAATGAAACCAGCTCAGCATGGACCACAACCTGAGAAACCATGAGCCAAAATAAATCTTCCATCCTTGAAGTTGTTTTCCTCATGTATTTGTTACAGCAAGCCAAAACTGACTAGCACGATGGGTATGTGAAATTCCTCCAGTTACTACTTTTGAAATTTTTAATCATTGGTCTTTGATTGCTCAAGAAATCATGCCTGTCTCTGGGTTATAAACTTGGTGCTTTCAAAGTGGTTGCTGATGCCACTCTCAAAGCTACCCTTCTATGAGTAAAACCTTCCACAAGGTTTTATTTTAGTACTTACTCTCACTGCCTCATTTAAGTCTGGATTTCAGTTTAAACAGCCACTGGTTTTCCTCTTGGTCCACAGTCTGGGCTCAGAGGATTTTGAATTAGATCTTCCTTTAATTCTGGGACAAAATCAGCAAAATAGTATTTCCAAGAAATCTTTGATGAACTTTGAATTTCAGCATAAGTCTCCTTCTGAAATGAATTGCTACAGTTGGGAGGTGGGGATGGTAGAATGTATAGTGATAGAGCATTGACCTAACATGTATGAAACCCTGGCTTCCACCTCCAGTAACACACACACACACACACACACACACACACACACGCATCAGCCTTGGGCATAAACGTTGGCCTAAATAATCAAATTACTTAGGAAAACACTGAATGGCAAGGGTTAAGCTGGAGGTTTTTGATTATTTTCTGTTTTGCTTTTTTTTTAATTTGCTGCAAAACTCAGAGCAGCAAATTACATATTACATAAGCTATGTACATATGTAATATGTACCTATTACAAATTACATATGCTAATGAATACTGAATCTCTTAAACTAGCCATATAATAGACAAGCATGTGTTCCAATACCTCAGTCCCTAGAACCAAGACTGAGAAACTCTGAACTCCAGTTCACAATTGCTCTGGCAACAAGTAAGTGTTCATCAAATGTCCGCAACACCCCACAAGACTCACAGTGGATGCCACCCAGAATGGGTCCCTTCCGGCCAAACTTGCAGCATGTGTCCCTTTGGTCACCTGTGTCTGCTCCCTTCAGACCATCACTGGTGTGCACTTCCCATCTCCCTCAGACTAACACAGTGATGTCCTGTGACTGCTGCAGCAAACGAGCACAAACGTCTGGAAAGAGCAGCGATTCATCCTCTCGGTGCTCAGAAAGTCAAAAGTTGAGATCAAGCGGTATGCAGGCCATGCTGCTGGAGGCTGGGGGGTGGGGTGGGGGCTTCCATGTCACCAACATCGCCACCACCACCACTCCTGGCTGCTGGTGGCCCCAGATTTCCTTGGTATTTGTTGGCTTGTGGCTGTGTAGTTCCTCCATCTGCCTCTGTCTTCACCTGGCTGTCTTCTCCTTATGTCTCATAAAGACGCTGTGATCTCATAAAGATTGGATTAGGGCCCCTCCTAAGTTGCTGTGCATTCATCTTAACCAATCACACTCACAAAAATCCTCTTTCCACATAACATCCTCAGGCGCTAGAGGTCAGTGCTGGGCATCAGCCCTTGAGCATATCTTTTTGGGGGAGACACAATAAAACCCATAAAAGACTTTATATTAGGGCTTGCATTTTTTAGAGGGGCTCATGGAAGCACTTAATGAAAGGTCTGTCTACAAGGGCTCTGGCAGGGCTGAGAGAACTGCCAGACCTTCCTTGGCCGCAGCAGACCCATGACCTTGAGGAAGGTCTGTGGCAGGAGCTGTGAACCTTGCTACTGCTCAGAGCACACCTGGTAGAGAGAATGAGGGCTGAACACCTTGGCCTCATTCTCTGCTGCCCACTGGTCTCCTGCCAATCTGTCCCATTGGTTGAGCCCATTCAGCCTGCAGAGGCCATGGTCTGATAAGAAGTATAAAAGGGACAAAGGGAATAACCAGCATTTCTCAGCCTCTCTCCTGGGTTTCTCAGAATTCAGACTTTGAGGCAGAGCTTGTGAAATGGCACCATCCAGATGAACTCACCTACCAGTTTCATGCTCACTAGATGGGCTATGAATTGTAGCCCAAAGCTGAGATCTCCTGCCTCTTCAAACACCAGGTCTGTAGTGCTGGGTCTGAGCCCTGTGTGACCCCTCGTGCAAAGCTATCAGCTCTCTGGACAGAGAAGAGATGTCCATTTGCTGGTCTCCACCGGATCCAATATATTCCTGAGTTGTGAACTGTAGTCTGAATGTTTGTGTCCTCCAAATCTTGAAACCTAACCCCAAATATGTTAGTATTAAAAGGTGTTAGCTTTGAGAGGTGGCAGTCTACCTCACAAAGGAGATTGGTACTATATACAAGAGGCTCAGGGTGCTCCTTCTCCCCCATTCCAGGAGGACACAAAAAAGAGGTGTCATCTGTGAGGAACAGACCCTTACCACACAACACAACAGCTGCCACCTGGACTGTGGGTTTCCCAGCATCCATAGCAGAGGGGCATCGCAGAAGAGAAACAGCTCATTGCACACAGAAGATAGCAAATGAGAAATACATATATGTTATTTATTGAATTAATTATCCAGTCTGAGATATTTAGTTATAGCAGCTTAAATGGATTGAGACTTTGAAGGTTAGCTGTCTCCCACACTGTACGTGGTCTGCTGCTTTTCTACCAAGGCCTGCACAGTGGGAATTTATGTTTGCAGCCCAGTGGAAAGGCCCAGTATCAATGTCATTAGTATGTTACTAGCTTTGGCTTCTCTGGTTCCTGTTTCCTCCTGCACAGATATAAGCATCCATGCTTGGGTTTTGCACTTGGTGCTGCTGCTATGTGGTGAGTAGCATGACCGTCAGAGTGTGGCACTACCTGTCATTACCCACTTCTCTCCTAGCCACAACTAGGGGTGAAAAACAGGCAAAATGTTCAAAAACCTCACATTTAGGTTTATTGTTTGACTTTCGTAATTATGGTTTCCAATGGTGTAGACATTTATCCAACCAAAACGACCTTTTGAAGAGCAAAGCTACCATATAGAAGCCATGAACTGCCTTTGCTTACAAGGAGCAGAAGCACTATAGTTGCCTAAGTTTCTAGATATGATTCAGGCTAGAGAGAGCTTCCCAAGTAGATCAGGCCCACAGCTGTTCCCTAAGCTGACTACAGTGATTGTGTGGAGGTGAGGGGATTCAGCTTTGCTATGCATGAAAGGCTATGGAATATCATTATAGCCACCAGAAAGTTATCTCATCTTTCTGGATCTATTTTCAAATCTGTGCAAAAGGAGGTAACCAATGTTATTCTATTGTTATACTGTTCCAAAATAACTTCATCCCAGTGTACGCAGAAGAGTCACAAGGTGCTATGAAACTAAAGAGACAGTAGACAAACCCAGGACTGCACAGAGTGAAGTTTATTTTCAGGTTCACACATCGAGGGGTGGTTATGGGTGGCTGCAAGAAAGACTACATGGCTGCCCACAATCTGAGTGAGAAGTAGGGGTGAATATACTGGTCAGGACAAAAGTGAATTCATCCAAGCCAGAATATACCAGGATTATCTTAAGATGATATCAAAAAGTCAGGCACTTCCTGGCACCAGGGTCTAGTCATAAAACTCAATTCTAGTGGTTTTCTCAATTTATAGCATGCTAGAAAATTATGTGGGGAAAGCTAATTAGTCAAGGGCAGTCATGGTGGCTATAACTTAGGTTGACTGTGGTCAGGTCAAGCTGGATCCAGACATATACAGTCTTAGTTACTTTTCTCATTGCTCTGACAAAACACCCAACACCAAAAGTTAAAGGAGGAAAAATTTATTTGGCTTGCAGTTTGAGGAAGTATCAGTCCATAGTGGGCTAGCTCCAAGGCAGAGTGGCACATGTCAGAGGGTCAGAAGAGAACAGTTCATTGCACAAAGAAGACAGCAAAAGCAACAAGGGATGACCACATCTCTTTCTGTCCCTTCTGTCTTATCCAGGTTACCGTCCCTCAGGGTAGATACACTACACCCTTAATCCTAATGCCCTTGATCCTAGCATTGCACCATGAGTCAATTCCAGTGTCACACACTGTAGGTCCAGCTACTTCTGAAAAAAAACCCCACCTCTGATCACATGAGGCTTTGGGGGGACTTCTAGACACAAACCATAACATATAATAATTATTGGAATATTTTTCAGATTAGTTAATGCTTATGTCCAGAACCCTATTGTATTATAAAGGTGGTCTGCACAGGTTTGTGGATGCTTCCAGAAGACATGAGACCCTCCCACATACTGGTAGTAACAGAATCTCAGTATGTTTTACCCATTTCCCAAGTTCTGATTCCCTGCAGGGCCAGGTGAGACATGCCTACTGTCATACAGCATTGGAGGAACTCCAAACTTAGGGCATCTATATCTTTTGTAATAAGGCAGCAAGCTGGCCTGTCTTTGTCCCCAAAGCAAGACATGATTTCTATTAACCTGATAGTTGCTATATAGCGAGGCACTATGGCATTGAGCTCACTATGTAGCGTAGGTCCTTCTGCTTTAGCCTCTCAAGTACTGGATTACAGGTCTAGAAAAGATGAGTTGGAACAGTGATGGTGAACCTTTTAGAGTTCTCAGTGATAACAAACAGCCTGCTGTGGCATACATGCCACAGGTTCACCACCACCGGTCTAGAAAAAAGAGAATTCAGTGCCTCACTCAGCATGAAAAAAAACCTCTAAAAGTCATTCCTCCTACCCCCAGGAATATCCAAAAATATTTTCATGCTGCAGCATTGCAACTTGCTTAACAGAAATGAGTTAAATCAGTGATTCTAATATTGTCAAATATGTAACTTTAAAAAATAAACCCTTATTAGCTGAAAAGATACAGGCCATATAGCCAAAAATCCGAAGAAACACAGATATGTGACTTCTCTGGCACACAAGCCAAATGCAGTCTGCAGGTCCATTTTCTCCTTTTGATTTTCTGTCATGAAACATAACATAGAAAATAAAACAACAAAAACAATGCCATCACCTTCATATTGTGACTAGATTGGGTAAAACTGATATTATAATATCATTAAAGTATTTCTCTCAATTGTCATTGCCTAATATACCTTTGCTGAATGACATTGATAGAAAATTCCTTTCAAATGGATGACTTTTTAATGTTGAATCACTTTGGTTTGTAAGAAAAAGAAATGAAATCTGACAGCTGGATGAAGCGGGAAGTATTTCCAATAGGCACTGTTTAGAAAATGTTTTTCCCTATTGCTTTCATTCTTATTGTTAAGGAAATCTCTGTCCAAAGATATATTCCATGTGAGTTATGATGACTGTATAAATCGTCAAGAAATTCAACCTGACTTCTCAGCCAAAGACACAGTTCCATTGCCTTCAATCCCTGGTCCTGACCTAGGGAGAAAGCTCACAGGCTCAGGGCACTGTGGGGATACATGTGGGGAGCTACCCAAGTGTTTGTACTTACTGAGTGGCCTCCTTGCCCTGCACAGAGAGACACCAAGGAGAGTGGCCCAAGAGCCTGGCCATGGCAGTACAACAGATCTCACTGCAAGGAATTCTAGTCTTTAGATCTGCGAGCTCTCTGCCACAGTTTTACGCCCCCGAAGCTGTCTCAGGGCTGAGGAACATGCTGCCCACCTACAAGGTAAGGGCACCACTCTGCCTCCCAGGGTAAAGGATCGTCATGAGGCAAACAGCAGACAAACTCCTGTGAGGAGAATGGGGGGAGAGAATTTTTTTTCAGTTAGGATGTTTCTACTGGGGAATTTAAGAAGCCACAGACATGCCAGGGCAGCACACAAGGGTGCAGCTACCATGTTTCTTAGTCCATTTCTAGCTGCACAACAGGACTCTATAAAGCAAGAAACCTACACACGTGCAGATGTATGTAACTCAGTACCTGGAAACTGGGGAGTCCAAGAGTATGGCACTGCATCATGGGAGGAGTTCTGCACTGTACCATAATCTGGCAGAAGGGTAGCTGAGCACTTGTGAGAGAAGAACCCCACACTGAGTCACCCTCACTGTAAGGCACTGACCTACTTCTTCATTGCTGATGCACAGTTCTATTTTAATACTGCTAAAATGACTATTAGTTTCACCAAGCATTTTGGAGGAGACATTCAAACTGTAGCACTGAGGAAAACAATTTCTCAGTGCTCAATTCCTCAAAAATTTAAATGTAGAATTATTATGTGCATACCAATTCCAGTCTGATTATGCATTTAAAAGAACTAAACCCAGGCACGCAAACATACACAACAGTGTTCAATGCAGCAGTAGTTACGTCATGAAAGTGAAAGGTGGATCGACCCAAATTTCTACCACCCCAATCCTGTATTTCTCCATTGGTTGAAAAAAGCAAATGGTTAGCGGACTTTTCCTCCAGGGTTCCTTGCTTCTCTTTCTGTCCAGCTCATGTGTGTCCTCCATCAAGCCAGACTTTCCTCCACCTGTGTGCCAAGGGTTCATTTCCTATTGAGGTGTCTGTCACATGGCCCACATGTCATAGTAGGGCTATGGGAAAGAATTTCCTTTGTTTAGAAGTGGCTCCTTTCTTCCTTCTAAATTATCTTTCTGTGGCTAGCCTGAGACCTATCCATCCACTCCCCATATCCAACCCTCTCCAAACATTTCCTGGGGGCCCAGGATAGGAAACAAGAAATACGGATAGCTGCCACAACACTGGGTCAGGATGTCACTGTGAAATGTCTTTGAGTTAGTACTGTCTACTCTCCCCCACCCTTCTCAGGCATATGCAGTCTAGAAGAGAACATGAAAAGCAGTCCACACCCAAGAAACCATCTGCAACCAGTGGAGAACAAGACAGTGAACCGACACTCCTCCTGCTTTCAGTGGACAATGTTCAGGCATGCTCCTCAAAGTCCCTCAAGGGCACTAGCCGGACCAAACTTCATCAACCACGGCTGTGACTCACTAGAGCAGGTGCCAATGCATTTGTTCCTGCTTTGCTGTTTCTCCGAGTTCCCAGGTGTTCCCTGGGTTTCTGCCCACAAAAGACTACCTGTATGGAGCCCTTGACTCAGACTCTAGTGGGGTTCTAGGCTGAGACTGATGATTGAGCCACAAAGTAGGTGCAAACACAAGACAACCAGAGGTCTATACCAGTCTCATTCCCTGAAAGTTTCCAGAGATGAACTTTAGGATGCAGTCAATAACCTTGGGCAGTCTAAATATCATCAAATACTGTATTTTCTAAAAAGAACCTTTTAGTAAAAGAACAAGCTTAAAATTACAAAAACTAGAAAGGGTCATGAGCTTAGAACCATACTGTTTATGACCAAAGATTGAAACAAGAGTACATATTTGGGATCAAGTTGGAGAAGAGAAAAGGTAGTGTTTCCATTATGAACCTCAGCATAGCACATGCTTCTTGATGAGAAGGCAATGCAATAAATGATTATACTGATTTTTCAACAAAAGCTATTGAGGTTACTAATATAATTGATTATCCTGCACAATTTTGGTATTTTCCTAGAAAAGTTCCAGGAACTCTTTTATACTAGGAGTCAACACTATGAAAAATAAAGTATGGCCTCCAGACCCGCTTGTCATTAATTTCCACTAGGGGCTACGTGCACACCGTACTGCCTTGTTTTATGTGGAATGAGCATTGGTCAGCAGGAGCATTGCAAGTGCTAGTCCTGCAAAGAGCCAGCTGTCTGGGCAGGAGCAACAACAAAGTGGTTATATAGGGGCCAGTGATACAGCTTAGCAGCATTGTCCCTGCCTAGCGAGCATGAAGTCATAAGTTTGATCCCCAGTACCAAAAAAAAAAAAAAAAAAAATATTTGATTTATAGAATGATAAACCTGTCCAGAACCAAAGTGAGATTATTTATAGGATATATTTAAATATATCTGATATATAGCCTATATATTTAAGTATATATAAATATACATATATATACAGACACACATGCAACATCCTACACATATACATCCTATACATAAACTTGTACACATATACATATATCTTATACATATTTATATATAAATACATATACAAGCACATGTAAATACACATATATTTATACATATTCATATACATACAAATAGAAGTTTATAAACATGTATGCATGCACATGTACACATGCAGCTATACATGCACACATACATGCAGGTATATAGATATAATACACACATTTGTATCTGTATGTGTATACATATACACACATATGCACATGCATGCATATGTATGTCTATACACATGTAAACACACATGTGAACACATGTATGTGAACATTCACCTATACATATGTGTGCACATACCTCTCTCTATATGTATATATATGAATACACACAGATAAGAATAAATACATGCTGCCTAATCTACATAATGAATATTAATGCTTGAGGAATATTAATGTTTCACTGCAAAAGTTTACAACTGACTTATCATAGTCTATTTCCCTAGATCCATTGCTGGTGGTTGTATACTACATGCTATGTATCCTAGGACCTTTCTCAAATCTAAAATATAAAGGATTTCAAAGTGAAAGATCTAAATAAATGGAGTAGTATTCCAATTTCATGGATGTCATTTCTCTTAAATTGATGTATAGATTCAGTGCAATGTCAATCAAAATGCAGTAAGCTATAAGTTGGCAAGCAGATTCTAAAATGTAGAAGAAAATGCAGCATCCCAAGACAATCTTCAAGAAAAATAGAATTTGATGACTCACTACTGAATATCAAGACATATTATGAAGCTTGACTGATGAGGATGGGGTAGTCCTGATTAAACAATAAACCAGTGAAACAGAACAGGAAGTGCAGAAACAGAGAATATATATGGACACTTCACCTATGACAAAAGGAACACTGCCAAGTGGCAAGAAGATGGTTCTTCCAGTAGGCCATGCTGGTCATTTCATAGCTCTGAGACAAAACTTGAAATCTGCCTCTCTTGCCACCCCATGCAAAAGAAAGCCAATCCCAAGTGAACTTTCTTAAATGTGCAATATAGAATAATAAACTTCTAGATGGTTACATAGAATAAAGTACTCTTATCAGCCAGAAGATTTTTCAAGCTAGAACATTAAAAATACTGACAAAAAAGGAAAAAGGTGACCAAAATTAAGAACTTCTATTATTCGAAAGATAGAAGACCTTGAACTTATGCTTCCAGGAAGATTAACAGACATATTCTTCCTTACTGTGCTTGGTAAGTTCAACTGAAATCCCTGCATATTGCATATAAAGCACACATAGAAAGACTAAGAGTGTTGGACAGAAGGCAGATTTGCCAGGACCTGGGGACTTGAGAAATGACACTGGTGGGCATTCCCTGGCATTTCCCATTGTGGGGCTGGAGAAGCCAGTGACCCAGATACACAACAGGGATAGAAAGGACCAATAGATCCTGTTTTCTAGCCTAAGGAAAAGGATGGGGCATCCTAACAGGATAAAAACAAGAACCACCATATTTATGCCAAATACAACCGTAAAAAGTTGTTCCCACCTTACTCATGAGGCTATCAGAAGGCATCCCAACACGCTTGCCAGTGTGGGCTTCCAGAAGAAATGCAGAGTTTAGAACTTCTGTCCTGTCAGCCAATGATAAGGACCCACACATACTGCTTCATATCAATCAAACCATACCATATATGACCTTTGTGACCGGCTTCTTCCTCTTAGCATAAAGTTTTAAGTGTGTTTCATTCCTTTTTATGGCTTAATTACATTCCATTGTATGGATGGGTATACAAATTGTGGTCCATCCACACTGACTGTTGAAACTCCTCCTTTACAAAGGATCATGAAATGGACAGAACACAGTTTCATTCTAAGGATTTTTATACTAAATATGTTTTTTCACAAGGGTTTCTGAATTTCAACTTTTATTTTTAACTGGGAAATTAATACTATTAAACACTTTTTTTTCTACTGATTTTATTTATATCCATTGTAGAAAATGTGGCAAATATAAATATTAAAAGGGATAAAATCACCCCAAATCCCACTGCTGTTGAATTTTTTTCCCAAAAGTTCATGTCTTTCCTTCTAGTCTTTCTTGAGACACATACATTCTGCCTGTACAAACATATCCAACACATAAATAATTAGTATGATCTAATTATAGGACCATAGTTTAGTATCTTGCTTCACGACTCCAGTTTTAAAATCCAATGGTTGCCACCTGCCTGTATATGTGCTAATTGCTTTTGTGGTATCTTCATGGCCCTGGAATGTTGCTACTCTCTGAGGACAAAATATGGGAGTTCATATGTTTATTATGGACACAAATAAACTGCAGCCATGTCCATAGGCATTTGTGTCAGTTCTAGCAAATACTCGTTAAAATATACACATTTTGCATTTTAATCCCATGGGAACCCCTTTTGAAATCATACGGCCTCTTATGGTAAAAGCTAAGAATCTAACTTTCTTCATATTTATTTTTTCTTTTTCTCTGATCTTTGACACCATCCTTTCTTTTTTTCTTAGTGAGAAAGGACTTAACATATAATTTATGTTTCTGTATTACACTGCAAAATGGCTTTGATGTTGGTCTATATTGCTGAATTATCAAGTGTTAGGCTAAGGCTAGGTGAGTGCCTCACCCTAGGCTGGTCTGGTTCATGGCAATACAAGCCAGGAAGGGAGCCCAGGTTGTGAGCTGGAACCTCTATTCTGGTCTGTGCTGCTCTGCTTAATGGAGCAAACATTTATACGTTTCAGTGGACAGAATCAAAGGGTGATCTGAATTTATTCCAAGCAATTTCTCCTTTTGTTTTTCTTAATTCATGAGTATTAATATTCTTTAATGAGGATTTTTTATTTTGAGATTTTATTTTTGTTGGGAGGGAGCTTTTCTTCCTTATTTCTAGGACTTCTGGGTATTAGTGAACAACTCAAAGTAATGAAATATTCAAAAAGTGTATTAGCAACTTTTTATAAAGAAAGAAAGAGAAGGCTTAGTATGTGCTCTAATAACAGTGGATAGTACTATAATTCTAAGGTTCTGGTGGAGCATCAATATAGTCCAGTGATTATAATGTCACTTTGATGCCTTTCCTTGCTGTCTATTGTCTCTTGTAAAGCACACTTGATGTGTGACATGATTCTTAGCAACTCAAATATCTAAGCTGAAGAAATAAGAAGAGATGCCTTGAATAAGACAATAGCAATGTGGCTGAGTCAATATCCTGTGATAATCACTAGTATTTACTTTGTGTTTGCTAATGAGTCAGCACTGTGCTAAATGCTTTATATGCATTCTCTATATAATTCTCATATAAATCTTTTGAAGTCCCAACTATTATTATCCCCTCTCTTCAGATAAGGAGCCTGAAACTCAGAGTTAAAACTTGCTCCAGATTTTACAGCTGGCAAGTGGGACCAAGAAAAATAAAACCTAGCTGTTTGCTCCAGAGCATTAACTCTTTTTGGTACAGGGATTGAACACAGAGGTACTTACCACTGAGTAAATGTCCCCAACCCTTTTCTTACTTTGTGATGCTCTGCTAAATTGCTTAGACTTACCTGAAACTTCCAGTGCTCCTATTATCCTGAGTAGCTGGGATAATAGGCATGTGCTGGCATGCTCAGGTTAAAGCATTCGCTCTTAAGCACTAACCTATATTGCCTTCCAAAATTTTATACTGGTATTACCTCCTCAAAACATGTTTGAAAATATGTCTGAACATTTATTTGCCAGCTCTCTGATAGGTTTCTATAGTCAAATTTGTTTTTGTCAAAAAGTTGCAGTACAAAGAATGAAAAGTTATTTGAAAGAGTTTTTGTCCTAGAATAAATTACAGGACATTATAGCCGTGAAAGGCTGAATCAGGGGATATTTACCTTGAGGTCACTTCCTCCTTCCTCTATTACAACTTCCTTTTTCCTTTCCCAGTGTGCACAAGAAAAGTCCCAATCAGCAACTTGTGCATCATCAATGCCATCTTAAGCACCACCCCTGGTCAGAGGTTATATGTATATCCCATATCCCACATTCCAGTCAGAGGAACCCAGATTGCCTATGGTTGTGGATTCCTCTACACGTTCTTGGAATAAAGGCTACTTTTTACTTTTATATTTTTGTTCTTTTATTGCACCAAAAACGCTAACATAATGGTGCCATGACTCAGATGACAAAGTGCATTAGCTCCTGGGAGCCACTCCCAGTTGGAGTTACCCTGACTATGAACCTATTTTTTCCTCTGAGACTGTTCACTTGTTGCTGCTAATCCGCATGCAACAGCAATGTTCCTCACTCATCATAGGTGAGCTGCTGTCTAGGATTTCTGTTTCTGTTCCTAAAATTCACAAGCTTGTGTCAGAAAACCTATCCTTGCCCTCCCTGGACAGAGATAGCAGCTGGCAGGACAGCCTGAAGCAAAACTGTTATTTTTGTTCCCTGGGACCCCACCCTGCACTCTTTGGTGATGGTGATGGCCGAGGAGAAAGGGTATTGGGACTTTCCGTGTCACACTTTCAAAACAGGTGATGGCTTTTTGATAGGTGTGACCCAGGACAGCTTCCACATTCCTTGGGGGAGAGCTAAAGCTCTTACATCCTGAGGTAAAGTTGTTCTCTCAGCTCACTTATAATTTGGTCATGGGGAACATTTCCTGTCCCCTGAAAAACACACCTCTGGGGTTCCTGGTTCATAACCATGGTGCTCTTGACCTTAAGAAGGCTATGAAAACCAAACAGCTGATCTTTTATTTTTGCTTTTGTCACAGTGGAGGCAAGTTGGCAGAAACTCTTCATTTTTAGGCCTTTTTCACTTTGAGGACATGTCCTCTCACTCTGTCTTTTATGATGGCCCAAATGCTTCTGGCTCACTCAGCTCCACCAGGAACTCTCCCTCCCTCCTCACCAGACCCCTTAGATGATGTATCTCTTCCCTTCCCCTGCATCACCATTTTCTCTGCCAGCCCACCATATGCAGTCTCGTGCATTCCAGCATTCCAGCAAGTCACATGGTTCTCAGCAGCCATCTTGCTACAGCTCATGTGGAGGACATTAGGCATCTTGGGGTCCCTCATCATGGGACCAGCAGCAGCCATCTACAGGCTGGTCCCCAGGGACTAGTTCATATTTATGTTCTTTTTCCCCTCACCAACCTATCTTAGCATAAGCATAAATTGGGTTCCTTTTCTGTTATTCTTATTTCCAGAGATCTCTGTTAGTAAACAGCTGTTCCTTTTTATTTGAGCTCAACAATCTTTTTCCTCCTTTTTTACATTTTCAGACCATGTAATCAAGGTTTATTTGGGTTATAGAATTTTAAAAAGCATGCTTCCCCCTAGGTTGTCAGCTGGTCAAAATGATGCTAGAATTGGTTAAACAAAATCCCTAGGGGTGAGGAGACACTGGAAACACCTCAATTGGTGTATAAGAAAGTGGCCACCTGATAATTTTAACCAGCTCTTATTCATTAATCAGAGGCCCCAATAATCTCCATAGCCTTATGGGAGATACTCCAACTAAAGTTCATCTGACTAAGGCAATTCATTGTTGCTGATCTGATGGTATATTCATGACTTTAAATATAAAATTGGGATTGTTTATGATGATAAATATTTTCTTTCAGATCCAGACATCTGCCTTTTTCTTATGCTCCAGCCAAGAGATTCAAGTCAAGTCAACATGAGCTCATTAGTCAAATGAAAATTTTTAAACAAAAATTTATGTAATGTCCATCAATAAAGGACCTAAGAGCCAATGAGTTACAATTGCTATAATCTAAAAGCAGTTTCTAAACTTAACTGTCAGCCCTACTGCTAATGCTTTGATTATACATGCTTTATACTTTGATGATGCATGCTTTGATTAAAGTTTATTCTTGCCTACAATGTGCCAAACCCCAAGGCATCATAACAAATATACTAAATTCTTTTAAAATTCCTTTTACTAGGATCCACCAGATCTTTTCAAGAAAAAGGTTTTATGATGCATACTGGGGCCATAATTAACTATACTCAACTAGCCTTAAATGACACCGCAGCTGATCTCTCTCCTAAATAAAAAGATAAAATTAATAAGACAGGCCATCCTCCAAAATCAGATGACAGCAGACATTCTAACAGCACAGGAGGTACTTATAAAATTGTAAAACCTAAATGTGTGTATGACAAATCAATTACATGTCATTTTCTAAAATTCCCTGGACCTCATCCTTATCCTCCTTATGGGAAGCCATTACTAAAATTATACTCATAAATACCCTGTTGATTCTATTATTTGACTTCTCCATACTTAATTGACTCTTTGCCTTTTTCTCCTTTAGACTTAAAGCTGTACACCTACCCAAGATGAAAATGCCTGCTATCTACTGAGATCCACTAGTTAAAAGCTCTGCAGAATATCACTGACTGCTGTTCAATGACTTCAACCCCCTTCAGCCTGAAGAAGTCAGATTGGTCTCCGCCCATTATCCCTCATGGCAGTTTGGGTTACTTCTTCAGAGAAAAAGTACTACAGGCAGCTAAGTCAGTTAAAAATGTTATGGGCAGTCAGACCAGGCTAGGGCCTCAAAATAGCCAGCACAGAGAACCAGATGTCTTGTGACTGTGGAGGAGACAGATCTGCTGTGGGCCAGATCCCAAGACAAAAGACTAAACTTGGCCCATAAACCCTACAGGGAGACCTTCTTAATATGGCTTTTTGTGTTTTTAACAGCAGAGATAAAAATCAAAAGGAAAAATAACAATCTGATCTTTTAGCAGTGACACTTGGAGCTCTGAGACAGGTAAATTGAGACAAGATGGAGTTGCCCGAGCCCCTCCTGGACTGTGCTTCAAGTACAACAAAAAGGACACTGGGCAAGAGAATACCCCTTCTGCAATCTCAAGGGCCATTGGAAGAGCAACTGTCCTAACCACCAGAGTGTGGGTAAGCCATCCTCTAACTCCTTGCCCTCACAGGAGGTCTTGTCACCACCAGATTCATTGCTGACTGATCTACTCGGACTTGCTGCTGAAGATTGACGGGGCTCAGGGCCCACACCCTCCCTTAAGGTGTCCTTCTCAGAGTCCCAAGTCCCACTGGAGGTCTCAGGTAAGACATTCTCTGTACTTGTGGACATAGATGCCATGTATAGTGTTCTTCCTGAGTTTTCAGGCCATTGTATTAAGTCCTTAGTCTCTATAGTGGGTGTTGACAGCCAACCTACACAGCCCCTGAAGACAGGGCCTATTCCATGCAGGTTCTAGACTCTTCTTTACCCATAGCTATCTAGTAATTCCAACATGTCCCACACCCCTTTTAGGTAGAGATCTTCTTCAAAAGCTTAACTTCTCCTTTACCTTCTCCCTCCCCACAGCTCTCTGTCCTCCAGACACCCTCACAGTGTGCCATAAAGCCATGCCCTCCCCTCTCTTCTTCTCTGGTCGATCCCATAGTTTGGGATAACTCCAATCCCACCCACACTACCCATGCCATGCTTATTTTAATTCGTCTCAGGGATCCTTCAATTTTTCCCTGCATTCCCCAATATCTCATAGCTCCCAAATATTTACAGGAACTTAAACCTATAATTAAGCACCTTTTAGACAATGGTTTTCTTAAATTGAATGGTTAATTCACCCTATAATACTCTGTTCTCCCAGTACTCAAGCCTGATGGGTCTTATCGTCTAGTGCAGGACCTTAGGGTAATCAATAATGCTGTTACCCCAATCCACCCAGTGGTGCCAAACCCTTCTACCATGCTCTCTCATATCCCTCCCTCCACCATGCACTTTACAGTCATAGATCTTAAAATGCCTTTTTTTTTTTTAACCATCCTCCCTACATCTTAATTGTCAGGATCCCTTTGCGTTTATGTGGACTGATCCAGACACTCTGAGGTCTCAACTTACCCCTGTCATCTCCATAGTAAAACCTCTCCTCAGGGACAGATACCACACCCTTCCTTTCCTATTCATCAATTTCTCAGAAACATCCTTGGTTGGGACTGACAGATTTTACACACATGCCCCACCACAAAACTCTCAAATATCTTCTCACCTTTATTTGTACTTTTTCAGGATGGATAAAAGCCTTTCCCACAACCAGAGAGACTGCTGATGTAGTTACTAAACTTCTGTCATAGGAAATCATCTCAAGGTTTGGTCTACCTCAGAGTATTCGGTCAGATAATGGTCCAGCCTTTATTCCTCAGGTCTCTCAACTAAAGTGGAGTGGTCCCTACCTGGTTTTCCTCAGAACTTCAACAGTGGTTACGGTTGCTGGACTGCCATCCTGGTTCCACATCACTCAAGCTAAGCGGTGCCCTCTTAACCCTGACTCCCCTGACTGTAAACATTCTGAGTGGTCATCTCATCTCCTATCTCCTGTCTCCAACTCACCAAGGCCCCACAGCCACAATTTTACCCATCTGAAAGGGTAAAAGTTAAAAGTGTAGGTAGGTAGGGCTTTTCCTTGTTTTAGGAGTTGAGCTGGAAAGAATAAGAAGCATGAGAAATATAAGGCCAGATGATTGAATCATGTTTGGGAAATTGTAGAGTAGGGGCGGGGAGGGCCATGGCTGTGTCACTATAAGTGACATGGGATCTTAGACCTACAGAAGTCTCATGTTCAACTAAATAGCTGACGGTGGAGAGAACTAAGAGAGTTATAGTGAAAAAATTAACTAATAGAATGTAAGGGATCAGGAACCAAATAGGATAACAAAACATGACCTAGCCTGAAAATTGTGGCTGTGGGGCCTTGGTGAGATGGAGATGGGAGACAGGAGATGAGATGACCACTCAGAATGTTTACAGTCAGGGGAGTCAGGGTTAGGAGGGCACCGCTTAACTTGAGTGATATGGAACCAGGATGGCAGTCCAGCAACCCTGACCACCATTGACATTCCAAGGAAGATCAGGTAGGGACCACTCTGTTTTAGTTGTAATCCTGTTGAGAGACCTGAGGAATAAAGGCTGGACCATTATCTGACCGAATACTCTGAGGTAGACCAAACCTTGGGATGATTTCCTGTGACAGAAGTTTAGTAACTACATCAGCAGTCTCTCTGGTTGTGAGAAAGGCTTTTATCCATCCTGAAAAAGTACAAATAAAGGTGAGAAGATATTTGAGAGTTTTGTGGTGGGGCATGTGTGTAAAATCTGTCAGTCCCGACCAAGGATGTGTCTGAGAAATTGATGAATAGGAAAGGAAGGGGGTGGTATCTGTCCCTGAGGAGAGGTTTTACTATGGAGATGACAGGGGTAAGTTGAGACCTCAGAGTGTCTGGATCAGTCCACATAAACACAAAGGGATCCTGACAATTAGGGTGTAGGGAGGATGGTTAAAAAAAAAAAAGGCATTTTAAGATCTATGACTATAAAGTGCATGGTGGAGGGAGGGATAATGAGAGAGCATGGTAGAAGGGTTTGGCACCACTGGGTGGATTGGGGTAACAGCATTATTGATTACCCTAAGGTCCTGCACTAGACGATAAGACCCATCAGGCTTGAGTACTGGGAGAACAGAGTATTATAGGGTGAATTAACCATTCAATTTAAGAAAACCATTGTCTAAAAGGTGCTTAATTATAGGTTTAAGTTCCTGTAAATATTTGGGAGCTATGGGATATTGGGGAATGCAGGGAAAAATTGAAGGATCCCTGAGACGAATTAAAATAAGCATGGCATGGGTAGTGTGGGTGGGATTGGAGTTATCCCAAACTATGGGATCGACCAGAGAAGAAGAGAGGGGAGGGGATGGCTTTGTGGCACACTCATAACTTCACTCCTCCTAATCCCACACTTATTTTTCAGATTCTACCTCACCATGGCCCTGATGGAATGGCATATTTAAATCAAAGAGACTTTTCTGTCTACCTCTCCTGGGTCCTTAAATATGATAGTGGCCTGCCTCCTCATAGCACCTTGTGTCTTTATTTTTCCAATCTAGAATGTGAGCATTCAGCAATGTTAAAGTTGTCCTGGTTGAAACACCTGGTACCAGCTTCTACATGGGCATCAACCATTATCCCATCAACCTTCCTAAACCCCAATACAGTACCCCCTTTCAGCAGAAAGTAGTGAGAGAGACTTCACCCTTTTCCTAACAATAAAAAGATGGGAATGAAAGAGTTTTGCCCTAGAATAAATTACAGGACATTATAGCCGTGAAAGACTGAATCAGGGGATGTTTACCTTGAGGCCACTTCCCCTTTCCCGTATTACAACTTCCTTTTTCCTTTCCCAGTGTGCGCAAAAAAAGTCCCAATCAGCTCCTCGTGCGTCATCAATGCCCACCCTAAGCACCACCCCTGGTCAGAGGTTATATGTATATCCCATATCCCACGTTCCAGTCAGAGGAACCCAGATTGCCTATGGTTGTGGATTCCTCTCCACGTCCTTGGAATAAAGGCTACTTTTTCCTTTTACATTTTTGCTATTTTATTGCACCATAAATGCTAACATTATTAATAAAAGTAAAGCTGAGAAAGAAAGACTAATACCAACATAGTACACATTCACAAAACAAAGTGCCTGAAAGGTTAGAGCTATTGCCTTTCTTCTAAAGAAAAGGGAGCAGGCTGGTGTCTGCTGTTCCATATGTCTAATAATCTTTGTTTGAAAGCAGGAATCTCCATGCCAAAGTAAGCTGAGTACTAGGGTGAATCCTCCAAAGAAATAATGAGATCCATTCAGACAAACTGTGGTCTTTTTTTTTTTTTTTGTCCTACAGCAAGGGTATCAGCAACTGACCTCCCAGGGTGCCTGGTCTCAAGATATTAATTCTAAAACCTGTTCTATCTTCTCCAAATGTATCATGTATATATGAAAGCTCTAAGTTATAACAAGTTGTGATTTTTGGACTCTCTGAAATCTTCCCTCTAAAAAGGATTAAGCATTTGGTTTAGTCCTATCATCAAAATGCCCCAACTCTAATATAGAAAATATTATAAATTAATGCAAGAAATTAAAAGAAAAATGTTAGCATTCCAGTAAACAATAATCATGTATAATTCAGCACACAGAATATGAGCAGGCAAATCTGTATTGCTGCACTGTGCTAACAATCAGTGCTATAGGCCACCAGGAGAAAGAAAGACAAAAGTTTAACTATTCAATGGAGCAAATATTAATCAGGCTTTTCTTTTGCACAAGACTATTTGGTAGTCACTAGAGAGTCCAAAGGAAAATAATGTGCAGCTGCTCTTTCCAAGGAATGAATAAGACAGCACAGCAAGTTGCAAAATATGCATGCAAATATGCTAAACTAGACCTCCTACAAATGCAGCTAGGTTCAGTGAAGAGGAGGTATCTCACTAGTTCTAAATGCATTCACTTGTAAAGATATGTTAGAGGAAACTTGAGTTACAATTTCAGCAGATTGAGACGAGAATGAGCATGCTAAGAGCAGATCCAAAAGTCATGAGTTGCTGGTTTGACTGGAGAGTCAGAGACAGACTCAGAGGTAGGCCAAGAGCAGAGGACTCAAAAGCTGAGAACTTTCTCTGCTGGCCATTAGCAGCCCCTTAATCTCCTTCCCCCCTAAACCTGGGAAAGCTGGGTTATCCTGAGAGTGATGTGCCCTCCCTGGAATGGAGGATCCCCCAAAGAGGATAGGAGGTGAAAAACAAAGAGGAGCTCTATGGGCATGGGAGATGGTTTAGCAACTAGTTAGCCACAAAATGAACTACAGGTAGCTCCCTGAATGTAAGAAGTCATCAGAAGGCACTAAAATCAGGAGTGCACCTTCAGATCTTCCCTTTAGAAAAGTTGCCCTGATATGTAGATGGCATAAAAGGTCCATACAAGTAGATAAGAAATGGAAAGAGTCCAAAATGCCTTTGACCACCTGTGACTTTTGGACCCTAACAAGTCCAGAGCCCCAGACAAGCTCATCTTAGCCAGCATGTAGTTTTCCTAAAACTTTTCTATTTCCAATCCTTTTTGACTTTATCTCCACTCAAATCCTAACTATGAATCAATAACTCTTAAAATTCTGTTGAGAATATTTATAATTATAAAGCTAAAGTTATAAAGTGAGACAAATGAGAGGGAAACCAAGCAATGTGGATGGGGGTGGGTAAAAAGCATTGAGATGTGTTGTATACAGGCACCAACTTCCCACAAGATACGTATGTAATCATTTTGTGCTGCAAACACACACTAATAAAAATAAAAATTTTTAAAAAGAAAAAAGTAGACGACGTAAGAATGTGTGGTTTGACATGTAATAAAAACAATGCTAGAGAATATTCTTGCTTGTTTCTTATTTACACTTATTTTGTAGAAGCAGACGACATCTGGAATAAGTAAACGTTAACTTTTCTGTTATGAAATGTCTAAAATCAACATACCAAGTCTTTTAGTTTTAAAAAATGAAAGCTAGTAGAAACATTTGTATATTCCAACTTGAAGGGAAATCCTAACACATCTGTACATTCTTTTGTACAATTAATATGAAAATTTAATTTTGTTCCACATAAGCTTGCTCAGCTGTAAACAAACCATTCTGGAGATCAAATCAAATGCAAAATTTATTGATTGCATGCTAAAGTAAGTTAACATCAAATGTTGGATAAAATGAAGATTTTTAAAACATCTTTATTGAAATACAAATTATGTATCATAAAAGTCACCCACTTAAAGTGTACAGTTTAAATGGTTATAACATATTCAGAGTCATGCAGCTGTTACCACAACCTAATTTTACATTTTCTTCATCTCAGAAAGAAACTCCATATTCTTTAACATCTACTCTCCAATATCCTCATCCCATTGCCAACTACTCCTGGCAACCAATAACCTATTTTCTATTATTATAGATTTGCTTATTTTGGATATTTCAACTAAATAGAATCATTGAATGATTCTTTTTAATTTTAGTATTAATAGTTCTATACTCATAATAAATGTTATATATATATATATAATTTTTTTTTTAATTAGGGACTGAAACCATGGCCTTCACTCTGAGCTATATTGCCAGCCCCTTTTTATTTTTTATTTTGTCCATTCATTTTTTGAGACAAGGTCTTTCTTTGTAGTTTAGGCTGGTCTTTTAACTCACTGTCTTGCCCAGGCTGGCCTTGACCTCACAGCAGTTGTCCTGTTCAGCCTCCCAAGTATTGGGATTATACAGACCTGCATCACTAGTATTATTTTTTATTTTGGGACAAAGTCTCAGTATGTCACTAAGTTGGCCAAGCTGGGCTCAAACTTTCAGTTTTCCTGCCTCAGTCTCCCATAGTGCTGAGATTGTAGGCATGAGCCATCACACCCAATCTAAATGTCTTATAAAGTCTGCTATTTCTGAGAAGCAATTTTTAAAAAAAGGAAAGCTGCTGTCTCTCCTATAGTTCTAGCATTTCAGGTCTTCTGTGATACTTAGTGGAGACCTCATCTAATTTGTCTATACAGTCTATGAGCAGCACAGGTCCAAATTGTCTCCATGTTAGAATCTCATTTACCCTCTGTTGATACAACAGTCATGCATTACTCGACACATCCTTAAGCATATATTTTGTACAGATTGGCTTATTATCTTGATTTAAAGTATTTTCACAAAGACAAGACACACACTCATACTTATGAATTTCAATGTCATGATTTTCTATGGAACTTTACACTGGTGTCATTTTGAAGGTGTTTTGTGTTTTTTATTAGAGATATTTTATTTTAAAAATTTTAGTACATTTTTGCAGTACATACATATGGTTATTATTCACTGTGAGGAGTTGGTACACATTATGTGTCACATCTTAATTCTTTTTTACATTGCTTTCCTCTCCTTCACTTTCCCATCTCCATCTATTTGGCCCCCTTATTATTTGCAAAAGATCTATCTCCCTGTTTTATCTCTTTTATTTAGCTCTTTAACTTACTTATACTTTGGATTTCTCATATAAAAGAAACTATGCAATAATTAATTTGTGTGTCTGATTTATTTCACTTTATATTATTGTCTCAAGGTGCATTCATTTTTCTATAAATGTCTCAAATTCATCCTTATTTATAGAATAGTGGTACTCCATTGTGTATAAAACACTCGTTATCTATTCACCTATTTATGGACATATAACTGCTTCCACAAGTTATTATACATGTTATGTTATATATTATATGCTGCAATGTATCCAGAAGAAAAATGGCTAGATTGAATGGAATTTTTATTTTTAGTTTTGAGGCATCTTCAAACTGATTTTCACAATGGTTGCACTAGTTTGCATTTTCAACAATGTAGAAGTGTTCCTTTTTCCCCCATAGCCTCACCAGCATTTATCATTATTTGACTTCTTCATGGCAGTCATCCTTTCTTAAGATGGCATTGCCATGCTGTTAATTTCCATGTCTCTAATGACCAGCGATGTTGAAGTCTTTCATGTATTTGTTGGCCATTGTACTTTTTCTTCTAAGAATTGTCTATGCATTGCAATTGCCCATTCTTGAATTGAGATTTTATTTGGGGGGGTCAATTTTTTGAGTTCTGTGTATCTGCTTAGATATAAACTTGCTGTTGGAAGAGTAGCTGACAAAAGTTTATTCCCATACTGAGCTCCAGAGATCCAACAATGGAGTGACTCAAGGCACAGCACACAAAGGCAATCTGCCCTCTCTCAGTAGAGGATCCTGGCCTGAGCTGGGAGGAGAACTAGCAGCTCCAGAGATTTGACTGTGAAGGGACTCAGGGCGCAGCACACAAAGGCAACTTGCCCACCCTCTAGGTAAGCACCCCTGCCATGAGGCAGAAGAATCAGTCAGTGGCTCCCATGAGCCTACCGGCATGCGGGCTGAGAATCAAACACTCCCACACACACATTAGCAAGTGAAAACCAGAGATCTAGACATCTCTTGAGAGATTGACCATATGCAATGTAGCAAATAGAGGGGATTTCCTTTTATCTCTTTGAAGGCAAATAATGTTGTCACTGTTTTGCTTTGTTCTGATTAATGGTATTGCTCTATTCAATGTTCTGTTTTGGTAAGTTCTAGAATGTCCTGTATTTCCTTTGATTTGGCTATACCTGATTGAAAGAACAACTGTTGTGAAGATAATGGGATATACTATGGTACCTATTACTGTTATGCCAGTAAACTGTTGAGGGTTTCTGTAACAATTTCATTGCACTGTCTCAGCTGGCTTTGTTCCATCTAGTTCTGTTGCATTTTACTACCTTCAAAATAATAAAAAATTAAAATAAATAAATAAATAAAAATAAAAAGTAAATAACAACAAAACAAATCAGTAAGGTACTGAACAAGCTGAAACACGCTATAACTAAACAGATAATGGACTTAAAAAGCAACAGGAGGAAAAGAAAGCGAGGGAAACACAGATATGGACTTAAAAAATAAAAGGAGGAAAAGAAAGTGCTCTAAAGGATATAACTGCTTGTATGTTTAAGTGTGTAGGATTGATGATTGTGTTGATAAGTTTTTGTTGGATCATTGAACAGAACTGTTTGCAGCCTCACTGTTTGAATGTCCACTTTGTATGCTTTAATTTTGTAACTTGAACAACTATATCTAAGAAGACAATATGTAATTTATCAACTAGTGATTTCTTTCTGTTTATTTTTTTTTCTTTGAAATTCTGTATTGTTTCTTCCCTTTTTTGTCTGTTTTGCTTTTTTTCTCTTTAAATAAAATTTTTAAAAATACAAAAAAAAAATTTTATTCCCATACTGTAGGTTGTCTCTTCACTCTGTTGGTTGTTTCTTTTGGTGGGCAAAAAGATTTTTAATTTGATATAATCCCATTTGTTGACTCCTAATATTATTTCTGTGCATTTGGGGTTCTGTTCACAAAGTCTTTGCCTATGCCTTCAAGAGTTTATCTATTCTATCTTCCAGTGGATTATTTGATTTCATTTTGATTTTAGTTTAGTATATGGTGGAAGATATGGGTCTGCAAGTGTAGAGCCAGTTTTCCAGCACCATTTATTAAAGAGGTTTTGTTCCAACATATGTTTTTGGACCCTTTGTCAAAGATCAGATAACTTGAGTGTGCCCAGGCTTGTTTGCATGCTCTATTCTGTTCCATTGATCCTCCTATCTGTTTTTGTGTCAAGTCCATGCTGGTTATTATTATTATTATTATTGCTTCGTAATATAACTTGAAAACCAGGATTGTTATGCCTCTTGCTTTGCTCTTATTTGCTCAGCATTTCATTTGTTATTCTGCCTATCTTCTGGCTCCATATGAGTTTTAGGTTTGTTTTCTCTTGTTCTGTGAGGAATGGTATTGGTATTTTGATTGAGATTTCATTGATTCTATGTATCAGTTTTGCAAGTATGGAAATTTTCACAACATTAGCTTTGCCTATCCAGGAAAAGGAATATCTGTCCAATTCCTGATGTTCTCTTAACCATTTGTTTGTTTTTTTAGATAGCACTGCAGTTTTTATTATACAGTTCTTTCACTTTCTTTGTTAGGTCAATTTCTCTTGAATCTACTGTGAATGGTACTGTTTTCCTAATGTTTTTCTCAGTGGGTGTACTATCAGTTTTTATGTGTTAATGTTCCATCCTGCTACCTTCCTGAAATTGTTTATTAGTTCCAGGAGTCCTTTGGTGGAATGTTTTTGTCCTTCTACATAAAGGATATGTGAATAGTGTAAAGAATTTCTTGGGGGTAGGGATATAGTTTGGCAGCACAGGGCCTGCCTGGCACAAAAGAGAGAATGTGTGTGTGTGTGTGTGTGTGTGTGTGTGTGTGTGTGTGTGTGAGAGAGAGAGAGAGAGAGAGAGAGAGAGAAAGAGAGAGTTTCCTATACATATCTCTTAAATTTTTTCTCTTGCCAGATTACTATAGCTTAAGTTTTGAGTATTGTACAAGAGTGGTGATAGTGAACATTCTTGTCTTGTTCATTTTAGAGAGAATGCTTTCAGTTTTTCCCATTTAATATGATGTTAGTGGGAAGTTTGTCATAAATTGCTCTTACCAGATTAAGATCCTTCTAACCCACTTTCTTCAGGATTTCTTTTAAAATCATGAATGGCTGCTGGATTTTGTCAAAGGCTCTTTCTCTAATGAGATGATCACTGCAATGTTTGTCCTTTCTGTTTATGTGAAGAATTACATTTATTGATTTGCATATGTTGAACTATCTTTGCATCCCCAGGATGAAGCCTACTTGGTCTTGATGTATGATCTTTTAATGATTTGTTGCTTTCTGTTTGCCAATATCTTACTGAGGATATTTGCATAAATGCTTATGAAAAAGATTGGCCTTTAGCTTTCTTTTCCATTTCAATCTTTGTCTGGTTTTAGAATAAAGGTAATGCTAGCTTCCAGGAATGACTTTGGTAGTAGTCCTTCCCTTTCAATTTCATTAAAGACTTTGAGGAGTATTGGCATTAGATCTTCCTTGAAGTTTTTATAGAATTCAGTTGTGAATCCACTGGGTCCCAGACTTTTCTTTGTTGGTAGGTTTTTTATTACTGCCTCAATTTTATTGCATAGTCTTGGATTAGTTAAGGTTTTTATATCTTCTTGGTTCAGTTTTGACAGTTCATGTATATTCAGGAATCTATGCATTTCTCCTGGATTCACCAATTTATCGGAGTACCAGTTTTCCAAGTAGTTACTAATACTTTTCCGAACTTTGGGGGTGTCCATTGTAATTTTTGCCTTTTTCATTTCTAAGTCATTGATATAGTTTTATTTTCCTTTTTGGGGGTAAAATTGGGGAAAGTTTTATGGATTTTATTTTTTTGATGAATCAGCTCTTTAATTCAGTCTATGTAAATTTTTGTCTCAATATCATTAATTTTTCCTCTGATCTTCATAATTTCCTTCCTTGTACCAGATGTAGATTTGGATTGTTCTTCTAGGACCTTGAGTTGCACCATTAGGTTATTTATTTGGGCTCACTCTTTTTCTGATTGATGCAAACTCTCAGCTATCAACCCTTGCTCTTAAGAATACTTTCACTGTGTCCCATGAGCACTGGTATATTTTACTGGCATTATTGTTTGCTTCTAGGAATTGTGTTGTTTCTTTGATTTCTTCTGTGAACCATTAATTTTTCAAGAATGTATTGTTTACTTTCTATGTATTTGCATAATCTATGGTTTCTTTTGCCACTGGTTTCTAGTTTTGTTGTACTATGTCCTGTCTGATAATATGCATAAGATAATTTCAATTAGTTTGTATTTGTTTAAGCATGCTTTATGGGCTGGTATGTGGTCCATTTTGGATACAGTTCTGTGTGCTGCTGAGAACAATGTACATTCTGTTGTGTTGGGTGGGACACTGTCCGTATCTTACAAGCCCTTTTGTTCAAAGGTTAGGTTCAACTCTGATATTTCTTTGTTGATTTTTTTCTCTAGTTGATCTATTTGTGATAGTAGAATATTGATATCACCTACTATAATTGTGTTAAGGTATATTTGATTTTTTATGACCAGTAGTGTTTGTTTTATAAAGTTGGATATGCCAGTGTTCAGTGCATATATATATTCATGATTGTTCTCTCTTCCTGTCAAATTGTTCCCTTAACCAATATGTAATGATTTTCTTTGCCTTTTCTGCCCATTTTTGGTTTGCAATCCATTTTGTTGAAAATAAGATGGTCCCTCCTGCTTGCTTTGGGGCTCACATTGCATGTAATACTTTCCATCCTTTAATTTTTAGTTTATGAATTTCCTTTTGAATTAAATGTGTTTCTTCTGTGCAGCATTCCATTGGAATTTCTTGATCTACTCTGCCAATTTATGTCTTTTGATTGAGGAATGGAGAGCATTCACAGGGAGACTTGTTACTGAAAGGTATTAATTTATTTCTATCATTGCATGATTCCTTCACCCCTCCCCCTTTTGCTTAACTCCTCACCCTACATGGCATATTCATTCCACTAGAATTTTTGGCATTGTTAGCTTCATTGTCTTTTACTAGTATATCTTTGAGAATTTTTTGGAGCGCTGGTTTGGTGGCCATGACTTTCTTAAGGAGCTGTTTGTCATAGAAAGACCTATTTCTCCCATCAATTTTGAAAGAGTTTTTCAGGACATATTCATCTGAGTTGGAAGCTGGTTTTTGTTTTTTTCTCTTCTTTTTTTGACACAGGGTTTCACTACGAGTTCAAACTGGCCCTGACCTCATTTTGTAGCCCATGCTGGTCTCAAACTTGCAGCAATTCTCCTGACTGCCTCCCAAGTGCTGGGATTACAAATGTGCACTACCACACCTGGCTTTGTTTTCTTTTAGAGTTTGAAAGACTATATTTCAAGCTCTCCTGGACTTTAAGGTTTGCACTGAACAATGTGTTATAATTCTAATAGGTTTGCTTTTCTCTAACAGTTTTTAAGATTCTGTCTTGGTGTTGGATTTTTGGCATTTTGACTGTGATGTGTCATGGTGTTCTTTTCTGGTTATTGCTACAGTATTTAGGGTTCTATGTGTTTTTCTTATGTGTTGGTTAATATCTTTTCCCATACTTGGAAGGTTTTCTGCTAAGTCTGTCAATAGGTTTTTAAATGTAATTTGTGGTGTTTTCTAATTTTTCACTAATTCCAATTGATCTTAGATTAGTCTTCTTTGCATTATCTATCAGCTTTTGGATGCATTTCCATGTTCTCTTGATTTTAAGGTATCTCTGAGTATATGAACACTTACATCAGCCTTGTCTTCTACTTCTGATACTCTCTCCTCAATTGATTACTTCTGCAGGCTATACTTTCAATAAACTTTTTATCTTATGGATTTCTATTTGAAACCTTTACATGGATTCTAATTCTTTGGTAAACTGGTCATTTATATTTTGTATCATTTAACTCAGCTAGCTTTTGTAAATTCATTCAACATATGGTTTATTAAGCCCATTGTCTGTTTAGTTATATTATCTTTGAGCTCACTAAGCACCATATTAATATCTTGTTTCCTCTTTTATCATTTTGTATAATTCAATTGTTTGGCTTTTGATTTTTCTCCCCATTGATTCCTCACAGATCAGCAATGGAGGCAATTGGGAGTCTGGAGGCATTTTTCTGTTTTCTTGTCTCATGTTTCTATAACTGTTGTGTGTATGTATGTGTGTTGAGGGTTAAGAGTCAATTATAGTGGAAAGACTTTGTTGCTAATATGGCATTCCCTTTAGTTAGTGTCTGCTTTCTAGTGATGGATTCTGGATGTGACTAACTATAGGCCTATACGTCTGTCCCAAGATCTGACCAAATCCATTAATTTGGGGAGAGAAGAGTACAGTGTAATTGGCTCCACACCCAGTTCTCTGTAATTTAACTGCAGCATTGTTGACATACAGACAAATCAGATACTGGCATATAGTAAAAACCAATTGATATCAACAGTGATGACACCCTGGAAATAGGAAAAAATCAACAACAATAAAAGTCAAAGACAAACTGACTATTAAAATATCATAAGAAGTAATAAAGCTACTTCTATACCATTCAACAACATAAAAAGATCTATAATTATAATATAGACACAAAGAGAAACCCGTATGTTGACATACAGTAAAATATTTATTAAATTCAACAACTATACCACCATTAACAATAGAAAAGGATTCAACAGTAATAGCATGGAGTCAACTAAATATGTAAAAGTTAAAAAACTTAATAGTAATACTAGTGAAGAAGATGAAAAGGGGGAAATGAAACAAACAAAATTTGAAAAATAAA
The DNA here is from genome assembly GCA_004027455.1 of Hydrochoerus hydrochaeris. Classification (NCBI taxonomy): domain Eukaryota; kingdom Metazoa; phylum Chordata; class Mammalia; order Rodentia; family Hydrochaeridae; genus Hydrochoerus; species Hydrochoerus hydrochaeris. The sequence goes on along the minus strand of PVLA01001514.1, from coordinate 65,328 downwards.
AGGAAGACGAACAGAGAAAAGTGAGATAAAGGATCCTATTAAGGAGTAGAAGAAAATTAATAGAGTTAGATGAAATAGAAAAAAATCAAGAAAAAGGAAAATAAAGAGATGAAAATCTCCAATCTCTCTCCAAAACTAATAAATAAAAAGAGAAATGAGTCCAAAATATTCCTCCATGTTTTTGTATATTGGGTTTTTTTTTTGGGGGGGGGTAATGTGGATTGAACCCATGACTTTGCGCTTGCTAGGCAGGCGCTTAAGCCACTGAGCTAAATCCCCAGCTTCACTCCATGTTTTTGTATAAATTGTTTCCTGCATCTCCAGTGTTGGAATCCATCAAATACTGGAAAGGATAATGAGTCACTACTAAGACCTATTTTGTTTCTACACTCATGTTTTTATGTGTAAATGCAGAAATTTGACCCACCTTGAAACCACAGGGCATGGTTGGACAACAGCATCCACTGTAAGGCTATATTCACTCCAGCCTCTCCCAGTCTCTGTGTCCCTGTGGTGCCCCAAGTTACAGTTATCTCTACCTAGCTAATAGCTGAGGGTTTATGAGGTGTCCCAGGCGGTCCCTCTGTCCATACGCCCCAGGTTGTGGCAACCATCCAAGCCAAGACATATCCCTGATCATTTTTGCAGATGGGGAAAGCAAATAGACCACTAAGTTCTGTGTTGGATGTAGGCAGCAGGATAGTGGGGTGAGGGCAAGCAGTTTGTCAAATTTAATGCTAGAACTTTCAGACTTTGCCCATTCAAAAACCAGATATCACTGGCCTAGCTTCTCACCACAGATGGTGGGATCCTGTGTCTTAACTAGCCTGAGATTAAACTTCTCAGGGAATCTATGTTTAGCCTATATCCTCTTTGCAACTATCTGTTATGGCTATTGCCTACACAATCACTGCAATAGGTTAACCCTAGAAGCCCTGAAATGTTGCACATTGTCATTCCCAAATCATTCACCCAGAGCATGAGACATCTGCATTCAACTGACTCAAGTTTATCTTTCTTTATGGCTGAGTAGTACCTTATTGTGTAAAATACCACACTTTTTTCTATAACTTTTTGTTTTGGGTATTGGGGATCAAACTCATGACCTTGTGCTCACCAGGCATGTGCTGGTACCACTGAGCTAACACCCGACCCCTTACCACATCTTTTTTTATCTATTCTTTAGTGGATGGGCATTTAGGTTGTTTCCAAGAGCTAGCTATTACAAATTGTGCTGCTATAAACATGGGTGCATATATTATCACTGTGGTATGATTTTTAAAATTTTATTTTAAAGAGAAAAAAGAAAAATCAAGAAACAAACAAACCTAAACAATAACAACAACAACAACAAAATAACAATAGCTAAATAAGTTTTCAAAACAAGATGATAGGAATTTAACAATAGTTGTTACACTGCATGTTATTATCTTCAAAATAGTTGCCCAGGTTACCAGAAAAGTTGCTCAGGTTACCAGATACAGGGATAAAACAAAACAGGAAAATAGGATAAAACATTGAATTTCAAAAACGAGACAGAAGGAAATCCCCCACATTTGCCACAATGCACACTGCCATCCTCCAAATAGATGTCCAGACCACCAGCTCCAGACCTGGAGAGTCAATCAAACAATATAAGCCACAAGCTATTCCTTTCACCTCAGTTATTATCATCTCATCCTGAGTTCCTCTGAATCATCCAGTGGCTTACCAGGAATGCGAGGAGCTCTTCTGGTTTCCCAGCCCACACACTGGCTGGCTCAGGGGAAGGTATGGTTTGTCTTCTTATTTTTAAAAATTTTTTTTATTTAAAGAGAAAAAAAACAGAAAAAGGTAGAAATATTACAGAATTTCAAAAAAAGGTTAAACAGCAAGAGATCACTGGTTGATAAATTATGTATTGTCCTTTTAGAAATAGTTGTTCAAGTTACAAAATTAGTGCATACAAAGTAGACATTCAAGCAGTGAGACTGTAAACAGATCTGTTCAACAATACAACAAGAACTTAGAAGTATGGTTATCAATCCTACACACTTAAATATTCATGCAGTAATATCTTTTATAGCACTTCCTATTTCCTCTCTTTTTTACAATAGTGATTATGCATTTTTTAAAAATTGTATTTAAAGAGAAAAAAAGCAAAAGAAAAAAGGGTAGCAACAATACAGAATTCTAAAAGAAAAAAGAAAAAAGAGAAAAAAACACTAAGAAATCACTAGTTGATAAATTACATATTGTCATCTTGGATGTAGTTATTCAAGTTACAAATTTAAAGGATACATAGTAGACATTCAAACAGTGAGATTGCAAACAGTTCTGCTCAAAGATCCAACAAAGATTCAGCAATATGGTCATCTATTTTACACACTCAAATATACATGCAGTTATACCCCTTATAGCACTTTCTTTTCCTCTCTTTTTTAAAATAGCAATAACACATTTTGGGTTTTATTACTCTTATAGTTCTTATCACTTTTTACACTAGAGACACACAATGTGATATTTATAAATATGATTCTTACTTATTTCACTAATGAGGATAGTATCAATTTGTCTCCATTTACCTATGAAGTAGGCCTCAAGATCATCCTTTTTTATAGCTGAGTAATATTCCACTGTGTAAAAATACCACATCTTTTTCATCCACTCTGCAGTTAATGGGCATCTTGGTTGTTTCCAAGATTTAGGTATTAGAAATTGTGCTGCTATGAACATGGGTACACATATATCACTGTGATATGAACTTTTCAGTTCTTTTGGGAAAATACCCAGGAGGGGAATAGCTGGATTGAATGGAACTTCCAATTCTAGTCGTCTGAGAATTCTCCATATGGATTTCCATAGTGGTTGTACCAGTCTACATTCCCACAAACAGTGGAGCAGTGTTCCTTTTTCCCCCGCAGTCTCGCCAACATTTGTTATCAGTTGATTTCTTGATGGCAGCTATTCTTTCTGCAGTGAGGTGCAATCTCAATGTTGTATTAATTTGCATTTCTTGAATGACCAGTGATGGTGAACAGTTCTTCATATATTTATTTGCCATTTGTATATCTTTCTCTGAGAACTGTGTGTTCATCTCAGATGCCCATTTTTGGAGAGAGTTTTTGAATTTGGGGAGCTTGATGTTTTTCAATTTTTTATATGTTCTGGATATCAGTCCTTTGTCTGAGGGGTTGCTGACTAAAATTCTTTTCCACTCTGTGGGTTTTCTTTTCACTCTGTTGGTGATTTCCTTTGAAGTGCAGAAACTTTTCAATAATATGAGATCCCTGTTGTTGATTCTTTGAAGTGTTTCCCATGCAGTTTGCATTTTATTAATAAATTCTCTGCCTACCCCTATGTCTCTAAGACTTCTATCTACCTTGTCTTCCAGTAGATTTAGTGTTTCTGTTTTAATATTTAGGTCTTTGATCCATTTAGACTTTACTTTTGTGCATGGTGATATGCATGGATCTAGTTTCAGTCTTTGGCATGTGGAGAGCCAATTTTTCCAAAACCATTTATTAAAGAGGCTATCCTTCTTCCAGTGGACATATTTAGCCCCTTTGTCAACTATCAGGTGGCTGAGTGTCTTTGTAGTTGTTCTTGCATCTTCTAATCTGTTCCATTGAGCCTCAGGTCTATTTCTTTGCCAGTACCATGCTGATTTTATCACTGTGGCTTTGTAGTACAGATCCAAGTCAGGAATTGAGATACCTCCTGCCTTGTCTTTGTTGCCCAGAATTGCCTTTGCTATTCTAGGTTTCTTCTGTTTCCAAATGAATTTTAGGAGTGTTTTCTCTAGATCTGTGAGGTATGTCAATGATATTTTGATTGGGATTGCATTAAATCTGTATAACAGTTTGAGGAGTATGGCCATTTTCACAATGTTGGTTCTTTCTAGCCAAGAGCAAGGAATATACTTCCATTTTCTAATATCCTCTTTAATCTCCTTTTTCAGTGTAGTATACTTTTCAGCATATAGGTCTTTTACATTTTTAGTTAAGCTGATTCCTAAGCATTTCATTTTTTTTAGATGTTATTGTAAAGGGCAATATTTCCATAATTTCTCTCTCAGTGAGTTTTTTGTTTGTGTACAGGAATGTTATTGATTTTTGAGCACTGACTTTGTATCCAGCTACACTGCTGAATTTGTTTATTACCTCTAGTAGTCTTTTAATGGAGTTTTCTGGGTCTTCTATATAGAGTTTCATGTCATCTGCAAATAGTGATAATTTAACTTCTTCCTTTCCTATCTTTATTCCTTTTATTTCTCTCTCTTGTCTGATTGCCCTGGCTAGTGTTTTCAGAACTATTTTGAAAAGGAGTGGTGACAGTGAACATCTTTGTCTTGTTCCTGATTTAAAGTGAGAGCTTTCAGTTTTTGTTAATTTAGTATAATGTTGGCTGTTGGTTTGTCATAGATGGCCTTTATAAGATTGAGGTAGACTCCATGTATTCCAAGTTTCTGAAGGGTTTTTATCATGAACATGTGTTGGACTTTGTCGAAAGCTTTTTCTGCGTCTATTGAGATGACCATGTGGATTTTGTTTTTGGCTCTGTTGATGCGGTGTATTACATTTATTGATTTGCGTATGCCAAACCATCCCTGCATTCCTGGAATGAACCCCACTTGGTAATGATGTATAATCTTCTTGATGATTTGCTGCATTCTATTTGTGAGTATTTTATTGAGAATCTTTGCATCAATGTTCATTAGTGAGATTGGTCTATAGTTCTCCTTTTTGTTTGGATCTTTCTCTGGTATTGGTATCAGAGTAATACTTGCCTCCAGGAATGATTTAGGGAGGATTGCTTTCTTCTCAATTTCATTGAAGAGTTTAAGGAGTATTGGCATCAAATCTTCTCTAAACTTCTTGTAGAATTCAGCTGTGAATCCATCCGGACCTGGGCTTTTCTTTGTTGGTAAGTTTCAATTTCAATAGCTGATATTGGGTTGTTCAAAATTGCTATATCTTCTTGGTTGAGCTTTGGTAGTTTATATGTTTCTAGAAATCTGTCCATTTCCTCTGTGCTTTCCACTCTATGTGAGTAGAGATTTTCAAAGTAGGTATTCATGAACTTTTGAATTTCCATGAGATCTGTAGTAACTTCCTCCTTTTCAGATCTTATTGCATGAATTTGGGTTTTTTCTTTCTTTCTCTTGATGAAATTAGCTAGGGGTTTGTCAATTTTGTTTATTCTCTCAAAGAACCAGCTTTTTGATTCATTAATTCTTTGTATTTTTTTTTTTTTTTAGTTTCAATTGCCTTGATTTCTGCTCTAATCTTTACAATTCCCTCTCTTCCATGAGCTTTGGGTTTAGCTTGCTCTTCTTTTTCTATAAGCTTGAGATGGAGCATTAGGTTGTTTATTTGTGTTCGTTCTGTTTTCTTGATATGACAATTTATTGCTATATATTTCCCTCTTAAGACCACTTTCATTGTATTCCATAGATTACAGTATGTTGTTTCTGTGTTTTCATTGAATTGTAGGTATTGCTTTATTTTTTCTTTAATTTCATCTGTAGCCAACTGGTTGTTCAAAAGGTTGTTATTTAATTTCCATATATTTATGGTTTTGCAATTTCTTTTGCTATTAATTTCCAATTTCAGTGCACTATGGTCAGATGTTACACATGGAATGATTTCAATACCTTTGCATTTACTTAAGAATGTTTTATGGGATATGTGGTCTATTTTGGAGAATATCCCATGTGCTGCTGAGCAGAATGTGTATTCTGATGTGGTTGGGGGGAACACTCTGTAAACATCTACTAAGTCCAGTTGCTCACAGGTATGATTCAGTTCTGCTGTTTCTTTGCTGACTTTTTGTCTAGTTGATCTATCTCTTTGTGACAATGGGCTGTTAAGATCCCCTGTTATAATTGTGTTCTTGTGTATTGGTTTTTCATGTCCATTAGTATCTGTTTTACATAGTTGTGTACTCCTGTATTTGGTGCATATATATTTATAATTGCTAGTTCTTCCTCTTGAATTTTTCCACTAATGAATGTGTAGTGACCTTCTTTATCTCTTTTAATCATTTTATGTTTGAAGTTCACATTGTCTGCAATTAGAATAGTTACCCCTGCTTTTTTCTGGGTTCCCGTTGCATGGAATACTGTTTTCCATCCTTTGATTTTTAATCTATGAGTTTCCTTTTGGGTCAGATGTGTTTCTTGTATACAGTGTATTGTGGGATCCTGTTTCTTGATCCATTGTGTCAGTCTATTTCTTTTTATAGGTGAATTGAGGCTATTTACATTTATGGATATTACTGATATGCACTGGTTTGACTTTGCCATGTAATGTTCCAGTTGTTTGATTTCTGCTTTTCTCCTTATTTAATTGCTTATCCTACCTGGTAGTTTCTTTCTGTTGTTGTTTTGGGGATGGTGGTCATTTTTATCTCTGTGTAGTATGTCTTTCAGTATTCTTTCTAGGGTTGGTTTGGTGAACGTGAATTTCTTCAGTTGTTCTTTGTTGTGGAAGTATCTTTTATCTCCATTAAATTTGAAAGTTTTGCTGGTTACATCAGTCTGGGTTGAAAGTTGTTTTCTTTCAGGGCTTGAAATACCTCACTCCAAGCTCTTCTTGACTTGAGGGTTTGTGCTGAAAAGTCTGCTGTGATTCTAATGGGCTTTCCTTGGTAGGTGAGCATGTCTTTTCTCTAACAGCTTTTAGTATTCTGTTTTTATGCTGTATGTCTGAAATCTTAATTATTATGTGTCTGGGTGTGGATTTATGTTGATTGTGACTGTTTGGCATTCTATACGCCTCACTTACCTGCATATCAGATTCTTTCCCTATGTTTGGGAAATTTTCTTCTATTACTTCTGTGAATATTATGGCTATGTCATTTGCATTGACTCCTGCCTCTTCACTGATGCCTATTAATCTTATATTTATTTCTCTTGGCATCATCTTGAAGCTGTTGGATTGTCACTTCATGCTGCTTTGTTATTTTTAAAAGTTCTATCCTTTCATGATCACTAATTGCAATCCTGTCAAGGTCCAAAATCCTATCCTCAGCTTCATTTAAGCGGTTTTGCAAGCTTTGAATATAATTTTTTGTTTCTTGGATGTCTCTTTGAGTTTTTTTCATGAATTCTGCTTGTTTTCTTTATTTTTATTTCAAGGTTTCAATCAGTTTCCCATGGTCCTGTACTTTTTTCTCTATTTCTTCTTTAGCTGCACTCAGTAACTTCTTTACTAAGGTTGTTATTTCTGTCTTTATGTGGGAGAGTACTTCTAACTTGATTTCCTCTATAGCCTCATGGAGCTGTTTTTTTATTTTGCTTGCTATCTTTTCAGAGATTCCCAGTGTGTTACTTTTGGGATCTTCTATTTCAATATCTCCTGCACTTGCTTCTGGTGGACTAGATATTTGAGACTGCATTTTATTTTTTTGTTTTGCCATTTTCACTCTGCCTGATGTTTTCTGTGTGTAGGAGGGGGTCACCCACACTCTTTTCAGACTCACCAAGGTCTTCCAGTTAGTTGGAGGGGGCTTTACTACTGGCCCTATTTACCCACTATACACCTCTATTTTAGGGGCATACTCACCACAGTGGCACAGTTAATCTGCTGTAGTCCAAGGTTTGTCACCTGGGAGCTAAGCTCCAAGTTTTTTCTGTGCACTGGGATTCTGCCAGAGCATGGGGTCAGGGCCCAAAGCTGAAATCTGGGTCCCACTGGCTGCTTGGCAGTTGCTGGGTATGGCCCAGTTGGGCCCCCATCCCTGTGTGCGGGCCCCGGGGTGGTCTCAGATGCAGTGTGTGGTCTTACCACCTGGGAGCAGGTTCAAAGTCACTTTCAGTGTGCTGGGATTCTGCCAGAGCGTGGGTCAGGGCCCAAAGCTGGGATCTGGGTCCCGCTGCCTACTTGGCGGTCACTGGGTGTGGCCAAGTTTGGTTTGTCTTCTTATTGAGTCTCCTCCCATTCCCTATGGCAGACGCTGGCTTATGGGAAAGCATGGTTTGTCTTCTTGCTGAGTCTCTTCCCATTCCCCATGGTGGAGACTTCAATGTTTTTAATTCTTTTGGGAAGATACCCAGAAGAGGAATAACTGGGTTGAATGGAACTCTAGTCCTAGTTGCAATCTCCACACTGATTTCCACAGTGATTACACCAGTCTACACTCCCATCAACAGTGGAGAAGGGTTCCTTTTTCCTCATAGCTCTTCCAGCATTTATTATTGATTTCTTGATGATAGCCATTCTTTCTAGAGTAAGGTGGAACCTTAATTTGCATCTCTTGAATGACCAGTTGTACTTCTTCTGAAAAGTGTGTATTCATCTCTGATGCCCATTTTGGACTGGGTCATTAAATCTGGTAGGACTGATTTTTTTTTGAGTTCTTTATATGTTCTTGATAATAATCCTTTGAGGAACAGCTGGCAAATATTTTCTCCCATATTGTGGGTTGTATCTTCACTCTGTTGGTGGTTTCTCTTGCTGTGAAAAAGATTTTCAATAGGATGAGATTCCAGTAGTTGATTCTTTGTGACAGTTACTGTACAATTGGGGTTTGATCATAAAGTCTTTGCCTATACCAATGTCTTCAAGAGTTTTACCTGTGCTATCTCCCAGCAAATTTAACATTTCTGTTTTAATATTAAGATCTTTGATGCATTTCAAATTTAGTTTAGTGCATAATGAAAGACATAGGTCCAACATTAATCTTTGGCATGTACAGAGCCAGTTTTTCCAGTATTCTTTGTTAAAGAGACTTTCTTCTGGTGAATGTGTTTGGCACCTTTGTCAGAGATAAAGTGGCTTAGTGTGTCTGGGGTTGTTCCTGCATCTTCTAATCTGTCCCATTTATCTCTGGGTATTTTTTTTTTTTTTTGGTGCCAGTACCACACTGTTTTTTATCACAGTAGCTGCATAGTATAATTTCAAATCAGGGATTGTGATGCCTCCTGTCTTGTCTTTGTTACCCACAATTGCATGTGTTACTCTAGGTTTCTTCTGGTTACAGATGAATTTAGGATTGCTTTCTCTAATTCTGTGAGATATGCTATTGGAACGTTGATTAGTATTGCACTGAATCTGTTTAACAGTTTTGGAAATATGGCCATTTTCACTATATTGCTCTTCCTACCCAAGAGCATGGGGTAGCTCTCCATTTTTAAATATTCTCTTCAATATCCTTTATCAGAGTACTGTAGTTTTCAATGTAGAGGTCTTTTACATCCTTTGTTAGATTCCTAGATATTTCATTTTTTTTGGATATTGTGAAAGGTGTTGTTTCCCTTATTTCACTCTCAGTAAGTCTGTTATACGTGCACAGGAAGGCTATTGATTTTGAGAGTAACTTTGTATCCAGCTACATTACTGAATTTGTTTACTAAATCTAGTAGGGGTTGGGGATATAGCTCAGAGGCACAGCACTTACCTGGAAAGTATGAGGTCCTGAGTTTGATTCCCAGTACTAAAAAAAAAAAAAATCTAGTAGTCTTTTGGTGGACTTTTTGGGGTCTTCTATGTAGAGTATCATATCATCTGCAAATAATGATAGTTAAACTTCTTCTTTTCCTATCTTTATCCCTTTTCTTTCTCTTGTCTAATTGCTCCAGGACTATGTTGAGTAAGAGTGGAGACAGTGGACATCCTTGCCTTGTACCTGATTTTAGAAAGATAGTTTTCAGTTTTTGTCCATTTAGTATGATGTTGGCTATTGGTTTGTCATAGAAAGCTTTTATCAGATTGAGATAAAGACCATCTATTGCAATTTTCTGTAGAGTTTCTGCCATGAATGGGTGAACTTTGTCAGAAGCTTTTTCTGCATCTTTTGAGATGATCATATATGATTTTTGTCCTTGGCTCTGTTAATACGGTCTATTACATTCATGAATTTACATATGTTGAACCATCCCTGTATCCCTGGAATGAATCTCACTTGATCATGGTGTATAATCTTCTTCATGATTTGTTGCATTCTGCTTATTAGTATCTTATTAAAGATTTTCACATCTGTGTTCATTAAGGAAATTGGTCTGTAATTCTGTTTCTTAGTTGGGTCCTTCTCCAGTTTTGGTAGCAAGAAGAGTAATGCTTGCTTCCAAGAATGAATTTAGGAGTACTTATTCCCTTTCAATTTAATTAAATAATTTGGGAAGTAGTGGTGTTAGGTCTTCTTTAAATCTTGTAGAATTCAGCAGTGAATCTGTTAGAGTTTGGGCTTTTGTTGATAGGTTTTTAATTACATCTTCAATTTCATTGATTGATGTTGGTTTATTTAGGATTTTTACATCTTTTTGATTCAGCTTTGGTAATTCATATGTATCTAGGCATCTGTCCATTTATTCTGTATTTTCCAGCTTATTAAAATACAACTTTTCAAAGTAAGTATAGATCTTCTGAATTTCTGCCGGGTCTGTTGTGATTTCACCCTTTTCATTCCTAATTGCATAGATTTGAGTATTCTTTTTGATAAGCTTGGATAAGGGCATGTCAGTTTTATTTAATCTTTCAAAGAACCAACTCTTTGATTCATTGATTCTTTGTATTTTGTCCCCAGTGCATTAATTTCTGCTTTGATCTGTATAATTTCCTCTGTCACATGAGCTTTTGACTTAGCCTACTCTTGTTTCTCTAGAAGTTTGAGGTTCACCATTAAGTTGTATATATGTGCTTGCTCTGTTTTCCTGATATGGGTATTTACTGCTATAAATTTCCCTTTCTGGTGGTTTGTCTATCTTGATATCAATGCTATTTTGTCATAATTGGTGTAACTTTGTTATAAGTCGTGGGGTTGGGGAGAGTTGGAGCTCTAATTTTGTTCCTTTATCAAAGTAGTTTAGAGTATTCTGAGTCTTTTCTATTTTTACAGAAATGTAAGAATCAAAATGTCAATCTTTATGAAAAATGATGTTGGCAGTTTGATAGGCAATTGTGTTTTCTGATCTTTATTATTTTCTTCTATTCAATGTTGATTTTATTGTCTTTTTTGATTTTTCAAGGAAAGATATGGGGCTATTTCAGGAATTTCTTTTCTTGGTATTAAAATTTTTTTTAAATTCTATAATAATTAAGAGATACTTCCCATCATGGACATGAACAAATATCTGTTGACTACAAAAACATAACCAAAATAGTTTTCCTAAGCTTTAAAATTGTGATATGGTTGTGTCCCTACCAAAATTTTTAAAATTTCTGAATAGTGTTCATTTCCAAATTAAATGCTTTTTACTGATAAAAGAAAAAAGAGAGAGACTACTTTCATTTTGTCCCAAAAGCTCTGGTATATTGTAATCATTCAAATGTAAACACTGTCTAATTTCATCTGTGACCCACTGGTTGTTCAGTAGGATGCTATTTAATTTCCATGTGTTTACGAAGTTCTTGTGGTTTCTTTTGTCATGGATTTCCAATTTCACTGCACTGTGGTTCTAGATGGATTTTAAAATCTGAGAAATTTTATTCAGTCTTAGAAAAAGTTTAAGAAAATGGCCTGTTTTCTGACTATCTCCATTTTTTATCTGTCAATGATTTTAATTAGCAATCCTTAAGTGACATATATTTTGGATGCCATTTCATTTTTAAGAACTATTGAATTTCTAATATATCAGCTAATGAAACTATCACCACTAATTATTTGATGTGTTCCCTTTCTCACAGTACAAAGTAGTTTAGAAATTTCCCATAAAGGCAATCAGATTATCATTCCTATGAAAAGTTGTGCAACACAGCAACAGTTGATTTCCTTGGTAGCACATTTTCACTACACTGACACTGCAATTTTGTCTCTAAACCAATAAACTCTTTGACTATATTTATTTATCCAACTTGGAGAAAGTTAGCAATGAAATAATTTTTAGCATTTCACTTGTGGGAAATGACAGCCCTGTCTTTTCTATCAAAGGATATAAATGGGAGCTCCTCTGTGTTAAACTCTAGTTCACCCTAGGTTGTCTTCTCCCATCCCTTGCACCATGGTTGCAGTTGTTACAGTTATAAGAAACATCTGCTGCCTTAACTTCCAGAACACGTGAGAACTTTCACTTTCTGGTGCTAAGAACTTTCAGTTTCTTGTGTCCCCAATCCTTCTTACCCTTTTTTAGCAACTCTGGTCATCAACCCTCTCTAGAGGATAGTGGCCCTATCCTCATCCCTCGTGAACTAGTGAATCCAGATAGATTGTGAACCTTTGAACCAGCCAATGAGAAGAAGATCAGTTGCTTCTCATGAGTCATGACATAAAAAGAGCCTGTTATTGCCTCTCTGTGTGCCTGCTACCTCATTGCTGGGGTGTGCTTGCATCCTTCTGCAGATGTAAGCTGGCCTTGAGATTTCTTGAGGAGAGCTATATTTCTGCACTGACAAATTAAGTATGGGGGCTATTACCAACACACTGAAAATGCTTTGGAGTCATGTATTGGTTACTTTTCTCTTGTTGCTGAGACAGAATACTTGACACTCAAAATGAAGGACAGAATGGTTAGCTCAGTTTGAGGAGGTTTCAGTCCATACTCAGCTGACCCCCAATGCAGGGTGGCTAATGGAAGAGGGTAACCTTTCAGAGTGGTGGGAAGACAGGAAAAGCAAGAAGAGCAAAAAGGCAGCTGGGCGTGATGGTATAGGCCTGTAATCCCAGCACTTGGGAGGCTGAGGCAGAAGGATTGTTGCAGGTTTGAGACTAACCTGAGCTACAAAGTGGGCTAAAGGCCAAAAGGATGGGGGAGGAACACAAGAGCAAGCCTTTCTCCCTCCCTTATATTGTATGCAGGCTATCCACTCCAGGGCAGGTATGGCACTCACAAGCATAATCCCATCATTGTATCATAAATCAATCACAAACTCTAGAAGCCTGTCCCCATGATTTCATGAGGCTTTAGGGGGGATATCTAGACACAAATCATAATGAGTCAGTTGAATCCAAATTTTTACAACACAAATGAAATGAGAGATTATGCAGAGAGAAGAAACATGAAGAAAACCCTTATGAAGTAGCCAAGGCGAGGTCTATGTGCTTAGCTCAGTAAAGTTTATCACCTTCCTCTGTAAAAAGGGGAATGTACTGCCTTTACAGTGGCTTTTTTTAAGCACCCATTTTGTAGTTTGCTAACCAAAAGGAGACAATGTCATCTTTGACCTTTTTGCAATTAAACAAAGTCATACAAGTCAGACCACAGCTATATCTTCCAAAGATGTCTTTGGTGGGGAAGGGTATGTTTCTTGCTTTTTGCAAACTACAAAAGTTAAAAAGAGCCTCACTTTAAATTACATACTTTGTAGCCTGCACTAGGCTCAATGCATAATGTATGATCTCATTTACTTATAAAAGACTTGTAAAGTTATGTCACTATTCTCCCTTTACAAATGAGAACAATGGGCTAAGGATACCCCCTGGCATGGCCAGGAACATGTGCAGCACTCATGGAGTGGATTGGACTTGTTATGCCCATGTTCTCAACCACTCTATCATGTGCTTCTGGGGGGTCCTTACATTTCTGCTCACACTTTGCACTAAAATATGTGCTGCCTCTGCTCTTTCTGGTCTTGCTATGCTGCCTATGCTGGCTTCAAAATTTGATTCTCATGCCTCAGCCTCCCAAGTAGCTGAGATTATAGGCATGTGATATCACTCCCAACAGACTGTGCTTCCACAGATGATCATGCAGTGGAAAGGGCTCCCCTGGTACTTCTGAAAGCAAACAAATCATTCCTAGGCACATTACATAAGCACAGTATGGGGACAGTTTTCTCCTGTCCTGAAAAATGATATCACTACCAATATCTCACACTCAAATGAATGGATGTAAGTGTAACTGTTTCGAGGACTATGTGATTTGTAGGACAGTTACAGTAGTACAGGAAGTTAACAAACAAAAGACAAAGCAAAGATTAGAATTGGCTGATCATACTCTTTAGACAACTGGTAAGTACCTCAAATACACCCTTTGCCTTTCCTTTAAGTAAGTAGCCTGTTCTTAAGACCAACAGCTTTGCTACCCTAAACTGTCCATATGCTTACAAAATTTTGAAAAAATGTTAATAGTTATAAAAAATTAATTAAAAAGAGCCACAAAAGGCAAGTATGAGGTTGTGAGTTCGATCCCCGGTACAAAAAAAAAAAAAAGAGCCACAAAAGAACGACAAAATGATGCAAGTTAAAATTGCTAACTAAAAGTTTTTCTTTGGCCATTGATAGCTCGTCAGTAATATCCATATATATGCAGCACAATGAATACAAATGTGTATGAAAATACCTATTTATCTAACTAAAGACAGATAATAGGAAAAAGAAAAACAAAGGTACTGTAATTCAGTGTGCACAATGACTCGAAAAGTGTGCCCTGACTTAGTACAACTGCCTTACATGTTTTCTATGTTTTATGGTCTCTTAATCTGTTTTTCAATCTGTATATATTATAATTAACTTTATAGGGTCTTATAAGATAAGTAAACAAATCTGATGCTGGAAAAATAGGCAAGGGATGGGTCGATGGGAGAAAAAGGAACTGAAATATGTATATGTACTAATCCCTTACAGTGAATATAATCATTATGTACTGCAAATGTGTATGCTAATAAAAGAAAAAAATACAGATGTACATAAAATTTTCAAACAAATATTTCATAGAGAAGAAGTAAATTTTTTCCATTTGGAAGTTTCATACCCCTTAAGATAAATAAAAATGTCTGTGATCTCAGTCTTACTGTAAAGCACCTTTATGATTTGTAAAACAGAAGAAAGAGCTCACAAAAATGCTTACAGTGGATAAAGGAAAATTTGACAGCTCTCATTTTAATTTTTTATTTTCTTGGAGTTTAATGAGTTATATCATGTATTCCTCTTTTGTGGGAAATTAATTTTCCTTTTCTATTTCTCTTTCTAGTTTCTTTCTTTCTTTCTTTTTTTTAAAGAAAAACACTAACGTGTCCTTTTTCTGTCTCCCCTAAAATTTTGTGCCTCCTTTTCACTGGGAATGTATGGTTTTCAAGCATGCCAGTAACATGATTTCACAATTCTAAACACTGCTGAAAGTAACATTTTTGAATCACTATCTGCCTGCCAAGAGTAGGAAACAGGTCAACAAACTGTGACCTTTCTTGATGGCCTGAGGAGGAGCAGATAGCCCCCATGCTCAGGTTTAGACAGTCCCCTCACATCATGGAATGGTGGCTTGGTGTATGCTTGATTTGTGCTGTACAATGGTAAGCACAAAATGTGGTTTCATTCTAGACAATAGTTGCAGGCGCAGGTGCTGAGGGTCTATGCTTCTCCTTCTGCTTCTTTTCAGCTCACCTTAAACTAAGATTTTCACAATATGAAATTTTCATGGAAATTGCCTTCAGCATAATAAGTACAAGTAATTTATCTGATAAAAGAATGTCAACAGCAAGTACAGTATAATTTGTGTGGTGACAAATTGTACCCATCCTTCCTAGGAATAAAGGACACTGCTGTGCATGGAGTGGATCAGGGCAGGGTCAAGTACAAGCACTTGTGCTTAATATGCAGCTCTCAGAAGCCTCCCTCTGTCATTTCAGAAGATAGATACAAATTATACCTAATAAAGTTATTATAAATAATTGCCACCTTTCCTGCATATTCAGTGAGTTTGGAATGGGAGAAGAGGCAGTTATGAATGAGACACTTATAAATTATAAATTAGGAGACATCTGATGGAGTGCTAATTTTCCCTGAAGCTGGAGAGGTATTTTCAAAGATTAATAGTATCGGTTATGAAATATGAAGTCAAAAAGACTCAGTGCTTTAACCATCAGGGAACACAAATGTGACATCTAGAATGTCCTGGAGATCTCATGCCACACCTGAGGGTATGTGTGCTGGAATGTCACAGGAATGGTAAATGGAGTGGTGTTTATTTTTTACAGAAAAATAATGAAACATAAGTGTTATGAATGCAGTTATAGTGTTTAGTTCATAATACAGTTATGAAATGGCTCATTCATTCTACTTGTGGAGACTTGAAACCCAGGTCAACCCTGAGCCATGTGGAGAAGGTGCCATGAAAGGAACATACACACTGTTCCAGCAGCTTCTCCCTGCTGGGTAAGACCCACCAACAAGCAGGAAGTGGCAAAGGGCCAGAAGGTATGTTTCGGGAACTGTGGGAGGGAATGAGGCCCGGACCAGTGTGACACACAGGATGATGGGAAGCTTTACCCAGGAGTGGTGTCCTGTCTGCCTCAAAATCCTCTGCTCAGGGCCGGCTCAGACTGTGTAGTAGTTTGTGAGACTATGGGCACTTAGTTCTTCACTTAGTTCTCTGTTTCTGCTATAGCAGGCAGAAGACTTAAGAAGCTGTGTGCAAGAGAGGGTCAGGACAGAAGACAGAGGAGTGTTTCCAAGAGGTAGGTCTTGAAGAAGCTGTCAAGATAAACTGAGGTCATAAAATGTGTGGGAAGAACAGAGTAAGCCTAATAAGGGGACTGAGAAGGAGGATGGGCATAGCAGTAGGACCGGAGAAGAACAGGCTACCTAACCTCACCTACCTCATAAGTCAGGACCCCATCAAGGGGTCCTTTATACATGGCCACATGACTGATAAGTGACTGGTCCACAGTCAGCTAGTGTGCAAAGCCAAGCTCAAGCCCAAAGGCACAGCGGATTAGAAACAGGGGTGGAGGAAAAGGCAAGATATTGTCTAACAGGTACAGGTTCAGTATTGCAAGATGAGGAAATTGTAGAGATTATTGCACAAAAGTGTGACTACAGTTAACACAACCATACTGCACACCTAAAGTGTGTTGTATGTTTTTGAGACACACTCAAAGAGGCAAGACTCAGATTCTTCCTCTTTTGACTGTGACTCAGCTTCTGCCTACTTGCATCTGCTACTATCTCAGAGTATGATTTCTTACAGTCATTCAAGCCAGGAACAGGTCTATTACCCTATCACATTTTCATAAAATTATTCCTTTATGAAAACCCCAGAGATTGATGACTAAATGTCAGGGATATACATCATCTACAACAAAATTGAGAAGCATAAGCAAGCCAGGCACAGGTACCCTCTACTGCCTTGTCCTGGGGGAACTCCCAACCTGGGGGGAGCCCCTTGTGATAGATCCAGAGCTGCATTTGCTTTTTTCTTCATGCTGGCTATAGGATAAACGTTTTCTGACACCCTTAGGGGCAAAAATGTCCAAAATAGAACAAATCTATCTGAAATCTATCCAGGTTTATGGGAAGCAATACACATCACATCACATGGCATGAGGAGAAGACAAGGCCCCAGGGACACACACACACACACTCACACTGAAATCAAAGCTGTCTTTGCAGTTGTGTTTTTGTCAAACCACAGGAGGTCAGTAGGAGCAACTGGTGGGAGTGTGATGGTGAAAACTGACAGGTGAGACAGTAGTTATGTTATGGGTTGTGGATCAGAACCTTGGGTTGTCAGTGTGTGTGTTGCTTTGTGTGAGGACATGGTACCTGGTGCATCTTCTGCAGGATAAAAGATGCAGCACTGTCACATTGGTGGGGACTGGGAAACTGGCATGGCCACGTGGGCTTCTGCTGTTTCTCCATGGTTTGTGGAGCCTTGCCTTGTACCTGTGATTCTGCCCTTCCTTATGGTACTGGAACTGGAGCCTGACTCTTCCCTTAGTTTTGAAACTTTGAGACTTGGTCACTGACTTTTCAACTGAGCCAGACCAAGTCCCAGATGATGCCAGAAGAGACCCTGTGACATCCCCAGGACTTCATCAGGTCTTTTTGAGTTCATATGCAAATCCATGGTCTGGTTTTGTGAGCCCATGGCATGGCAGGAAAAAACTTTATGTTGGGCTTGGCAGGAATCTCCTGGACAGTATAGCAGAGGTTGCTACATGCATACAGTTCTTCCAGAATCCAGTGGCAGCATCAACAGGTCTGGTATCCTGTCTGCCTCAAAACCCTCTGCTCAGGGCCGGCTCAGACTGCTAAGCTCCTGTGTCTCAGATGTTTGCCCATGGGCCAACTGTGCTTGGGCCAGGTGAGCCAAGGCAGCTGTGGCATTCTGTCATGGCAGAGACCAAAGTCCTCACTTTGGTTGTGACTTACTGTTCCTCTACTTTCTGCACAGTTTACACATGGATCCAGTGAGGGCTACACTGTAGCTGTGTTAGTCACAGACCCTGTGTTATAGTCACAGTCTGAGAGGCCCAAAAGATTGAGGTCTTTTTTAGGGTGCTAAGCTTTTTTTTTTTTGGTACCGGGTATCGACCTCATGACTGTGCTCTTGCAAGGCAGACACTTATGCCACTGCGCTAAATCCCCAGCCCTGGGGTGCTAAGCTTGTAGCAATCATTTTCTTCCCTTATTATCCCTGCACGTGTTTCTGTTTTGGAAACAATTCTGTTGAGACATAAATCTCATGCCACACAATTCACCCATTTAAAGTGGACAATGCAGAAGTTTATGACTTACACAGTTGTGCAATTACCACCACGTGCAGATTTAAGACATTGTTATTCCCAAAAGAAGCCTGTACCCTTCATCAATCACCCTGGTATCCTGGTCTTCTGCCCCAGCCACAGGAACCAATAATCTACTTTTTTGTCTATCTGGGTTTTCCTCTTCTGGACATTTCTAAAATCGAGTCTACTACAAGATGAACCTTTTGTGACTGACCTCTTTTATGTAGTATGTTTTCAGATATATTAGCACTTGATTCATTTTTATAACCAAATAATATTTCACTGAATGTATATGTCATAATTTATCCATTCAGCAGCTGACAATTACCCCTTTTAACTATTATGAGTGATGCTGCTATGAACATTAATGTACAGTTTTTTCTGTTTCCACTTTTTTTTCTCTCTTTTTGAGACAGGGCTTCACTATACAGTTCATGCTGGCCTTGACCTCACTTTGTAGTACAGGCTGACCTCAAAGTCAGAGCAATTCTCCTGACTCAGTCTCCTGAGTGCTGGGATTATAGGTGTGTGCCACTATGCCTGGTGCTTCACTTCTTTTGAATAAAGACTGGGGGGTGGAACTGCTGAGTCAAATGGTAACTCCATGTTTAATTTTTTGCAGAAATATCAGCCTATTTTTCACAGTGGCTTCACAGTTTACTCAGTCTTCTTGTAAAAAGACTTCTTGTATCAACTATCAGAATTGTGGAAATACTTAATCATGTGTAACTCCTATTAGAATTGAGTGAATAGTGTGAGTAATGTCACAACAGCAGGACATATTCATGGTGTCTAGCAAGCCTTGTGTGTATATTTTTATTTCTCAAGTACTGTGCATGCATTTTAATTTAAATATTTTGTGTATATTTTTATTCCTCAAACACATTTTCTTCATGTAACATGTATGCGTTTTTATTCCTCAAACACTGTGTGCACATTTTCATTTTGCACCATATGGGTCTGTGCACAGCACTGCAGTTCAAAATACTCATTTATATACTTGTTCTGAATGTTTAGGTTTGTTGCTTACCTGCTTATTTTTGGCTCGGGCTGCTGAGAAACAATGTGAGTTGTCTGGTGTAATGAAGATGGTGTGCTGGATGGTGTAGTACCTTTCATAAAATCAAATGAAAGGCCAACTATGGTGGTGCCTTCCTGTAATCCTAGCACTTGGGAGGCTGAAGCAGGAGGATTGCTGTGAGTTCAAGGCAAGCCTGGGCTATATAAGCAAGTTCCAGGCTGCACTACATAGCAAGACCTTGTCTCAAAACTGGCCCCCCTACAAAAAACATAAACAAAAACAGAAACAAAACAACCTAAAGGAGTAAAGGGATTGATGAAGGGCAAAAAGAGAATGGAAGAGCACAAACAGTAACAGAATTTTGGAAGACACAGTCACAAGTAAAGATGACTCAGCTCAGCACTAGTGCAAAATCTGATTTCCAATCTAGCAGTAAAGAAGGCTGAGAACAACCCAGTCTATACCACAGAACTCTCAGGAGACCAGAAATCAGAGGCACTCAGAAACAGGGATGCAGATTTTATCCATTTGGTCAAACCATCTCCTCCAAGTGAAGGGCACATGTTAATCCCAATGTGAGACTCCTAATGCTTCTATAACAAATTCCCACAAACTAAGTAACTTGGTGTAAATATTGCATTGTCTATTTGGTGTGAGAAATTGAAAGTATACATAAGGACCAAAATGTATAATAAATATTATGAAATAGGAAGAAATGGTTCAAATAGGAAGGGGAACTAGGAAGGGATGAAGGTGAAAGGAAGGAAAAAAAATGAGAAAAGAAGGATAAAATGGAAACAAGACTTCTGTAAATGAGAAGAGGGGCTGAAGGGAGGGGAGGGGAAAGGAAAAAAGAATCAAGATATATGATGTACAGATACAAATTCCCGATGATGATCATATATATCTAAAATGTACCAATACAATTAATTTTTTAAAAAAGACAAGATGAATGTATTCTCTTAAAGTCCTGGATGCTAGAGGTCTTAAATCATGTTGTTGTCAGAGCCATACTCCTTCCAAAGTATCAGGAAGGATCTGACAGGAAAATCAGAACCTATAGAGAAATTGAAGAGAGAGAACTCAATGCAGAAATGGGAATAATCTGTACTTTATCCCTGGCCTTGACTTGTAGTTTGTGAGAGAGGAAGACTGAATCTATACAGACAAGTTGAAAGTAGGGGACTCCAGAGGGCTTCAAGGACAAATAGCAGATCAGCAGATACTGTGAGATGCAGCAGCTGGTGAGTCACTCCAGTCAAATGCCCACCACACCACTCTGGAGAGAGTGGTCAGAAGTTCTATCAATGATTCCAGGGAGGGACTGCTGGAACCTGTGACTCACAGCAGACAATGGAATGGCTTTAATTCAGGGCTCCCAGTGTTACAATCCCACAGTGACAGGGTAAGGGACAGCTATGAGACATCTGTGTTCAGTAAGCCATGGTCAGGCTGGCCAGAGACTCCTTCAGGGGTTTAAGCTAAAGGACACAGGTCCCACACCTCCATGGCCGGAGGCCAGGCTCTGCTTGAATAGCTCTGGATTTGATTTGTAGAATTGGCACTGTTTCTCCAGCTCTACAGCTTGGTGCTGGCTGTATCCAGCACAAACTGGGGTCTGACTGCCTTCTTGATCTATTAGTGTGAGCAGGCATACATTTTGACTTGCACTCTGGCCCAAAATTGTAGATCCCAGAAGAAAACCACATATTAGAAAAATCATAAAAAACCGTATTTGATTTTAGGTTAGTTTTTGTTTTTTGGTCTTATGTGTATGTTGCTTAGTTTTTATTGTTTTCTTTTTCTTCTTTCTTTCTTTCTTTCTTTCTTTCTTTCTTTCTTTCTTTCTTTCTTTCGTACTGGGGATGGAACTCACAACCTAGTGCTTGCCAGGCAGGTGCCTATGAGGCTGAGCTAAATCCCCAGCCCTCCTCATATTTCTTCTCCTGTTTTCTTCACCAGTTTAATGAGGCTTGAGGAATTTTGCCTTTCTTCCTTACATCTGATCTCTTTCTTACTTTTCCCTTTCACTTCCATTTTAATTTTCCAGCTTTTTTTACTCTCTATATAATATCTTTTGTCTCCCTATTTCTCTTTTATCTTCTATTTCTCATCAATTTTTTCTTACTTTTACCTAATTTTATAAACATCCTTCTATTCCCTACAATCCCTTGTACAACTTTCTCCTTTCTCATATCATAGGTTTGTTTCAAAGTTTTCCTCTTGCATTCCCCCGTCCCAAATCCTACATCTGTAATAGTGTAACCACAAAGCTTTGTTAATCTTTTGATAGCTAGTTAGCTCTGTAAAATTATGGTTTAATTCTTTCCTACTCTTAGTGGAGGTATAGTTGTCACACTTAGTACATATTAGTTGTAAGTCAATACCTCAACTGTTTTACTGGATGTATCATAATTGTGGATTTCTTCTCTAGGATTAAGGGTGGTATATAACTTGTTTTTATGGTATGTTAATGTCTGTTTTGCTTGGATAATACTACCTTTGCTGATTTCCTTGATAGTAACAGGGTCACATAATTGTTGCTATTTCTCAGTAAACCAACACCCAGATTACCTTTGTGGCATTAGCAATACTAGAATACACTTCTAGAGAATTTGTTTGTTGGACTAAAATGTATCCTCTCCTCCCAAATTAATCAAGGTGCAGGATTTTTTTGCTACAGCAAAGGATTACATTTATCCAAACCCAAAGTATGTTACTGAAAAACAACGGAAGAGATCGCTACACTAGCAAAAAAGTCTCTAGACTGTAAGTACTCACAAACTTCAAAACAAAATAAATCTTGAGAAGTCAAGGCCACAAAATGCCTCCCAAAACTCCCAATTTCCATGAAGCTAATTCAGACAGCACCAAGGGGGATAATATAGCATAAGAAACACACCCAAATTACTCAAAAGAATAGCAGAGGAGGTTAGAAAATAGATCAAAGAGGGATCAGAGAAAATATAACTAAACAGATAATGGAAGTAATAACTAAAAAGATGTAGGAACTTTCAGAAGACACCAATAGAAAGCTAGTTGAGCTAAATAAAACAATATAAAACATGAGTGATCAGTTTACCAAAGAATTAAGAGTCCATGAAAAAGTTTCAATCAGAAATTTAGGAGGTTAAAAATCATTGAAAGTATGGGCAGCAGAAGCAACCAGTTTGAGGACAGAATTTAAGAACTAGAAGACAAAGATGCCTTCAAAGACCAACTACTCAAAAACACCTTAAAAATAAGAAAACGTAAAAATAGATCTTACAGCTGCTACACGACATCAGGAAGACAAACCTAATAATAAATAGAGTAAGTGAAAAAGCTGACAACAACATAAATGGCATAAAAAAATCTGTTCACAGAAGTACAGTAGTACCTTGGTTCATGAATGATTTTGTTCACAAACTGTTCACCAACAAAAGTGAACTTTGCCTCCCTATTTCAAAAGTGTTTGGAAAATTTTGTTTTCGTTTGCAAGTTCTACATTGCATGACAAACATGGCTATGTCCATCTTTCCCACACAAACACAAACATAGCCATCTTTTCCAAAATCATGGAACAAATTAAGTTTGTAAGCCAAGGTACCACTGTAATGTCAGAAAACTTCCCAAATGTAGGGAAAGAAAAAACAGCCAGATAAGTGAGGCATTTGTAACCCTAAATAGCCACAACCAAAAAAGAGCCTCTCCACACCATATTATACTCAAAGTACCAGAATTCCAACACAGAGAAAATATATTAAAAGCTGTTAAAATTAGGGTGGTGGTGCAATGCCTGTAATCTCAACACTCAAGAGACCTTAGCCTCTTGAGCGAGTTCAAGGCTAGCCTGCACTACAAAGCAAGACACAGTCTAAAAAATAAAAAATAAAAAAAAAGAGCAAGCTGTTAGAAAACAGCTACAAATCACAAATAAAGCTAAACTCATTAAAGTTACAGTAGACTTCTTTACACAAAACATAACTGCCAAAAGATCTGGGAGTAAAGGGTTTTAAGCTCCAATAGATAACAGCATCCAGCTCTGATTTATGTATGTATCTATAAAACTTTCCTTTAAAATTGACATGACAAAGAGCACCTCAAGAAATTCAAGACCATGAATTCAGTGTTACAAAAAATTCTCAAAGATAACCTAGAAAGAGACAACGAAGTCAACAATGCCAAAAAGTTAAAAAGAATTAATATAACTGTTGAGATGAACAGCTAAGCAAAAAGAAAACAAATAAGGAAATCGGCAACAGGAAAATACTGCAGTAACAGGAACCAGTCAGTACCTCTCAGTAATAACTGTCAATGTGAATGGTTTCAATTCCCCAGTCAGAAGACACAGACTGGCAGAAAGGATCAAAAAACAAAACCCAAGCAGGGATTGCACAAGGTCATGAGTTCGATCCCTGGTACAAAAACAAAAAACAAAAAAACCCTACAAAACCCCAACAAAACCCAATGATATGCAGTATACAAGAAACATATTTAATTAAAAAAGAAACACAGACATACTCTAGATTCAATCACCTCCTACAAAACTCTATGACCACGCAAGGCTTTGGGGGAACATCTAGACACAAACCATAACTGAAGGTTACTATATATTGATTAAGGGAACAATTCAATGGGAAGAGATAACATAAACATACACACATCAAATGTTGGTGTGCACAACTTCATAAAATAAACACTAATAGATATGAAAAAACAGATAAACACCAATACAGTTATAATGAGGAATCTCAATACTATCATAAATGGACAGATCAATGAGACAAAAAAAATCATATGAGTTGACATGAGTCAAATATTTGAATGAACAGACTTAATAAGATATTTATAGTGTTCCATCCAACAAAAGAATACATATTCTTCTCAACAGTACATGGAAATTTCTTCAAAACAGAACACATACTACTAGCCCATAAAGCATGCTTAAGTAAATACAAAAAATCTAAATTATTCCATGAACATTATCAGATCATAGTTCCATGAAACTAGAAAACAATGACAAAAGACACCAAAGAAACAATATAAACACATGGACATGAAATAATACAATCTTGAATAATCAATGGGCCACAGATGAAATCAAAGAAGACATTAGACATTTCCTACAATCAAACTATAATGCCAGTATGACACACTGGAACTTAAAGGATCCAATAAAAGCTGTCCTAAAAGGGAAGTTTATAGCAGTGAATCTCCCCCCCCCATCAGAAAAATGAGCAAGCTCAAATAAAGAATCTAATGATGTACCTCAAAGTCCTAGAAAAACAAGAACAATCTAAACCCAAAGCTAGTTTAAGTAAGGAAATTATAAAGATCAGAGCATAAAAATGAATTGAAAACTTGGTTCTTTGAAAGATTAAAGCAAATAGATAAGCCCTTAGCCAATCCTACCAAAGGAAAAGACAAGACCCAAATCCATGCAATTAGAAATGAAAAAGGCAAATGGATTCTGTCAACATTCTGGAGATCATCAATAACTACTAGGGGAAACAGTACTCTAATCAAACGGAAAATTCAGAAGAAAATGGATAAATACCTTGATAGATATAAAATACCGAAGCTGAACCAAGATATAAAACTACTGAATAATCCAATGTCAAGGAAATTGAAGAAGTAATAAAAAAATTACCAAGAAAAGCCCAGGTCTCAATGGATTCTCAGTTGAATTCTATAAGCACTTTAGAGAAGATCTAATGCCAATACTCCTAAAACTCTTTAATGAGATTGAAAAGGAAGCAGTACTCCCCAAGTCATTCCTGGAAGTAGGAATTACCTTAATTCCAAGTCCAGAAAAGGATATAACCAAAAAAGAGAACTACAAGGCAATCTCTTTAATGAACACAGATGGAAAAATTTGCAGTAAGAGACAGACAGAATGTAGCAAGTCATCAAAAAGTTTGTACATCATGGCCAAGTAGGCTTCATTCCAGGGATGCAGGCATGGTTCAACATATGCAAATCAGTAAGTGTAATATACCACAAAAACAGAAGCAAGGACAAAAATCACATGATCATCTTAATAGATGGTGAAAAAGCATTTGATAAAATTCAACCTACATTCATGATAAAACAAAAAACCCTGAAAATAGTAATAAAAAGTCTTATTTTTGATAAAAGCCATCTGTGACAAACCAACATCCAACATCATGGAGAGAGTCAACTAACTGGAGAGAGTTGAAAGCTTTTCTTTTAAAATCATGAACAAGACAAGATAGTAGACAAGATGTCCACTGTCACTATTCCTATGCAATATAGTTCTCAGAATATTAGCCAGAGCAATTAGACAAGAAAGAAAAGGGATATGGATAGGAAAAGAAGTTAAATTATCATTATTTGACAATTACTCAAAATAGAAGATCCCAAACTCCACCAAAATACTCCTAGAATTAATAACTAAATTCAGTGGCACAGCAGGACACAAAGTCAACACTCAAAAATCAACAATGCTCCTGCACAATAACCAACTCACTGAGAGAGAAATCAGGGAACCTTTTACAATAACATCAAGAAAAATGAAATACTTAGAGATTAAGCTATGGGACAGAGATCTGTACAACCGAAACTACAGCATAGTACCTGAAAAAAGGACATTTAAGAGGTTATCAGACAATGGAAAGAAATCCCTGTTCTTGGGTTGGCAGAACCATTATAGTACAAGTGGGTATAATTCCAAAACTGTTATACAGATTTAATGCAATCCCAATCAAAATAGCATTCCTCACCTAACTATATGAAAGAATACTAAAATTCACATGGAACCAGAAGAGATCTAGAATGACAAAAGCAATTTGGGGCAATAGTGTAATGCAGGGAGCATCACAATCCTGACCTCAGTGTACACTACAAAGCTACAGTGATAAAAACAGCATAATATTATGGGCTGGGGAAACAGATTTATGGATCAATGGAACAGAACAAAGGATGCAGAAACAGCTCTAGGAACACTCAGCTATCTTAGAAGGGAAAAATACTTTCAATAGAGAAGGACAGTCTCTGTAACAAATGGTGTTGAAAAAACTGGTATCCATATGCTGAAGACTGAACGTAGACCCATAGCTATCAGTTATCTATCAATTAAAACCAAATGGATCAAAGATGTAAATATTAACATAGAAACACTTCATCTGCTGGAAGACAAAATAAGTAAAACTCTGAAGACTTAAGTATAGGCAAAGACTTTCTGAATAGAACCCTGGTTACACAAGAAATAATACTAAGAATAATGCCAAGGATACCATCAAATTGAAAAACTTCTGCACAACAAAGGAAACCAGTGAGTACGAGATAACCTCTAGAATGGGAAAGTGTTTTTGTCACCTACTCCTCAAAGGACTAATATGTAGACTATATAAAGAACTAAAAAAAAATTAAATTTTTTTTAAATTTAAAGATGCAATCAAATATGTGCATCTGAAAGGAATACATACTTCTCAGATGAAGAAGCCAATAAATGCATGAAACAATGTTCAACATCACTGGATCTTTGAGAAATGCAAATTAAAACAACACAGAGACTTTAACTCACTCCAGAAAGAATACTATCCTCAAGAAGTCAAGTGGGGCCAGGGATTTAGCTTAGCGGCACAGCACCTGCCTGGCAAGTGCGAAGTCAAGTTAGATTCCTGGTACCATAAATAAACAAATACATAAATAAATCAACCAAGTCAACCAATAGATGCTTATGAGGCTATGGGGCAAAAGGAACCCTACTTTATTGTTGGTGGGAGTGTAAACTGGTATGGCCAGTTTACATTATGGAAATCAATATGGAGATTCCTCAAAAACTTAAAACTAGAAATTCTATTTTATCCAGTTATTCCTTTTTTTTGGTTTGTTTGTTTGTTTTTTGTTTTTTTGAGACAGGATCTCTCTATGCAGTTCGGGCAGGCCTTGAGCTCATTTTGTAACCCAGGCTGGTCTCGAACTCACAACAATCCTCCTGCCTCAGCCTCCTGAGTGCTGGGATTACAGGTGTGAGCCACCATGCCTGGCCCAGCTATTGCTTTTGTCGGTATCTTCCCAAACGAGTTAAGGACATCATAATACAGTGATACATGCACATCTATGTTTATAGCAGCACAATTTATAATAGCAAAATCTTGGAAGCTGCCTGTATGTCCTTCAACAGATCATTTCTCTTTTAAAAACTAAAGTTATCCAGATGGGTATTTCATGATAGTAATACAAAACAGATGAATATATTAACTATTCAACCAGACAAAACCCTGTTTCTGACAGCTTCATAGGTTTTTTTTTTTTTTTTTGCATGCTGTGGGTGGCAAATGAAACAGCTGCCTGAAGATCCTGGATCTACTATTCTATGACTTATCACTGGAGTTCATGGGATTCCACAGTTGGGGTGTATTACGGACTGTAGGTCCATTAACAGCGACATTACCAAATAAGGAGTAAAGACAGAGATGAGGGATGAGAGGGAGAAAGCTGAAAAGAATAAGAGAGTCCTTTTTTTTCTCCCACTTAAAATATCTTTGTAAACCTAAATTCCAAGATATACGAAGAAATCTTAATGCTAACACACATTAAGATAAACAACTGAAACATTCCCCAGATAAGTGGAATTATGAGACAAAGTCAGAAATGAAATAAAATAGATGGGTAAGAAAATGAGATGAATTTTGAAATAAAAATATAGACATTGCAATAAATAAATTGTCAAAGACAAATCTGGAACAGTATCCAAATGGTGTTTATAAACTCAAGAGCAAGGGAACCCACTTATCCTCATTTTTGACAGGGGTTCAAAGGTGACAGTAAATTAAATTGTATAGAGTAAAAATAGAACGCATCAATTACTCTGACAAGAATTTGATTAAGTTGGGAGCTTTGGAAGTGTGGGAGATGTTTTAATGAGTCTCAGGTAGACTTGACCGTTCTTGAAAGGTGTGAGTGAATAGTTTGGATGTTTCAAAATAATTGTTGAGTGTTAGGGACAGCAGATGTTATGTGGATAACTCTTTTCTTGAATAGGGAGGGTTTACAAAGGTTTTATTACAGTAAGCATCTGAAGGTTGACTATGTGTCAATTTTACTAGGCCATGGAATGCCTAGATGGCTGGTAAACATTATTTCTGTATTTTTTTCTGAGGGTGCTCCCAGATGAAGCATTGAAGTTGGTGGACTGAATAAAGCAGATGATAACCCCTCCCAACATAGGTAGGCATCATCGAATCTATGAGAAGGGTGGAATTACATAATTGTTTTGGACATTCATCTTTCCTGCCTTGGCCTGTTTCTATGCTTTCAGACCCAGACGGGAACATACTCCATTGGTTTTCCTTAGTCTACAGCTAGCAGCCAACAGACTGTGGGACTTCTCAGCCTTCATAATCATATAAGCTGGTATTTTACCAATAAATCCCTCACACAAATGTTCACATTCCACTTTACAGATTACCTCCTACTGCTGTTTGCCTAGAGGACCCTAGCAGTCGCACCCAACGCCAGATACCACACGGTTCTCCAAGATCCCCAGAAGCACTAGAGTTAGTGGGTATTGGAGTAGAGTTTAGAACATCACCAGACTCTTTGGGTTCTATCTTGGAATTCAAAACCTAATTGCCATATATAGGACTTAAAAAACCTTACCGCATATCTGGTCAGAAAGTAAACCTCAAATTTATTTATTTAAATCTCAAATTTAAAAAGTGGAAGTAATTTAAACCAAAGTCCTACACTGTAAATAACATATTTAAATATAAACTGGCAAAGCTCCTAACTTTTGGAAGGCTTAATTGTAACGTCTCTTAGTAATTTAAGGGAATAAAATCTAGCAATTTTTTAAGCGTAGGAGAAAACTAAACAACTTTGCCGGTGGACAGGAAGGAAGAATGAACGAAATAGGAACTCAAAG
Source organism: Hydrochoerus hydrochaeris (assembly GCA_004027455.1). NCBI lineage: Eukaryota > Metazoa > Chordata > Mammalia > Rodentia > Hydrochaeridae > Hydrochoerus > Hydrochoerus hydrochaeris. Next base: position 36,071 of record PVLA01001514.1, on the reverse strand, counting down.
TAATCCGGGAGCAAGGAATGAGGACCGAATACCAGCGCGGAACCCGCCTTGGCGCCCAGCTGGCGTCCACGGTGAGGGCCGGAAATTCGGCGACGTCCACAGGCGCAGGGCTGGCAAGTGCTTTGCTGCCCCAGTGGAGTTCTCCGCGAGTCTGCCGCGACCCGAACACTCGGGCTGTATGGGCTCCTGGGTGACCGTTAAGCAACGAGCTACCTTCCACAAGTTGCAGCGCGGCCCTTAGCTCAGTAGGGACTCGCCGAGACAAGGTACCCGCCGGGCACGCCCCTCTTCGGTGACGTCTGCGGCCCTGCGCGCCGGGGGCGGGGTCAGGGACTCCCGGTGTAAGCTTTCTCGTGACGTAATCTGGCGCCGTCTGCGGGCGGGGCCTGTTCGGCCTCGGCCTCCACTTCCCTGCCTCTCGCTGACGCCATCAGGAGGCGACTCAGCCTGGCCTGGAGGCGCGCGAGTGTCTCAGCTGCCGGGTCGGAGTTGAGGGAGAGGGTGGGGGGCTGGATACGGAGTTGCGAAGAGCCGGTAGGGAGGGCCGAACATGGCGGACCAGATCCCTCTGTACCCGGTGCGCAGCGCCGCGGCGGCGGCCGCAGCCAGCCGCAAACGCACAGCCTACTACAGCCCCGCGGGCCCCGGGTCGGGGGCCGACCGGCGCGGAAGGTAACTGCGGGCGGGCCGCCCGACCCCTCCCGGGAGCCCCGGCGTCGCTTGCGCTGACCCCGAGCCCGTGGGAGCTGGGCACCTGTGCTGGCTGATGGCCGCAGAGTGAGTGGGGCGGCAGGCCGGCCGGGGCTCACCTCTAACGAGGAGGGGACACCAGTGTCGCCTCACTGCGTACAGTTGGTCCCCAGACTTACCCGTGGGACCGTGTGCAGTGAGAGGTGCAACTTTACAGTGCTAAAAACATACCTTGTTCACTATCACAAATTACCACAGATTTGAGGTGTAGGTGACACATTTTGATTGCCTATTAAGTCGGCTTTGTATTTACACGTGTATGCAAAGTACTTTTTGACAGGCGATGTTGCTTTTACGAATTGGAATTGGAGATTCAGAAAGGTTAAATTGTTTAATGGGGTCACAGTTTAGTGGTTAAATTAAGATGTACAGACTCGGTTTAAAATGGAAGTCGCATACCCTACGTGGGTGGGATACCAGTTTATTTGGCTTATATTTAACCTGTCTTATCAAAGGAGATGATACAGCTTTATTTAAAACGAAACTTAATACTGCTCTATAAAAAACTTTTAAAAGTATTATAGGTAACAATACACCAGTGAAAAATACACATTTCGCTCACTATCCCATTGATTCAGAATCTGAGTTTTCAAATAATTTGTTTCATATAATTTTGGTTGTCTGAGAGAGTAATGCTGTATGTAACCAAGAGTTCAAAGCGTGTTATGTTATTGAGGTGAATTAGATGTTGGCCCATTTACTTAACTGATCCTAGGTAACATTATTTTTGTTTGTTTCAGACTTGTATTATTGTTTCTGTTCTTTTAGATTTTATTGGTACATTTTAGATACGCATAGCGATCACATTCATCATAGAGAATTTGTACCTGTACATAACTTATTTTTTACTCCCATCCCTCTCTCCTCCTTTCAGTCCTTAGCCGCAAACCCATGGCCTACTAGTCCCCTTCCTATTTACAAAACTTCGTTTCCATGTTTTTCTTTTTCTCTCTTTTTTTTTTTAACTTTTCCTCTTTCCTCTCTCCCTCACCTCTCACTTTATCTCCTTCTCTTTTGAACATTCTATTTCACAGTACATTTTGGTCCTTATTTACACTTTCGTTTTTTCACGCCAGAGAAACAGTGTGTTTATACATGTGTATTTGATTTATTTCACTTAAGATTATGGACTCAAGGTGAATCCATTTGTCTTAGAAATATTTCAAGCATATGATTTATGGCAGTGTAGTACTCCATTATATTTAAAACAACACATCTTTATCCATTCACCAGATGATGGGCACTTGGGTTGTTTCCAAGGTTTGGCTTTTACAGACTGTGCTGCTATAAACATAGGTGTGCATATTTCACTGTGGTATGATGCTTTTAATTCTTACTGGAAGATACTCAGGTCTTAAGTAACTTGGTTAAACTCTGACCCCTAATTTGATGGTTGATATCTTTTCTTATAGAAATGTTGAAGATTGTAGATTAAACCTGCATACACCCTGATCATTTTCAGAGTGCCTGTAAGGAAGTGCATTTTCCGGAGTTACTAGTTCTTCTTACCTCCTTGATATTAGCTATGAGTAATTGTAACCATCTCTTTATACTCTGAATAGTTAATCATAAGAGATGGTTACTTGGAAATATGCCTCATTATGAGTCTCAGTTTTATGTATTATGGTGAATATTTTGGCACATTGAGAATCGTGTAGCTTTTAGGTCTGTTGTCCTTTTTTTATGTCCTATCTTTGTCTCTGATGATTTACCCCAGAATTTACTTTATTAAATAGTAGAGTAGCCACTGGACATGGTGCTGTGTGTCTATAATCCCAGCACTTGAGAGGCCAAGGCAGGAGGATTGCCACAAATTTAAGGGCAACCTGGGTGCCATAGTGAGTTCAGATGCATCCTGGAACTGTACAGTGAGACCCTGTCTCAAAAACAAACAAAAAAAATTGTCATAGTAGAGTAGCCACTTATTTTTTTTTAATTTAGGTTTGCATATTGTTAGTGAACAGCTTATCTATGTTGTAGAATTTGAAATTGTTTCTTCCTAATTGTGATTTTAATCCACTCTGCCAAACTATCATTTGATTGGTGACATTTAAATTTAAGGTGCCTATTACTATGTTAGAATTTAAGTGTGGCATTTTATTGTTTTGTTTCTTCAGGTTCTCATTCCCATGTTTTTCTTCTCTTGCCTTTGGTGGGGCTAAGGGGTGGGGAGCAGTTACTAGAGCACTGATTTTGTATGTGCAGTGTTTTTTTTTTTTTTTCCTGGTACTGGAGATTGAACTCACAATGTCGCACTCACCAGGCAGGTGCTTATACTGCTGAGCTAAATCCCCTGCCCTGCAGAGTGTTTGGAGCATAAATCTTTGTATAGTTATCAAGTTTTTGATTGGATGTCACAGGTTTGTTGGAATCAGGAATTTTACCTTGTCCAGTGAAGCCTGGAAGACTTTCTGTCCATTTAGGTTTTGCACTTTAAATGTTGTGTTTGGGCCAGGCATGATGGCCCATGGGTATAATCCCGGCACTTGGGAGGCTAAGGCAGGAGGATTACTGAGAGTTTGGGGTCTGCCTGGGCTACCTAGTAAATTCAAGGCCAGCCTGACAGAGTGAGATCGAGTCTCAAAAAAAAAAAAAAAAAGAAAAAAAAGCAGTGTTCTGAGGATCAGGTGATATAGTTTCTGTTTAGTCATCAAATGTTGCTAAAACTCATGATACAGTTTCTCACATATATCTATATTTCCCTTTTATATTGCTTTCTCTTCTTGATATTCCAGAATTTTGTTTCCTTTCTTTAAAAAAATTTTATGTTATCTAAGTATGTCTTCATTTCCTCTTCATACCTCATGGGAATTTTGTTGGATTACAATTCCTGGTTGATCCTTAGCACTTGAAAGATCTGCTACTTCTTTTTTGTCCTCATGAATCCACTGATGAGGACTCCATTGTCACTCCAGTTTTATTACACAATTTATAGGTACTGTGTCATTTAGCTCTAGCTGCTTTTCAAGCTTTTTCCTTGTCTTTAGTTTTCAGAAGTTTAACTTTGATGAGTCTTGTCAGACATGTCTCTAGGTTTATCTTGTTTGGTATTTATTAACTTTTTTGTTTGGTATTAACTTTTCTTGTTTTTTTTTTTCACCCAATGTAAGGAGTTTTTAACCATTATTTCTAAAACAAGGCTTGTTTTCCATCATCTGTTCATAATCCATGATAAGAACACTGGATCTTACATTAATATTATATACAGTAATTCCCTTAGCCCTTTTACCCCCTAGTCTTTTTTCTTTGTGTTCATATTGTATAAATTTTATTCATGTATTCCCAACTTCTCCAATTTTGTACCCCATCATTACTACTTTATCACTGAACCTGTTCAGTGTTGTTTTACTTCTGTTGTATTTTTCAATCTTAAAATTTTCTGTTTGTTCCAGGATAATTTGTAATTGACTAAGACACTTTTTGTCTGCTACTTTAATATACTTTTCATATAATTCCACTATCTGTGTTATCTTAGTGTCAGTTGATTGTCTTTTCTAATTCAGATTGTGAAAGATCTGGTTCTTGGTATAACTCATGGTTTTTTATTATATCTTGGGCTTTTTGTATATTATGTTAGGAGAATTTGAGTCCTGTTTATATCTTTTATTTTGGCATGTTGAGATTTAGTACATAGGTCCCAACCTCTGTTTGTGGTCTACAGACAGTGTTACAATGTTTGGTTTTCTTTGTTTAGGTTGGTGCCATTGGGGCTGTTCCTGGTCTGCTGATGGTGCAGGAGGGGGAAAAGGGATTTTCTCAGACCTATGTCTCTGTAGGAGTTAGAAGCACTGGTCCCTTTTAATGCAGAAACTCCCTTGTTTTAGGTAATGGTTGTGGCTGGGTTCCCTCTACAGGTAATATAGATAGTACATATAACCTGATCTATGGGATATGCCTCTTCCACTCTCCTGAATCTGGCAGCACTTCCAGGGCCATCCTCCTAGGGCCAAACACCCAGACCTTTATTCTGGAATCTGCTGCTTTGGAGACAGAGCTGAGAAAGGACAAGTGCAGTGTCTACTATGCTGTCAGTCATGCTTAGGAAGACCAAAGCATTTCAAATCTTTAAGCCCAATCCATTCAGCACCCACCTGTGACATTTTTGTTTCCACTGGCATGAACCTGCTCATCGAGAGCCTAACTTTGCCCTTTAAACTTCAGTAAACTTAGCTGCTTTTTCTGTACCCTGTTGGTGTTGAATCAGTATTGTAGTGCTGTGTTTAAGTATTGCAACACTTACTTTACTTTGTAATGGTTCTGAATTTTATTACAAGTGTGTTGTTGGCAGTCGTTCTATTTTGTAGATCTCTATGTCTAATTCATAAATTATGTAATAGGTATGTATGTGTTGGTAAAAACTGGAATACATAGGGTTAAGTACTGCCTATGGTTTCAGGCATCTGCTGGAAGTCTTTCCTCATCAGAAAAGAGAAAACTACTGTGTTGAATTTGGGGGTGACAATTCTTTAATTACTTAAAAAATAGGCCTCTTCTTTCTGGCTACATAGTTTCTGATGAGAAATCTGATGTCAGTTGAGTTGTTTTCCCTCCTTAGATCTGGTGTCATTTCTTTCTCATTACTTGCCACATTTTTTTATTGGTCGTTAGTTTTGAGTAGTTTGTGTGGGCTTTGCATGGATTTCTTTATGTTTATCCTGTTTTGGATTCACTTAATGTGAATCTCTTAAGTTTATCTTTTGTCAAATCTGAGAAGTTTTTAGTCTCTATCATCTCTTCTATGTCTTTTTATGATACCTTGTAAATTTTTTTGTAGTTTGTCTGGTTCCTAAGTTTCAGTGCATTTGTTTGAAACTCATTTCCTGTTGGGCGATTTCTACTCTTTGTTCAAGTTCACTGTTTTTCTTTTCTTTTATCCTTTTGTTTCCATTCTGTTGAGCAAACCCATTGTTTTTAGTTTAAAAATTTTCAGTAGATTCTTTATATTAGCTGTTTTTGCTATAATTATTTTTCCATTTGTTTCATATGCTCTTGATTGCCTATTGAAACATTACTATAATGGACGTTTAAAATTCATGTCATAAAATTTCATTACCTATGTAATTTTGATGTTGGCATCTGATTCTTTTTGTCATTTGAATTTTTTCTAGTTTTTGGTAGAATGAATGATTTTTTTCTTGCATCCATGACATTTGTGTATTATGAGATTCTGAGACTTATTTAAATCTTTATCAGGCTTCCTTTGATATCACTTAGATGGCTGGTGAGAAATATGGAGGAAGCCATATGGGGTAAAGGGACAGGTTCCTCACATAGCTACTTTTGACAGCTGGTAGGGAAGAGACCCTTGTTATTGGTGGGTGCATGTGGGATCAGAGGCTTGCTAGTCTTTGATGATACCAGATTGACTAGTAGGGGAGGAAAGCCTGGTTGTCTTCCCCTCATGGCTTCCACTGAGATTGCGTGGGTGGGGGTTGTTACTTATGGAGGGTGCTTGGAGTTTCTGCTTCTCTGTTAACCTCTGAACTGGCAGGAATGGGCATATGTGCCTCAGTGCCACTGGTTGAGAATGTTGAGTAAAAGTTTTGGAAGTTAGGAGGACTAAACTCCCGCATTAGCTTCAGCAGTCTAAACCAGAATGGAGTCACTTGTGCTAATGCTACATAATCAAACTGAGCATAAAACAGGGTAGTTTTCCAACAAAACAGCAGATTCACAGTAACCAATCCATAAGGCCCCAATCAGCCTGAGCTGGAATAAGAAAGTCCTGGTTGTTTTAGCCCTTTAAGGAAAGTAACTTTGAAATGACCAGTGCTTTTTTTGTTCCTTCAGCTATTTTGGTGGGATGCTGCCTGACTCATGAGTTGCTAATAAAACCCAATTAGATGTTTAAATTCAGTGTGTTGAAATTTTTTAAAAATAGGAATGGAAGGTTATCATCATCTGTGGACCTCAGAATAATGCTGGGATCAATGTCCTGTGGGGGTCGAGATGCCCACCGCATGTAGGAAGACACCAACAGATGCCTTCTCATGCAATTGGCAAGGGGTCTTTATTGTCCAAGCATGCGTGGGGCTCACTGAACACGCAGGAACAGAGACCCCCGAGTTGAGCCGGAGCAGGGCTTTTAAGCTTTAGAACAAAGGGAGGAGGGGTCTTTGCAAGCGTGGTCACAGAAGCAGATGGCATTGGTTAGTTTAAATGGCTTTTTACATTTATTGGAGGAGACGACCATAGGGAGGTCTAGAGTTGGGCAGCAGAAGGTGCTTCCTAATATGAGCAGCAGATGTGTAGGAAAGGTACATTCTGTAAATTCCTTGGTCAGGAGAGGGGGCTGTTTTTATCTCACAACCTGGATTTCTAGTCAGCTCTATCCTTGTCCTTATCTAACTTAGGCAGCTTTAAACTATAACAGCTCAATTCCCAGAATATTGGGAGGAGATGAGCAGCATAGACCGTGCACTTTTAACTAGAGAAAATTCCTCTTACATTCCCCCCTTTTTGTGTTGTGGATCTCTAATCTTAGAGATCGGGGGTGTTTATTGTTGGGATCATCTAGAATCGCATATTGTTGTCTGAGGAGCATTAGTTTTACATTGTCAATCTGACTTTGTAGTAGGTTTGTTATTCTATTTAATATATAGGGTCCTATAGTAATTATTAAGAGTAGCACAATCAAGGGTCCCGTTAGGGCCGACAGTAAGGTGGTGAGCCATGGACACTGGCTGAACCAAGACTCAAATAAGCCTTGTTGGGCTTCTCGTTCTTTTTGTCTTTGGTTTAATCTTTTCCTGAGTTTGGCCATGGACTCTTTAACAACTCTAGAATGATCTGCATAGAAGCAGCATTGTTCTTTTAAGGCTGCACATAATCCCCCCTCCTTAAGGAAAAGTCCTAGGGGAAGGAGAAGGAGGAATAGTAACCCTATGAACCCATAACTTGAGGGGATTTTTAGTCTTTTCCAATTTTTATTGAGGCTCCAGCGGTGGCGGTGTTGGCTTGAGGTGAGATGTGTGGATCCAGGACGCGATGTCATCAACTTTAACTGCCGTAGGGGTAGTCAGGAGTTTCCAGTGTGGTTTTAGGGTCTGTATATGATGGCGACGGATGTAGATGAAGTCTCCCACGTTGTATTGGTGATGAGCGGGTCCATCGCTTGGCTGGTAGGCTGAAGAGAATTGGTGCCACAGGACCTCCAGTCTAGAGCCTGGAGTCTATCAATTAAAAAGGTATGGGGTAAATGGGTGTCCTTAAGTAGAGGGCTGAGGTCTCGAATGGGGGGAGGGGTTCCATATAGGATCTCGAAGGGAATTAGATTAGGTGGCTGGGAAGAAGGAGTGTTTCTAGCTCTGAACAAAGCATAAGGTAGGAGCATGGTCCAGTCTTTAGAGCCAGTCTCTTTGGCTAATTTTGTCAAGGTCTCTTTGATTGTTCTATTCATTCTCTCTACCTGTCCTGAACTTTGGGGTCTATAAGCACAATGAAGTTTCCAATCAATCCCCAATATCTTGGCCAATCCCTGACTTACCTGAGC